>CM023489.1:42445209-42625208 GCA_013339685.2 Hyalomma asiaticum | reverse complement strand
CGCATCGACCTAATGGACTGCCAAGGTAAGGCCTTGGACATCAGTGAATGCGGAGTGTTTGAAAATCTGCACTCGCTACACTTGGGCTCCATCAACACGGGGAAGGCATTCGTGGACGACATCGTGACCTACGTATCACAGAACAAGGCGTTGAACGAACTGAGCCTCAGCGGCTCGTGTGGTGGTGACGAAGGAGTCGCTACCCTCATCGACACCCTGGTCGTGGCCGGGTCAATGAAGAGGTTCTCTCTGACAGATATGGATCTGTCTCCGGACGTCGTAACCGGCGCCGCGAAGTTGCTCGCCTTGAACCCGAATGTACAGTTGGTGAGCCTATGTGATGCGTGTCCCGTGGAAAAGAAGGCGGTGTCCTTTCTGCTGGAGCAGGATCGCTACGCTGGCGTATTCAACAGGCTCAAGATTCAGTGGCCCGCGGACCTTCTCTCCGAGCTTACCTCACTCGTCCGCGGTCGAGGATGCTATCCCGAGTTGTCCGTCACTGTCGCCTCCTGGGTACCCGGGCCTGTTCTTCGGGAGTTCTTCGACGCCCTGGCAGCCGACACGGCGTTGCGCGAGCTGCGATTTCACGCCAGAGAGGACGCATTCGATACATTCGCTGTCGCCGTCGTTTCCGTACTGAAGAACACCACAACACTCCGTGAGATCAGCATAGGTGTGTGCCTGGGACTACACCTGTTCGACAGGCTCATCGGAATGCTGAACGCCTTGAAACAGAACCGTTCCGTTTCAAAGTTCACCGTGAGGACCGGGGCCTTGATGCCCGAAATAGCGACGTCCCTATCAGAGCTGCTGGCTGTGAACAGCACGCTGAATGAAGTGGCCTTTTTCAACTACGGGGGAATTTCGCCCCGCGAGGTGAGGATAATCGCGAACGGTTTGAAGACTAACTACACCTTGACGAGACTCGTGGTTCACTGCTACTCCGATGATTGCGAAGAAATGCGCTACATGGCGGCGCTTCTGGAAAGGAACGTTTCTCTCAGGAACAAAGCTGCAGAGTTCGTAATTTTGGGTGCGGACGTCAGCGACAAGGAGGGTGTGGATGCCCTAAGGAAAGTGCACTCGAACGCTGGTTTCGTGGAGTGGTTGCGGGAGCTTACTGGCACAAGACAGGAGGCATTCAATGAGATACAAAATGCTGTTTTAGCTTGTTCATCGGCGTGATTTTACGTTCCTTGTAAAGCAAAGTGTGCGTTCATACGCTGATCTTATGGCCCCCTTACCGTTACATGCAGCTTCCTGTTTCCTGACACGCGGAACAGCTGTTGCCAACATGCACAACGCAGTTAACACGAATATCTCGGTGTATGCGCTTTCGATGAGTGTTATTTTGATGTTACTTGGTCGTGTGAACAATGTTCTATATATCAATTATTCTTATGTGCGAATAGATGTTCAAGTGTGCCGAAGGAAAGTGAATTATTTCAGAGCGTTGTGAACTGTGCTGGTTCATTTAAGCGGATGTCACAACATGCCTAGTGCAGTCTTGTTTTTACACGCACAAATTGCCCCTGTTTCCAAAAATCTGTGCGTACACTTGGTTTTAACATGCATTTGTTATATGTAATTTTATATGTATCATTCTGGAACAATAAAGGATGTAAGAATTGACGAACGAGACAACTTGAAACAGGTATACTATGCAGAATTGTTTAGAACCTAACATATCTAGTGTTTACGCGTATGGCGAAAAATTAGGAAAATGCCGATCAGCGTTAGTAAAAACTGAAAGAATGTCGTCGCCGACTGAAACTCAAAGAAGCCCAGAAAAACCTAACATTTCTTACAATGTTAGGCGCGTCAGTTACATCCAGGAAATCTCCTCCCAGCTCACTAGAAAAAATTTATTGAGCACTGGTTCTAGGCACAAGTTTGCGCACACTTTTCTGCAAGTGCAACGCATCATTCCGTCGAATAAAAGTTTATTGGTGTTAAACTAAGCAATTTAAAACATTTTCGAAAGCTTTACCTTTTCCGTCAAAAAGAAAAAGAAAATGAATGGTACTGAAGCCATCAGTGGAACACTCGACAGAAGTGCTTTTGTACAGTTCCAGCCGATCTCCGTTCATATCGGTGGCGAGGGCTGCGGAGTGAGGCAGTAAAAAAAACCTATTGCCATCGACCTCAGCGCGCTTCATACGACTGAATTCATCGACGAAAAAGAAACTCTCTTCCCTCAAGGTAGAAGTGCTACAGGTGAAGCGGAGACAAATAATGAAAACCAAACTGTCGGTAAAAATTTGTGTTTTTAAATGTGGTATGATAACTTAGCCATTTACGGTATACTTTCTGCATTTTGCTGAACAGGTGACTGCCACCTGGTTTTCTTACCCATCTCCAAAAATGGTGGGCATACGCTGGTGGGCATACGCTGGCAGTCGGCGTATGTGGAGTTTCCTTGACCTTTATCGGATGCGCACGGTATCACTCACACGTGTGTTGTTTATCAGGCGTGACACTTCATTCAAACTACACTAGCTCACGGCTACTGTGAAGGACAGTTCATCTGACTGCAGTGCAGACTCTTGATGACGAACGGGCAAAGGGCTGTCACTCTTCGCAACAATGAATGCGCCACGCTACGCGAAGAAACCTTGCTCAGTGCTGGAGCTCCAATACTTGCTGGTGTGTTAGTTTATCGTTTTCTACTTCATTCTGCAAGCTGGGCTTTATTAGCTATTGCTTTAGCCACTGTATTGGCCATTGTTTAGCCGTTTAAAAACCATACCATAATAGATGAACAGGTCGCTGAAAACGATTAGGAACAGGGAATGTCGCAGGAACCAACGTTTCGACAAGTGGACTTGTCTTTCATGAGGACGGCGACTTGTCTTCGTCAGAACGACGACGAAAGCAAGTGCACTTGTCGAAACGTTGGCTCCTGCAACATTCCCTGTTCCAAATCGTATTTTGCGATCTGTTCATCGATTCAAGCCTCCATCTTCACCCGAGTTTCTCTTCTAGTTTGGAAATTCCATACCATAATAGAGAAACTTAGCACGTCCGGTAATACTCTACATGCAAAGTACTTTGCGCATAGCTGAATAACGGATGTAAGTAGCGCATGCGCAAACATCGCGTACCAGCCAAACATGTCGCGCGCTTCGAATCTTTCAAGTGGTCGTCGTGCGCTCTGTAGGATCTTTTTTTCTTAGGGTTGTATCATGCACATTCGACAGTAAAATATCCGTGACGATTCGACACCGCTTCTTAAAGCCAGACCTAAATTATCGACGCTGTAGGCTTAGCGAACGGCCGCCGAGATCTCGGAGGACCTAGATTACGTGTTCGCGTTTTCTTTTTGTCAGCTCGCACTACTTCACGACGCCAAACAAAGTAAAGCTATGCGGTGTTCCTCTACACATTTGTGTATAGCCGATTAGTGGACACGCTGAAATTCCATGATGTGGCACAGTCTTTCAGTACTGTGACCGTATACTTTGTGACACAAAGTACCTTCTTTATCTGTTGCCAACCCAGGTGCAATGCTTGGCTAATAAAGTACAGTTTCTCTCAAGCCTGTAGTCTTCCTACTCTCAGCAAGACGGCCACTGGGGATATGTACACAAACAGTCGCATAGCTATCGGAAACAAATAAAAAAGGCAGCCCCCTTCTGTAACTTTATTATTCACCGGGGCCGTTCACCCTCAGCGAATAATCTTCAAGGACAACGCCTTTAAGGAACGGCAACACGAGTAACGTCTCCCACTAGCGCGTCCGTGGCAGCTATGAATGTGCTATGTGTTGTGGGAGATTGCCGCGGGCCGAGACGCGGCAATATAGCTATGTATATGATTCCCGTTAACATGGATAGGCCAAGGGTTCTTTGCAGCGCATGGAACAGTGACTCATACACCAGATGATAGGCAAACATAGTGAATCAAGGCCAAATTCAGGTTAGTCAAAGAGGCAATAAGTGCCTTCACAGTAGACTGATTTTAACGAAATATGCATTAGGCGAATGAAATGTTACTGTGATTGAAAAGTACCGCAAGTGAACCAGAAGCATAATGCCTTTAGTTATGCGGTTCTCATTGATTTCATGTAGCCCACTGTTCAATCGTTCAAGGTCGCCTCACATGTGGCCAATAGGGTGAGCCAATATCAAAGCTTCGCTGGCAATGAACGTTCGCAAGTTGGAATAGCTCTGAATTTTTCTCATTAAATGCTTCAGAAACGGCATTTGCCGCATTGTCATCGATATATTTATGCGACAAAACGGTGAAGCCGGCTACCATGTCTGCTGGCACTACACCGAAAGGGCACGTTGAACAAAGCATCATGGTACACAATCTATACGGGGCATTTTTGACGATATGGCGTTTACAGTTTCAAAGCATCGACACTTTAAAGGGACACTGAAACTGTTTCGGGGATTTTGTACAAATGCTTCTGGCATTAGCCCCCCAAAAGCAGCGCCCAGCGTTAAGCGCGTAATTTACTGCAAGGTTTTAAATACGCACATCGTGAAAGATCGCGAACCGTGATGCGCAATCAAATATCATTACTATGCGCGGCATCACGCTGCCCAATCAAATATCATCACGGTGTGCAATCACGACGATGCGCATCAAAATATGCGCAGGTCAACCTGGCCACGACCGTGGGCTGAGACTAGCGGCTGGTATGGACTAGGCGCGGCATCTGGCGGCGTACACTGCTGATCGCTGAGGTCCGAGACCTCAGTAGGCACAACGCGGCGCTATATCCTCATGGAGGCCTGGGCACAGCGTCTGACGCGGGAGGCGCAGTCGTCACTAGCGCGCTCCCCACAGCTGACCGAGTTGAGGAGGAAAAGCGGTGGTGAGGAGGACGACCGGGACGGCGACAGAAATAATCCCATAACAACGTTGGCGCAACGAGCTTCGATGGTGTGAATGATTTTAGAATGACGTTGCCTAATCGTGTGACACAATGTCAAAAAACCGTTTCAGAGACCTTTTCAGAACTTGTGCCAGTAACAAATCCACGCTTGTAGGCATGACCGCAGCACAAGATTGTTCAGGCTTCCTTATAGATACCACGGCAAACTTAGGACCGAGTCCCAGAACGTCTTGCACTGTATGAGGGAATTCCGGATCCTAGTCCTTCCGGATCACTAACCTTGCTGGCACACCCTGCGCGAGCTTTACTCACCCAGTTCAGCAGGTGTCTTAAGCGGAACACTGGCGTTCTTTTTTCACCATACCATATCGTTGTTTTTCAATGGTACTTATAGTGCTGTAGCAGGCAGGGTAGTTCAGTCTGCTCAGAAACTCTCCAATAATTCTAAATAACCTCTAGGAACTCTAACGAAAGGGAAGGGGTCAAGGGCTCGTTCTTTATTTGTTAGAAACAACTGTCATTGTCTGTTTGCTCATTAAGCTCTAGGAACTCTAGGGCTCGAATAGAACAGCAAGGTTTCCTAAAGCTTTTCTCCTGTTTTACCTCCTCCTTTCTCTTGAATAATTCTATGCCAATGAAACATTATTATTATTATTATTATTATTATTATTATTATTATTATTATTATTATTATTATCTAGGACTTCCGTTTTTATAAGCAGGTAGGGAGTGCCCTGAAGTTTCTTTTCCAGCAGGATCGCGTTAGCCTATTTAGGGGATGGTGGGAGAGGGAGGAGAGACACATTTTCATCCTCCCCTACTACGTAAAGTGGAAGGGAAGAGTACGCCACCTAAACACGAGACGCAACGATCGAGCTGTCTACTGCGTACTGGCATAATGCAGAAAAGGTGCAGCCGAAAATTGTGGCGTGTAACAGAACCGAACCACGAGGCAGTGAAAGTTGTTTGGCTTGGCTTTCGAGTCGAATTCTTTACGTTATGGGACGTGGGAGCCCCTTGCAAACTCACAGAGAGATGGAGTAATAATTGTGGTTTGGGACCTTCCGGTAGGGAAAAAGGGTGCTAATTTATGCAGCCCTTGTCGAGAGCACAGCTCATCGTCCTTGGGAGTAGCCTAAAAGATCATGAAAGAGTAGAAAAGAAAGAGCTCTCTACTGGAGGGCTCAGGAAATTTCGATCACATGGGTTTCTTTAACGTGCAGTGACAACGCACATTAGCCCCTAGCATTTTCACCTCCACCGAAAGTGCGACCACCACGGCCGGGCTCGAACCCGCGACCTTTCAGTGCGCAGTTCAGCGTTATAACCATTAGACCACCGCGGTGGACCCAACGAAGTATTTTTCTTTTGCCAATATCAAGGAATATGCATTTCCCCTCTCGCGGCCAATGACTCACATCGCAAACGACGCGAGCGCTACAATTTGCGTAGCGGCCCGCTGACGAGACACGGTGAAACACACGAGTCGACGTCTGACCGTGCTTACCTACTAACACGGTTGTTGTGGATGGCCAAACTTCGCGCGTCGACAGACGCCGCATTGTGCCCTGTCGTCATTGTTCATCCTTTTCGTTGTCAGAGTAAAGGAGAATTTCATCTATGACCCTACTGGCTTGCCTGTTTGCGTGTGTCGGCGGTAGCGCAACTTCAGTTGTTTCGGAGACAACGCGCTGAGCAGCGCGCACACTCTGTCACCGTGCTCGGAGCCCTTACGGCGAAGGTGCCGAAGCCGCTGTCAACAACCGCCGTTCCTGCTTTGGATGCAACACGCAGCCCGTCTTGAGAATTACGTACGTAGCAGTGGTGTGTAGCAGCGCCACTATTGCCAAATGCGTTTTCAGTCTGTGTGCGTTATCAGCCAAATACTTTACTGGCCTGTAGGGGCGCTGACAGGATTTTGTTCATGTAGGAACGTAGGCTACATCCCTATATTGACTTGCTCGTGTCTGTTTGTGTGTGGAACTATAGACTGCACATATATCCAGAAATTGCAAACGTTTTTGGCGGTAATTTGAATGCTCGAAGAAACTCTTCCTGCTGCGCGTCGTCTATCCACTTGTATTGTTACACAGGAGTGTCGTGTTCCTAGTTACAATATTAATTACAGCGTATTGGAGCAGGAGAACCGCGTGAAAAGATTTGTTTTCATCGAGCTTCGCCAGTTGTTCGAATGTGGCGCTACGGTAGTTACTAAAGCCGTTTTCACTCATGGTTTGTACATCCATGCGGCAACTCCGTTGACCAGAGGTCAGAGGTATTGTGGGAAGCCAGAGGCAACAGATGGTTGGGGGGGGGGGGGGGGCATCTGTCCCAAGCTAGGGGGGAGGGGGGTTGGAGGGCGGTTGACGCTTCTGTTGTGGGTCGACAGCGTGGCTGTTCCGAACAATATCGATCGATCGATATTTTCTTTTCCTGTTATTTCTTGCTTTTTCTTCTTTCTTTCTTTGGCCTTCCTTGTATGGACGGGGGTGAATTGAAAGGGCACCCGCGTGCCGCATGACTCACCGTGTGGGTCACCTTTTAGAGATGTTTGTTTCGAGCGCGGAGCGAGGAAATGACGCAGGAGAGAGGTGTGTACGGGGGGTGGGGGTGGGGGGAAGGGTCGGCGGCGCAATAGATGTGACTCGACATAGATCTCGAAGAATAGCACGATAAGCTCTGAGCCCACATGAAGATGGCCACCCGGAATGGTGACTGCCACGGAGGAAACTCTAGGTATAGATCTACATCTGCTCAACCTGTGGGAACACCGAAAGGGGCTCACCAAACTTTGGAAGAATTAAGGCAACTATTTAAATCGGAAACTCCAAGTCCTCACTGCTGAAGTCACAACGAAAGGGCACTACTACGCAATAGGAATGGCTGAAAGCAATTGGCGGAATTTTACGAGAGTCTTGAGGGAACGCTGAGCACACGCGACACCTTGTGAATTCTCAGAGCGACCACAGAGGACTAAAACAATAAGGCACCCGAACGCTTGCACCATGCTTAGGGCCCCTAACTTTATGCAATGTGAAACTTTGAAATTCTGCAAATCCAGATCGAAGAATCTGGGAAATGCCGCGGCAACATTGAACAGGCGTAAGGCGCATGCTACAGTTTGTTTAATGAATATTCTCAGTCCTCCGAACATGCCTGCATTATTTAAAACTGAGGGGGGTTGTTGTGGCAGAGCATCAGATGGTACTTGTGACACTTTTGGGATAGAATGCAACTAAAACAACTGGATTACCTTAGTCAATATAGTTCCCGTGCAATGATAGATATTTAAGTCTGAAAGTGTCCCGCTAGGATGCATTGTGATGCTCATACATAGCCTTGCTTATTTCCAAACATTAAGTTTTGTTTAGGTATCATGGCTGAGTGGTTCTGCTTACCTTCATGTCAAAAAATGTGACATGCACTAAGAGAACGTGATTTACTCTATGCAGGCAACAAGCTGCAGCACGGTGCTGTGCATTCAGTAAAATTTGCTCCTTCTAAGAGCTAATACGCCACACAAAGAGAATTTGAAGACTACAATTTTCGCTCTCTCTTTATTAAAAGTTCCCTGTCTGTCTGTCTGTCTGTCTGTCTGTCTGTCTGTCTGTCTGTCTGTCTGTCTGTCTGTCTGTCTGTCTGTCTGTCTGTCCCTCTCTCTTTCTTTCGACCGAGACAAAGTTGCAGTGAATTGTGATCCGTATAGTGGGATTAGAATATACTACTAGGATTTCTTATAGTAGCATGTTATAAGCAGTAAACCGCGCTATGTTTTAAAATTTACTATGTTTAGTCAGTGTAAGCCTATGTAACTCGCTCCTAGACGTTAAGAAGGGTTAATCGGGTTACAGGTAGCACGATGCTAACCTCATCATGAAGTGCGCCTTCTCGGCAGTGCACATTTCCCTTATAATGTTGTTTCACGGCATAGCGACACATGCCGCAGAGAAACCACCTTTACAGGAAAAGGACATGTGAATCGATGTCTCTCTGTTTTGCAGACTTTGAAATTTTGCGAATTAAGTTCGTTTTGGAGAGAATTGGAATTCTTCAATATTCGTGCACATGTTCACACCAGCCTAATATTAATGATGTTCCACTGAGAAAATACTACTTAGCACAAGTCACCCGAATATTCGACTTATATTAAAAAGAAAAGCAGTGTCGATGACCCATATTTATTTATTTATTTATTTATTTATTTATTTATTTATTTACTTATTTATTTATACATACCTTACAGGCCTAAACAGAGGCATTGTATCAATGAACCTTCTCAAGGATATCCGTTGCCATCGCTTGCCGCTGTCCGAAGACACGTGTCACATTATCCTAAGTGCTGCACGAATCGCAAGACTGCGTACAAAGGTGATTAGATTAATACTGGTGGAATGATAATCCGAATCGGACACTTTTCTAACGTTTTCAAGCTAAGTTACAAACAACTCTACTGCAAAACTTGGCCAGGAAAGCTAGTATGACACGACTAATGTACTCCGACTGAGTGTTTCGCAGCAACAGGAACCGTATAGAAGTGCAATAAAATGGAGGACCATGAATTAAGTGAATTTGGGTGAGGCACGGGTACGGATGTTTTCGCTGAACTGTAGCTTATCGTGTGCACACTGATTGTAGATCGACCCAGCTTACTAAAATATAAACGTGTCTACTCGCAATCGCAAGTGAAATGAGCATTGCCAGCAAGAGCAAAAATGAGGAGATATTATACGGCATGGTTACAACTTGACATTTGCTTTATTGCTCTGCACATATAGTATATCGTTGTGCACGCTCGCTCAAAAGTATTTTCCATTTGTTGTGCAGATGTTGTTACGCGCTCAGTGTTCTGGGCAAATTTACCATACCATGTCAACTCTCCCGATAAATTTTTCAAAATTTATGCGCTGCCAGGACACTGACAAGAAAGGGAGACACAATGAAAAAAAAAATGAATGGTTGCCAAGTGGCTCTTCGTTCCGCGGTTTTTCCGGGTTCGCCTGAGAGGAATCTGAATTCTGAAAACCCTCCGTATTGTAGGTCATGCCCCAAACATCTTACCCCCCCTTCCCCACCCCGAGAACAAAGAAAGACAACGGTGACCCTACCGCGAAAAGAAAATAATGAAAGGCAACGGTCTTAATGTTCTCTCCTCTCGAGGAATTGAAACAGTATTCTCGGGTGGCCATCGGGACCTTTTCCTTTCCTCACTGACGTGAGGAAGAAGGAGACTACATCTGCCTTTAAAGGGCAACTCCGGAGGTTTTTGCACCACGCTCTGATATCGATGTTCTCGAATTGTACTGATAGTCCTCTGTCAGCCAGGATGGTTCAGTCGGCTCAGAAACGCATCAATAATTTTAAGCAGTCGACGAAAAGGCGTGTTGCAACCGAAAGCGAACGGGTAGACGCATTGTGCAGTGTATGCAATGACGTCACAGCCTTCCCGCCATCAGAAGTATGGAGCTGGTGCCAGAAATACGTATGACAATGGCGAGATCATCCGGCGATGTACTGAGTTGTGCCACATTTTCTGAATTTGACATAGACGACTTGAATGCTGAAGTATAGCACTTTCGTTTTTGACGGCCCGGTGGCTCGGGTAGGCAGCGTATGATGACGTAAAAATACAGGATGGCCCGCGTTGGAATCCGCTAAATATCTTTAAAATTCATTTCCAGGAAAACTAATAACTTGCAACGGTCCGTCTTAATTCGCATATATTATTACCGCACCGAGTAGAATACACATTGAAAATTTCATTGAGATCTGTGGACACTGAAAAATCACCGGAGTTGCCCTTTAATATCAATGTAAAGCTGTAGCCTCCGAGTCGTGGTATGACCTCTTATCTAAATCCTAATGATGGCTGATATGGTAACGCAAGGAATTTTTTTGCAGCGTAAGCTGTTATGGGCTCGTGACAACAGCTAAATGTAGTGGCGACTCTGTGTAGCCATTGCGCGATTGGCTACTTTGAACATCTCTTCGGCTGAATTTACTCGACATTTTGTCTTACGGCGTTTTTCATTGGCGGACCTGGAGCGACCACCGCAATCCTGGAGCGCGCCCCGGATCGCCCGTATCCGAATCTGCCAGAGAAAAGCGAAGGCGCTTCGCGAAATAGTATACAGGAAGTACGTCAACACGTCACACAAATTGGCCCAACTTCCGCTCTGTACGTTCCCGTGGCAACACAGTCGCGGCCTACCCCGTGCACATATCTTCGCTGCGGCGGTGCAGAGTATTTTACTTACGTTCAACGGGCGCAGTCTGTGCGCACGCTTTGTTGCTCAGTGGCAGTACCGCTAAACAGACGCAACAATTTTCCGTCCGTTGTCTTAAGCTCCGGCATGCAGCTTACGACGGATGGGGCGAGGAGCGAAGAGCAGGTAGGCCAGGCCGCATCCTGCGCCTCGGCTGCGCGCTCGTAGGAGTTCGTGTCCTCGTCATCAAGCAGAAATTAAAAAAAAATTGATCTGCCCTGCTCTATAACAGCATTGAAGAACACCGTCGGTAAAGCTACGCCATCGCGAGCGACAAACACATTCCAACAGTTAAACGTCAGTGACGGCTCTGAAGATAGGCTTAGCTAGGCCGACGCCGTTACCATCCCTTCGTCGTTCGCAATGAAACGCGAGCTCGCCACAAAGTGTTCACTTTTTCCAGCACGATTGACGTTTGTACGCACATGTCATGCGTTAACACATATACGATCAGCTTTCTCGAACCATCGATGTGAAGCGCAACGATGGAAACGAAGCGAACCATTTCGGTGAAAAGAACAGTGCCGCTTTACTTCTCGTACCGCTGCTTTCCAGATGTGGCCTACTTTAAACATAACTTTACTTAATTGTAAGCGCTTCCGTCTCAGAAACAAATCACAGTCAATATTTTCCGCATCATACCGGCGATACTGGCGATTGCCGCAGTTGACTACGGAAGAGCTATCCGAGCAGCGGGAGAACCAAGGGGTGGCCATGGTGGCGCGACGTCACACGTAAGGCGTCTAGGGAAAACTGCGTTGCATTTTAAAATGTTCCAAAAGTGTTCCTGCAAGAATTGTATCCATTTGAGATAATTTGTGCTCAGGCAACTTAGCCTTATATTGATATATCTTCAACTATAGCTTTTGATTTAATGAGCTAAGAGAAAGAATAGGTGCGTTGTATTAGGTTTTCGCGCGTTTCAAAATAAGTTATTTACTACTAAGCAATCAAAAGTAATGCAGAATGTGTCTTCCGTTCGAGTTGGCTGTAAATTTGGCGTATAATTGAATGGCACGGCTATTCTCGCTACCTTTAGCCTGAATTCTGGCTGCTTTTCAAGTTTTCCCAATGGCGACCCTGTTCATGAAGTTGCACTTGCATTGTTTATTGAGCATGCTACGAATTCCTGATCTTGTGCGCGTGTGAAACCTCCTTGACTAATTCACGCAAAATGATATCGAGCAAGCTATATTTAATTTGTTGCAATGCAATGTCGTACAGATGGGCGAGAAAAATAATTTATTTGCTGCTGGTTCATGAGTCATGGTCCTTCTTGTTCAATCAGTCATTCACTCAGTCAATCAATCGATTAATCGATCAATCGATCAATCAATCAATGACACTTTGTTTTCATAAACAAGCTGTTCGTATACGCGGATCATTTGGGCGAACACGCGAATGTGGCTAGTGTCCGGTCCAATATGCAGAAGACATTTAGCTTGTTAATTGCTTGCCTTTCGGGAAAAGAAATACTGCGAATCTGCCTTCGCATGTGCCGTCACCTTTTTTTTTTCTTCTGGTAATGTATGGATCTTGCGCCACTAAACGCCATATTGATCATGTGGAACCAATTAACCCTGCTTCTGCTGCTCCTATGAACGACTATTCCGTCATTGTCTGTCAGTAAGAGCGAATGCTCGTAAGCTGACGTCGAACAGGAGGTATGGAAGACAACGATGCTGCGAGAAATACTTCGTTGGTTGCGTACGATCCCAAAGAGACCAAAAGGAGACCCTCGCAACAGCGTCTCCTGTGCCTATGGCCACAAACACCGGGCCTATACCGTAAAACGGACTACTGTTCCGTGGTGGTCCTCTCTGATTGGTCAGTCCTTCCTTGAGAAGGCAGGACTAACCAATCAGGGAGGACCAAGGCGGAACAGCATTCAGTTTTACTCTATAGGCCTCATAGTCAGAAAACTGTGCCGATTAGTCGCTCCTGTGACCATGTGAGGCAAATATTCTTGCACTTATCAGCTTTCAAACACAGCTGCAAAACGCCCGCTGTTCTTTCATCAAATGACGTCACAGGGGACAGTGACTACGTGACTTGAATTTTTTTTTTCGTTGTTATTTAAGAGATACGCACATTTCCTTTATCTGTTGAATTTCAAGCCGAGCATATTATCTTACCGCGATCGCGAAATCAGCCAGTGCTGTGGCTGCCTCGCGCAAGTCGATGGCCCCAGTGACGTCATTTGACGTTGAATGAAGACCGGGTGCTTTCCAGCTGTGTTTGAAACCTAACTGCAAAATCTAACGGCGAAGTGCAATTACACTCAGTTCACTTTTTCACGAAAGCCTTCACTACTGGTCGGCGTCGTTTTCTGCCTGTTATCAAAAATTGTTGCAGGGTCCTCTTAAATAGAATCAAAGTTTGATATCAAATTTCCTGCCATAATCTCTCCGCACTCTGACGTCACAGATCCTAAAGTGACTTTTTTGTCGTAACCTAGACACACGTACTCGGAATATTCTGCTAAATCTTGGTACGCTAATTCTCTGGCGCCATTATAAATAAAGCGGACCGTAGTAGGCGCCATCGAAATCTTTGAGGTCAAGGCTATTGGTTCGGCAACTTGCCAACATATCAATGGTGCGTACCTGCACTACGGTTGTCATTGCGATCGCCATGGCATTAAGCCTTGTGAATAAAGACCACTGGGTGGAGGTATAGCTCTTATCACCGAGTGTGCTATTCTGCTCATTTTAACTCTGGAAATTGAAACGCGCGATCGTCGATGCCCCGCCTGCGCATGCTCGGGAGTAAATATTATCTCGGACGTGTGACGTAGAAGACGCGAATCGTTGGTGCGCAAGTGATGATTGATCGATAGTCGCGGCATCCACTCGCTTCGTGAACAGTCCAACTGCTCCCTTCACCTTCACAGCACGTAGGCATTTCTTGTCTTGTCCCGCTGCAGGCACTGCCCTTCTCGGAATCCCTGAAGGCGCCTTGTCCTGGAACACACGCTGGGTGAGTGATGCCACGGAACCATTTCTTGGGTACATTATTCCTGGTCGGTTTGGTGTTTGAGTAAGGGGTGGCAACTTCATGTGTGTGGGCGGTAATTTCAAGGAACAAAATTTCTAGCCTTTAACCGTTTTCACCAACGTTATCGGCAAAACACTCGCGTGGTGTCTCTTGTCAAGTGGCCACAGCGCATACCTTTCCAATTATGGCATTCAGTTGCTGGAAACAGTGCAAAAAAACCAACAAAAGGACTCTGTACAGGTCAGGACATGGCATTGGCTGTCCTATCTATCGGCGATATTCCTGTACATTCCCCTGCCTTCTGCTGTTTTTTCTTGCTCTTTCCCGTAACGAAGCCGTGCTTACAAGCTCGAGTTCAAACCCTTTAATGTGCGCATGTAAACGCACCCCCTGTGACCGCCGTGGCCCGCCATGGACCGTGGTTGCTTCGTTGCCAACGCAGTTAGGTGCGCCGACATTTTGGTTAGCTATTCATTAGTCTTAAGCTATCGAACTGTCCCGAGCAAGTCCCTACCACATAGTCGATTCACAAGTGTCTCGCCTTCGCCGTAAGCGCTTATCAAGCTACCAACAGTTACGTTTTTGTACGCAGTGGGTTTGGCGCTATTACGAACCGTAGCACTCGGGCAATGTTCTAAATGGAAAGCAGAATATCTTTCGAATTCAGAGTGCCTGCCATTCCTTCCGTAGAATAAATTATTACTGGCATGAAGGTTTACGGTAGGAAACGGCCGAAGCAACCCGCGTGCGCTTGGGTTATCGTTGCTTAATTCAACAAGTGGCAAATGCAGCCGAGGAGCAAGTGCTGCTTTGGTGCCAGTTATCTGCTCGTATATTATTGCGGAGCACGATAACCTGCTGCAATGCATCTCGCTCAGAAGCCCTCAGAAATAAGCATTTCTCATTACCATTCCGACGGCGTATGACGTGTCACCCTGCCATGTTCTTAGACAATAAACCCATTTTTAGACGTGAATCGTTCCTAGCGTTTTCAAGGGATACCAAGTTTTCACATCCAGGCCTATTCCCACGTAATTCGTTGCATGGCCTCTGCACAAAGGTCGCTGCTGCGGTAGTTAAAAAAAAAAACACTGGTGCTTCCCGCCCTTCGGTCTCACCGGCCTCACAAGGCATACGTGCCATTGTAGTTCTTTCATATTTTATTGCCATAACCACTTGTGATGCTTTCATAATCCAAGGAGCACCCCACATCAATATAATCACCGGCCTATTACAAGTAAACTGCAGCATCAAGGTCTCTTCCAATGATCTCCAGTTCGTCTAGTGTTGGGCGAGTTGATTCCACTTTATGCCTGCGAATTTCTTAGTCTTCCCATCTAACGTTTCGAATACAGCATCACAAGAGTCAAGGAAGCAGTGATCAATAGTTTCGGCTTTCTTACACAATGTGCAATTGGCGTCCCGAGGAAAAAAAAAATTCCTTAGTCCATTGCTAACTATTCACAAGAAACGTGCCCATATGCACTTTGTCTTCCTTGCCAGGGGCACGCGAACTTTTAACGCAAGAAAACAATATCGCGGAGTTAAAACGAAACCAAACTACTTCAAATAAGCCTCTACGGAAGGAAACTATCCAACTACTGGCCAGGTGGGGAACAAGCTCATTACATAAACTGACCGTGGTAGCTTACCTCGCGTGGTGCTAACCGGTATCGAATCCTCACCACGGCTGTCGCATTTCGATGGGGTAGAAACGCAGAAGCACCCGTGTACTTAGAACTGCGTGTGCCGTTACCGAACCCTAAGTGGTCAAAATTTCACCGGAGCCCTGCACTACGGTACATACCTCAGTCATAGCTCGTTCTGGCACGTAAAAATTAATCATTATTAGGCATATTACGTGTTTTCGTGGTTTTCCTACCTTACACTTGCAATAGTTATAATTTTCCGTATTCATTTCATCCATACTTCGGCAGAAATCGCCAATACACATATTAAGCATCTGCATTATTTTTATAGACATACATATTCTACGCCATTTACAGAGAATGTTTTTAAGCCATCATACAGCCATGCTGCACCCTCCATACGAACTGATTTCACCAACGTCATTAATCTACCGACTAGTGTCATGGCGCTCTTTAGCCAAAGCTGACTCTTGCGCCACAAAATCGTCAAGCAGCGGTGCCGGTCGGCCCCAGGTTAAGTCAGGCCTAGGGACCACTTCCTCTTTCATTTAATTAGGCAGCAGATTACTCTGCTTACGCTTTCGCATAAATACTCTACATTATTTTGTGTCCGGCAAGTTATTGGGGTGGGCTGTGCCCGGCCTAGACATCGGCCACGAGCCCTTGGGCCCTGACGGCGTCTTCGGGCCCCTGCACGGCCCAAAGCTGGTCTTCGTGGGCTGGGCTGAGCACAGCGGCCTCCCATCGTACTCGGTCCGAGGCTGCGTCCCAGTGGGCACTTCGCTGACAATTCCATAGCGTATGTACTAGGGCAGCCATAGCGTCGCAGTGCTTGCATAAAGCACAGAAAATATTGTGCTGCGTATTCTTCGTAGCTACGATGTTGTGCACTTATTACACAACGCAAAAATTTCAGCGCATCCCAGCCACGGTGGTCTAGTCGGTATGGTACTAGGCTGCTGATCAGGAGGTCACGGAATCGAATCCCTGCCGTGGCGTTAGAAATTTCGATGGAGGCGACATGTTGAGGCCCGTGTACTGTGCGATGTCAGTGCACGTTGAAGAACCACCGGCGGTTAAAATTTCTTGAGCCCTCCACTACGGCTTCTCTCATAATCAGAGCTGGTTTTGGGACGTCAGAAGGAAAAGCGCAAAAGCAATTTCATTGCAGTTTTAATTCGAAGATACTTATGGCTTCCAACGAGTTTCGAAGCCGCGGTTGCAGTCTGTCCCGTCAGAGTCGTCCTATAATAGAAGACTCTTTCTTTTTATGAAAGCGACAGCCAGATTTTAGGGGCGAAGCTCCTTAGGGCGTGGGTCTGTACATCCCATGGTGTTCGTTGGTGATGTACGTAGCCACGTCTACTATTATAAAAAAAAAAATTCCGAAAGTTGTGTCCTCTGCCTAGATTCGAACCCAGGCTCTCGGCGAGGCAGTCGAGCGTTCTACCACTGAGCTACGCCTGTGGTTGAAAAATTATCGCTAAAAGACCTAAACAGGTATAATGTCTCCCGCGGAATCGCATTAACAAACGTAATGTTACGTTGAAAAATAGTAATGCACCGCTACACGACGCGAAAATGGATTGTATAACGAGGTCGAGGCATCATTTGAAAGAACACAGAGCTGCGTGCTTTGTAGCTTTGAACCCATTACGGAGGCACTGGTAATTATGGCGTAGTGGGTACTTCCCTACTTGGCAAAATGATAAGTTATGGCGCAGGAGATACCTACCACTTCTACTTGCACTAGTTTCCTCAAGCGTTTAAAGTGGCCTCTAAGAAAGTAGCTCCTCCTGCTTACGCTGTCACTGTCCTGCAGTTCCGCGCAGGCCTGGCTCTAGCACAGCATATCCCCCTTAAACGCGAGATCCCAGCGTACGAATACAGTGTTTCTCACGCCTTTACATGATGATCGACTGGGCGATTTACGCGAAAGATTCACGGTTTACCGATGATTCCCTCCGGAGCTTCGCCCACTCATCATCATTCACCCCGTGGATATGCTGTCTTTTTTTGGTTTGGTAAATCTCGGACGCTGTACAAAACGTCCCATATCCGCTTACCTGAGCTCTTGTATTGATGTTTTCTTTCTATGGATTTGGCTATTCGAAGTGCCAGCATTCACTTTTCTTCCCGGCTTTGTTCAATTACAGGATTACTCAAGAAAAGGTGGCACTCATTCCAAGCTCCCGTGCTTACCTGCGCAGTCCGTGACGAGACATCACTGATTTCCGAAGCAAGTACATCCCAGTTCGCAGTCACTGCACCATGAAAACAGCGTTTTGAGAAGCTAGTGAACAAAAATTCATATCGAAGTACTGCTGGCTCAAGCTATCGTTATAAGTGCCTCAAGGACATCGTAGATTCTACGTACGTTTGTTTCGGTGAGCCAATTGGGGTATACGTGGCACAACTGCACCCGCGCAACAACAAGGCGGACAGAGCCAATATGGAGTTCGGCAAGCTCGATGCCGATGTTCAGGCATTTATCCAGACAGGTATAAAGAACTACGGGCACGTCGGCACACCAGGAGACTACGCTTGGTTGACTCCTATGATCATGAAATATGGCGTCGAGCTCACATGTGGTAATCTATTTTTACAAGGGCCAGGTGACCAAAGACTCGATCCCTTGCCAAATGCTGCCACGCTCAAGAAACTTTTGAGCAAAGGACCACCCGTAAGGAAGCTTTTCATTGGCCATATCCGGCTTCCCGAGTTCGAGTTTGCCTTTCGCACCAAAGATCAGTGTCCTTCCCTCAAGGAAGTCTGCTTCGAATTTGTCGCCTGCAACCGTGGGCCAGTTCACCTGAATGACTGCGGACCGTTTCAGGGCCTGTGCTCGCTGCAGCTGTGCGCCGGTGGGACGTCGACTGCATACGCGGAAGACATTGCAAGCTACTTAACAAACAACAGGTCCCTCAAGGAACTGACTCTCCGCATGTCCTGCGGGGGTGACGAAGGTATTTCAATGCTCCTCGAAGCCCTCAAGGTAAACGACTCTCTCAAGAGATTCTCTTTGCTTGCCATGGCACTAACGTTCGACAACTTGATCAGCTTCGCGAAGATGCTACCATCCAACTCGACACTAGAGTTGGTGACCCTTGACGAAGTGTGCAAAGGGGAAGAGGACGAATTAGCGTTGTGTTTGGATCAAGGGCTCTATCCTGGCGCCTTCAATAGGCTCGACTTCTCATGGCGTGACACACTCTTTAATAAGCTCACCGCGCTCACCCGCAAAGAGGGATGCGCTCCCAGGTTGCACGTCTGTGTGCCATCGCTGGCGGGCAAAAAAGATATTCGGCGGTTCTTCGAATCTCTGCCACCAGTCACGACTTTGTACGAGCTCCACCTTCGTACCACCGATGACATATGCGACCCATACACGGACGGCATCGCTTACCTGCTGAAACGCACGTCATCACTGCGCGAGATCATCATACGCCCGTCCATACCAGCCAACAAGGAGAACAATCTTCTCAGCGTTTTTGATGCCTTGAAAAAGAACCGTTCGGTTACGAAGTTCTCAATAGAAACCGAGGAGATGACGCCAAGAATTGCGGCAGTCCTGTCGGAGTTGGTCGCCGTGAACAGCACACTGAATGACCTGACCGTCTACCCTCTCAAATTCATGTTGCGCGAACGGGTGCTTATGATCGAGAGGGGTTTCAGGATGAACCATACGTTGACGAAATTCGACATGGGCCGCAAAGGAGGCGACGAAGAACAGAGGATAGGAGAGCTACTAAAGAGGAACATCACTCTTGAAAACAAGGCTGCGATGTGCGTTATTTCTGGAGTCGAGGCAAGCGACACGGCAGGCCTGGATGCTCTGAGTAAAGTGCACTCGGGCACTGGTCTTGTGAAGAAGGTGCAGATGATTACGGGCAGGACAAGAGAGGAAGCGTTGGATGACATAGAGAAAGCTGTAGCTCGCTTACCTCTGTGATTACCGATCGTGCAATGGAAAAGGGGAATATTCCACTACATGCGGAATATTGCTGCCGGCTCCGTTCCCTCCAGCTGGCTTTGCTTTGCGAACTGGGAAACAAGTATCCTCAGCTACAAGCGTACATCTGTTTGAATATACATTGTAAACAAAGATAACATTGATGTATTACTGTGTGCGTATTTTTGCTTTACTCCGACGTAACCTGGTCGAAATAACTGCTCCTGTACATTAAGTGGTTCAATAAACGTTGTGAAAAGCAAAGTTGTTGTAGGGAGTCTCTAGGGATGATTTCATGTACAGTCGTGCACGATTTGAAGATTATCCCGCGAGCGTCGACCGCCCGTAGGTCCCGAAGCCCGAGCGGCCAGATTCGTAAGCGTGAAAATCAAGATTTTAGATGCGGAGCATCTCTTGCCCGCGGGTACGTCACGCGTCAACCGGCGTCCGCACTCACACTACGCATGCGCGACCCTCCTCTCCCTTTCCTCTCTCCAACAGCTGCTGCAATAAATAAAGCGTGTAGAGAGAGCGCGCGCGCGGCGGCCGTCCGCACTCACACTACGAATGCGCGACTCTCCTCTCCCTTCCCTCTCCAACAGCTGCTGCAATAAATAAAGCGGGTAGAGAGCGCGCGCGCGCGCGCTTCGCTTCAGTAGTATCTTTCTCCGATGAAATAAGGTGGTGTGTGATGGAAGCAACAGTTCCGTCAGCGAGTGGGTTGACGCAAGTACGCATCTGCATCAACCCACACTCTGACAACGGTCACGCAATGCGTGGTAACGAACCAAGTTGACAACGTAATAACACGCAAGGTTCACCGCAAAGGTAACACCGAAAACACTGCAAACCTGTAAACACCGCCGTTAAATGCACCGTTGAAACTCCCAGCGATGCTCTGCATCACCCCATGGTCCCCTTCGGGGAGATGTTTAATTCTCTTGTTGGCTGTTCTGCGGTACAATGCTCGCCCCCACTACAAACTCGCCACGCTTTCTATTTTTTTTAAATATTTACTGAGATTAAGCGTAGACGGGGATGATCGGGGGACAGGAGAAAGTGTGGAAGGCTGGCCCGACTCCTCCCTCTCATCGAAAGAGGATTCTGGGCCGTGACGCTGTCTTGATCGACGCTCGCGTGATAACCGTCAAATCGAGCGCGGCTGTACAATACGTCGTAACTACGTGTCATCGTGGAAAAGAAAGCGCGACAGGCTGAGTTAGAAGTTGGCGAGGTGCTATCTGTGCTATGTTGTTTCGTTTTCAGTGTGGCGTCATTGAGCGAACTTGGCAGCCGTCTGAGTGTCGTGGGCTTACCATGGATATCGACTACGCTTTGATGCCACAGGGTAGACTAGAATTTAGTGGGTGCCGCCGTGTTGCTTTAACGGATCGCGCCGTCTCAGATCTGGTAACCTACTGGCTCATACAAACCATGGACTCTGTTTCAAACGCTTACGTTTGCATGGCTACGAGCACTCCGAGCCGGTAATAGCTGTTGTTTAGTTAAGGGCGGGATCCTTCTTTCTGCAGCCCTTCAAGGGAGCACGGCTCTGCGTTCATGGGGGTAGGCATGGGGAATTAGTGGAAAGTAAAGGGAAACCGCATAGTGGATGGCTCCGGAAATTTTGACCACCTGGGGTCCTTTCACATGCATGGACTTCATAGGGAACTTTGGCGTTTTCGCTGGGGCCTGATCTACCACGAACAAAATCGTATAAAGGTTCCAAGGATGGGCCGGTCCATTTAGCTTCGCGTGATTGTTTACCTTTCGCTCCGATTGATCTTACGGGGCGCGCTTGGCTGCTTGGGGGAGTTTTCGGTTTCGTTTTCACGTTTTCTTGCTTATTTAAAATTTTCTAATTCTATGGGCAATTATGCTGTCATACGGGTGACAGGGGGGTCTCTAGAAGCTAAAAATGCCACTACTTTGACATGGTCAGAAAATCGCCGGAGTTGGCCTTTTATAAAAGGGTGGGCTGATGCGCCGATCGCCCAACTGCTTTATTAAATGTACCTCTATAATCTCGCGTGGTGATTGACTCCTGCGCTTTGCCATGATTTGACAGTCTCTGAATCAGAGTGTGCTCCCACAGTCGTGTGAGTGGATGCTGACGTGACCATGCCCGGTGTTCGCAGCACGTTGTCGTGATGCTCGCGAAGGCAGATCATTCACGCATCCGCCGGTCTGCCCAACGTAACTTTTTCGGCAGGATAGTGGGGATTGAATACGCCACCTTTCCTACGCAAGTGCCGAAAGGTGACGTGTGTTGCGCAGGACAAGCTGCAGCCCCTGAAGCGTTTGTGTCCAACAACTTGCATAGTTTCTGAAGTTTCTCTAGAACGGAAAAGATCACGTGCAAGTGGGCACGCTCTGTTATCTTTTTCGATCTACAGTGTCACGCATTTTGCACATGAGGCAGCATTACGTGCCGTTATATTCTTTTTGTCGACTGTAAAGTCGCGTTCACACTAGCGGAAAAACGCGCATGGCGCGCCGGCGGCGGCAAAACGCGAGCCTCCGAGGCTGCCGCGCGTCAGGATTTTCGTGCCGGGAGAGCTATCGGTCCGTGCGCGATTTCTCACGGCGCGCCGCGTGCGGCCGTGGAAGAGACCAATCAGAGCGTCCCCGCTCGTGACGTACGCGCTCCATCGCGGAGTCATGCGGACCCGCCCGGAGGCTCGTTTCGTACCCGTGCGGTGGCTTGCTTGCCGTTTCGCGCTCGTTCGCCCGAAGGAGGCGGGATTTCGCGGCGCTGCCGCCGCGGTTCGCCGCGAGCAGTGTGGCTGTGTCGCCGCCAAAGCATTTCTCCGCCGGCGCCGCGCCGCGCGCGTTTTTCCGCTATAGTGTGCACGTGCCTTTACACGCAAGTTTCAGCCAACGCTTCGCCGATCCTGCTTAAGCCTTTCGGCCATAGCAGTCAACAATATTTCAAAGTAGCCGGCGCCTACCATGCAGCCGGCTTACCCGCGTGTCAGAACTGCTCTGCAGGGCGTGCGAGCAAGTTTCTTTTTCGGAGAATTGGTAAGGCGCACAGCTTTGTGACACTGTTCGTAAGTAACTTCGAATTAGCGGAGTTGTAAGGCAAACGCGTCCTAACGTTCCTTGGCCTATGCATCCATGTGTCATGAACAATTAAGAAGTTTCAAGTCAAGGGGGTAGTTATTGACAAGGAACTCTCTTGTGTCAGCTGAAACTGTTGCAGAAGTTCCTGAGAGGAGGCTACAACATCGTCAGCT
Source organism: Hyalomma asiaticum (assembly GCA_013339685.2). Classification (NCBI taxonomy): domain Eukaryota; kingdom Metazoa; phylum Arthropoda; class Arachnida; order Ixodida; family Ixodidae; genus Hyalomma; species Hyalomma asiaticum. The sequence goes on along the minus strand of CM023489.1, from coordinate 42,602,262 downwards.
AAATCTTTCAATTTATCATCGTGACAGTGAACGAGAATGAAAATGAAATCTACAAATCAACTCGCGCAACTGCTTTTCCTTGTAGCCCAGATGAAATAACGTGGTCGTAGTAGGCATGATGAATATCGTTAAGCATGGGCGTCAGACAAGAACCAATGCAAATGCCACTTCTCTGCGCGTAATTTATTTTTTTCCAGTTTCAAAAAGTAGATTTGAAATAAAGCTCGACAATTCTAAAAGGCCGCTGTTGCTGATTCGACATCGAGTTTGGAAAGCCGAAGACCCGAACATGTCAATACGTTCTCCGACGTACGTTAGCAGTTTGTCACGTGGTAATAAGTAATAAATTTCTTCGATGTCATTGGACAAGGCTTGAAGCCCTCTGTCGTTACCTTTTAAAAAAGTAATGACTACTTCAAAGTTTTTTTAGCAAACACGGTAATCAATGGTTAGTGGATTTAACTTCTCCTGTGGAAACAAGGTTAACGACTTTTGCCAGGTCCTGAATTTACTCAGAATGTCTCGTAGAGGAGAACCGATATTTCGAGTCTTACCTGCGATAAACATTTGAGGGCTTATCTTATTCTGTTTGTCAATAGCCTTTGACAGTTTTTTTTAAACCTAGATCACCAAACACCTTTTCTTTGCTTCAGCCTTAATTTTGGTCGTTACCCTTGTTCCTTGTCGTCACCCTTGTTGGAAATCGCTTGCTCCCCTTTCAACAAATGATGTCACAAGCAACACCGACTACGTCACTTAACTTGTCTTGTTGCTCTCAAAGAATGATACGCACATTTTCTTCATTTGCTGAACGCGAAACGAACAAATAAAGCATTACCGAGGACATTCCTGCGATTAGGGAATCAGTACTTCTCATTATACTTCAAGCCAATTGAGTCGATGTTCCCATTGTCGTCACATGTTGAAAGAAGATCAGGTGGTTTCCAGATTTCCATCCGTATTTGAGACCGGATTGTCAATTCCATGGGGCGCGCAGCGCACTAATTATTTGGCTTAGGTGTTTGTAGGAGTATCCACGGTTGAGTGGCAGGGTCTTCATGGTACGTTCGGAAAGTGTTGCAAGGGGGGGGGGGGGGGGAGTGACTTTAAAGTTGAAAGGAAGATAGAAATGCACCCCGTAACTGTCCCTCACAAGGAAGGACACCTCAACAGTAGCGCACAGGGAAGGGGGAAGGGATTCGAAAGTTTGTGTGAGAGGGAGTTTAGGCAAGAGAGGTGCGAAAAAAAGTATTAAAAAAGGTTGGGAAAGGAAAAGAAAGACTAATTATATAAATAAAAGTAAAAGAGCGGGTGTCAGACCTCGCGCCCGAAAGCTTTAAAAATGCACACGAGCTGCTAGAAGAGTTCCAACGGGCTCATTATCGTTTACAGTGCAGTGCGTGCTTCACTGCGCATGACACGCCGCAGTCACGTGACTGAGGTACTTCCGCATCCAACGCGCGCGCAGCCTTGCGTATCTCTGCCAAAGATTTTCTGTAGTACCTGACGAAATTCCACTCGCCTGGACTTCAGTTCTTCGACGGATTTACAAGCCTGATTTTCTACCAAATAACCTTCGCACACAAATTTATTGTACGGAACTCCACGAGAGTTCGGTATACTCTTTTATATGAAACGAAACCGTTTCCAGTAAGCGTCTATAGAAACCCAAGCTCTCCAAGATTCCTGAGATGAATAAGAATGTTAGTTGTCCTCCTGATCTTCGCACTTGAAGCCTGAAAAAAAAAGAACGCATCGCTATTCTTCCAAATGTATCTCGTACACTACTACGCTATGCTGCTATGCTACTATACTAAGCACACACAGCTATGCTTTTCAAGCTCGGGTAGTGATCGGCTCCGGGTGAGGCCGAGTCAGGCCTCGGGATGACTTCTTGCGCTCTGTTAAGACCTTCACATACTTAAGCAGCAGACTGTCCGAGAAATTTTTCGCATAAACCACGAAAGGTTTTATTTACAGCGACTTCTCCGTAGCTACCATATCTATACCCCCTTTTACGCATGCGAATTTCACTGCACTCTGCACTTAGGACACTTATGGTTTGGAATGGGTTACAAGTGGTATTTGGAATATGCCACACCAGGATTGTGGAATGATCCAAGACTCTGGTCAAGTATTATCGTGTTGTTTCGTTTCGCATTGCCGGTGACACAGTCATCACGCACTTCTGTGGGCTCTCTTATTTAGTTTGAGTTGCCATGAATTTTGCTGTCTCGTCGGCCAGCATATAGAGAGTCCTTTTATTTTGTTTACTTTCAGGTTTCTTCAAGAAAAGGGGGAACTCAATCCTTGAAGGTGCCCACTCCTGCAAGTGAAGTTGGTGACAAGACTAGGGTGATTTCTGGCGCAAGTAAACCTTCCATGCTCCGGGCGCTGCATACCGAAGAAGGCACTCCGGGACGCTGCAGTGCACGAAAAAATCCAGTCGTTACTGCCGGCTCAAGCCATTGCTCACACCACCCCCGAGATTTCGCAGATTCGACAAACGTCGTTTCTCTCGGTGACTAGGTCAAGGTGAACACAACACAGCTGCACTCTCACAGCGCAAATCGTAACACTGACGTTAACCAAGCTGACAGAGGCACCATGGAGTTTCACAGCCTAGATGCCGATATTCAGGCATTTATCTTGAAAGGTATAGAGGACTACGGAATCGTCGGCACACCGGGAAACTACGCTTGGTCGACTCCTCTGATAATGAAATATGGCGTCGAGCTCGCATACGAAGATCTCGTACCAACCGAGAAAGATCTCGCATCGACAGATTTCGTACACAATGCTGCCACGCTCGCGAAAATATTGAGCATACGACCACTTGTGAGGAAGCTTCGCATAGGCGACATCGACGTCCCCGGGTTTGAGGCTGCTTTTCGCACCCGAGAACAGTGCCCCTCACTCAAGGAAGTGTGCATGGGTATCTTCGACCAAAAGTGTGAGCCGTTGCGGCTGAATGAGTGCGGAGCGTTTCAGAGCCTGTGCTCGCTGTACTTAGGCGCCGACAGTACGGAGCCCGCGTACGCGGAGGACATTGCAAGCTACGTAGCGCAGAACAGGTCCTTGAAGGAACTGACTCTCAGCATGTCTTGTGGGGGTGATGAAGGTATCGCAATCCTCCTCGAAGCCTTCAAGGTAAACGACACTCTCAAGAGATTCAGATTTATATGACATGGAACTAACGTACGACAACTTAATCAGCGTTGCGAAGATGCTCGCATCTAACTCCACCCTGGAAGTTGTGGGCCTACACTACCTGTGCACGGAGGGCGAGAAGAAATTATTCTATTCGGATCAAGAACTCCTTGGGAGTGTCTTCAACAGACTTGACATTACCTGGCCGTGGCCGCACCCTCGGCTCACCGCGCTTATCCGCGAACACGGATGCTCTCCCCGACTGCGGGTCAGAGTCCGCTCGCTAGCGCGAAACGAAGATATCCAGCAGTTCTTTGAAGCCCTAGCGCGAGTCACGACATTGCGCGAGCTCCACCTTTACAACATCGACCGCAGAGGCGACGCATACACGGACGGCATCGCTTACCTGCTGAAGCGCTCGGCATCGCTGCGCGAGATCATTATATGGTCATTAGAAGATTGGTACATGGAGCACAGCTTCATCAACATTGTTGATGCCTTGAAAAAAAATCGTTCTGTTACGAAGTTCCAAATATTTGCCGAAGAGCTTACGCCAACGGGTGGCGACGTCTTTGTCGGAGTTGCTCGCTGTGAACAGCACGCTGAATGACGTGTATATTTTCATCGACGGCTCTTTATCGCCTGCGCAGGTGCAAACCATCGAGAAGGGTTTCGAGACGAACTACACCTTGACCAAGTTGGACTTTGGCCACGGTGAAGATGAGGATGAAATGGGTAGAATAGGAGAATACTTGAGGAGGAACATTACTCTTGAGAACAAGGCTGCAATGTGCGTCACTTCAGGAGTAGACCTTAGCGACGAAACGAGCATGCTTGCTCTGAAGAAGGTACACTCTGGCACTAGTCTTGTGAAGAAGGTGCAGATGATTACGGCAAGACAAGAGAGGAAGCGTTGGATGACATACAGAGAGCTATAGCTCGCTTACCTGTGTGAGTGCCGCTCGTAGAATGGAAAAGGGGCATATTCCACTGCACCCGGAACATTACTGCCCCGAATTTTTCCTCCAGCTGGTTCTCCTTTGCGAACTGGACAACAGTTTTCTTCACCTACACTCGTACTTGTGTTTTGACTGATGTATATCTGACAAAAGTAGCGTGGATGTCTTTGTATGCATGTGACGATTGCTTTGCTAAGATTTAACCTCGTCGAACTATCTACTCCTTCAGGTAAAGTGCATGAATAAAGGCTGCTGAAAAGGAAATTGTTGTAGGGAGTCGCTGGAGATCATTTATTAACGCGATAGCGTTAGAGAGCTCGTTTCGCAGAAATTCCGCCGTCGGTGTCGGCGTCGCTTGTGAGCGAAAAATCGGGAAAGATGCAAATAAAATACAGGATAACAACAATTTTCGGTCCCATTGAGGATCGAACCTGGGTCATTTGCGCGGCAAGCAGGTGTCCCACCACAAAACCATGATGTTACTTGCAACTGCTTCATAAAAAACACTACACAAATGTCATGCAGTGGAAGAAGTCTCCTTAACGCATTTTGTTCGGCAGGTGTCACGACGAAAATGAGCCCATTCGGCGATTCCTAGGCTCATTCGGCGATTTGTAGGAGCAATAAACTTTACTGAACATATCAAACAAACATTAGATAATGTTCTGCCTACGCGCAGCTCATAATACAGGACCATGTGACTACATCACTGTACAATATTTTCATGCCGTTGATATAAAAGTGCTGTTAAATAGATTGAAAACCTCTACCATTACTATATATACGACGCGCGCGCGCGTGTGGCGTGTGTGTGTGTGCGTGTGTGTGTGTGTGTGTGGGTAACAACACATATTAAGTATGCACTGAGTGGTAGAAGTGCACACTAGGGGCCGGATTTCGCTATCGCGTTCAACTCTGAAAGGCGCGGCTTAAGGGTCCCCCAATTTTTGTACAGTACGTCATAACTAGGTGTCATCGTAAAAAAAAAAAGGAATTGTGACGTTTAAACGTGTTCCGCACACCCTGCGGATCGATGCTGTGGAAAGCAGTCGGTGAGTAGCAGCCTGCCCTATGCTGTTGAGCTTCCAGAAAAACATCGTTGCTTGAATTCGGTATTATCTGTGCCAATGGCGTGGGCTTACCATTGACGCCGACTACGGGCGACGCTCACACGGTAGACTATAAATGGCTCTTTTTTCGCGGACGCCATCGTGTACCTTAGCGGGTGGCGCTGTCTCATATCTGGCAACACATTGGCTTGTGTAAACCACAGTGTCACGCGGTCGTAGCGATGATGGACGCCGAATTCGAAGCACTGACATTTGAACTGTTTATTGGATGAGTCTGTACTCATCAAAGCAAGCAAATCACCTAAACCTAGGCGCGTCGGGCATGGAAAGTTTGTAGAACAGTCGGCGTCATTCGTGATGCACCATGAAAGTCCGTGCGCCTCCTCCGCCGACCGATATAACGGGCGTCAGTGGAAAAGGTTGCCCCGTACAGAGTCTATGGTGGAAACGCTCGCTCTTGCGTGGCCATGAGTACTCCGAGCCGCTTCGCACACTCCAGAAAGGAAGAAGGTGAGATTTGACAAACTACGTCTCGTCGCGCGGTGGAAATGGTTGATAAACGCTGACCCGTACAGAAAGGAGGAAGGGCGGGGCTAACCTCCTCCCCCCTCCCCCCCCCATTCGTGGCTATGGAAGGGGTTTTCTAAAAAAACAGGTGCTTTAACTATTATAAAAAAATCGCACACGACTCATATCCCATAACCTCGTATGAACATGTAAGAATCATGCGTGTTCTCATGATTTATGCGATTTGATTTGATGGTTGATTTGTGGGGTTGAACGCCCCAAAACCAGCTCTGATTATGAGAGGCACCGTAGTGTAGTGCTCCCTAAATTTCGACCACCTGGGGTTCTTTAATGTGCACTGACGTCGCACAGCACGGCGGGCCTCATCATTTCGCCTCCATCGAAATGCAGCCGCCGCAGCCAGGAACATTGCGATTCATACGAGGTTAATGGGTATGTTGCATATTTGTAATTTGAGATTTTTGTAGCGTTGGCTACACTGGGGGTGTGGCAAGCCGGAGCAGTTTCGCGTGCGCGTCCGAGAGGCGTGCTGCGCATGCGCGAGGAGCAGTGATGTCACACAGCTGGCGCACCGGAGCCGCCGCCGCTGCGCGCGCCTCGCCGGTCTGCGCATTCCAGGGAGTGATGTCATAGCCGCGGCATATGCTCTGGCGCCGGCGCACGCGCGCGCCTTCGTTGAGCAGTCGCCGTCTGACACTGCGCCGGAGCCGCTTGATAGCGGCTTTCCATTTGCGCGCATATGGAGACTTATGAATGGGGTATACATACAGCGGAGAGGAGGAGGAGGAAAAGAAAAACGGAAGGACAGGAAGGTTAGCCAGTTGTCAGACCGGCTGGGTGGCGTTTGCCAGTGTGGTAAAGCCATGGAGGAGGTGACAGCCGTCCTTGTGGCAATAGAGAAGCAACCTGACGTTGAGCAAAAATAAACATACATGTGTGACATAATGCGTATATACCGTCTGTGTGTCACTGAAGCAGCAGTAAGCATGATAATCAAACTGATCATAGACAACCAGGAAAGCTAAAAATATTCAGCAGAACCTTAGCTAACGCTACGTATATCCTGGCACAGCCGAGCTAAGCCACTCAAATTTTTAGGGGCGAAGCTCCTTAAAGCGGCACCCGTTCGTCCCTCGTCGTAGTCGTAGTAGTGCGTAACCAGTCTTACGCTTTGACCTCCAAGGTGGTGCCGGTGGGAGATTTCTCCTGTGCGTTGTTGAACAATAAAAAAATTCGCAGCGTGCGCGTTAACTAAAAGCCGAATTCTTCTGTCTCTCATTCCCCATTAGCAGCCATTTCGTGCGTCCCCGATGTATGTAGTAGTAGTAGTAGTTAGTAGTAGGTAGCCACCGGCGCGTGCCTGCTGGAGCGCACGCACGCGCCGAGGGCGAGCGCGTGGCACCTGGCGCTCGCCCTCGCCGCGAGCGCCGGGAGCCACGCGCTCCCCGGCAAACTCGACACTGCCCCGGCAAACGCGAGAGACAACGTTGGCGCAGGCAGCGTCTCCTAGCGAGTTTCTTGATTGAGAAATACCGACTGCTCGCGCGTTGGAGAAGCGTTCACCGGCAAAACCCATATATATATATATATATATATATACTGGATCTTGACTTGCAATGAAGTGCCGGTGGGAGATTTCACTTGTGCATTGTGCATAGTTGAACCGTGAGGATTCGTAGCATGCGCGTTAACTAAATTAATCCGGAACTCGGCACGATCTACGATGCACAACCCGAGCTTCGCCCACTCATCATCATTCACTCCGTGGATATGCTGTAATTTTTTGTTCGTTTCAAATAGCAAGGGCCTTCAGCAAAGGCCACCCCTCTGAAAAGCTGTGGACCTGGCAAGACATACAACGTCGGCGATGAAGTTCGATTGCACGTCTCATTTTCGTACGGGAGACGCGCGGTTTGAGCTTGTGTGCATACATATGTTGCTTGAACGCCGACGCTCCACCTGCGCATGCTCAAGGGTATTGATATCTGGAACGCACGACGTAGGTGGCGCTTCGTTGCTGCGCACGTGATGACTGAGTGGCTACGGGATCGCTGCGTCCACTCGCGCTGATCAGTTCCACTGCTGCGTTCATTTACGTCGTACGCGGGCCCCACTATATATACAGAGGCATCGCTACCTCGGTTATCTTTGAAGTTGGCTCGTCTAAAAATACACGCTGGGTGAGTAAAATGTTTACTGTTCGTTTTGATATTTGCGTGAAAGCATACAGGGTGGCAAGTTCTTGTACAAAGGCGTAGATTTAAAGTAGCATACTGTCTTCTAGCCTGTAAGCGAGGGGATATGTCAGGCTTGCTTCTGCAGGATGATTGGAACTGCGCGATTGTTGACGGACTCATAATGTTAGGGAGGACACAAGGAACGAATAAATTACGCTTCTCGCGCCTTCTTCGTTCCACGTCTGCAACCAAAGTTTGCTTGCCCTGCACGATTGGCACAGTTCCACAGTGGTTCCCGCATTCACTGCGCGTAGGAATTCGAGTTGTCCGTTTGCAAGTGGTCGCAATCGATAAATATCAATCGCCTCATTCCACTACGGTAAACAGCCTGAAAGAAAGAACACGCCAGAGCAATGGACGTGTGGGTGGTCCTTGTCTGCCAGCGCTCCCGCTGTACGCTCCCCTGTACTTCTTCGCGTTGTTTCTCATAACGAAGCCACACGAACAAGCAAATTTGGAATCCTTTTAGGTCTTTACACATAAACGCGCACGTCAGACCACCCTGCCTCTGTAGTCTAGTGGCTGTGACACCCGGCCGCTTATCTGAACACGCGGTATCGAATCCCGACCGCGGTGGCGGTATTTCTATGGCGGCGAAATGTTGGGGCCTGTGTAGTCCGCGATGTTGGTGCATGTTAACTCCGCTACCGGGTACCTCATTATATCGTGGTTGTGGGACGTTAGAAGTCCTGAAATTATTAGTACATGATTAAACCCCCGTCGTTGCTTCTAAGAGGCTATTCGGTGTACTGTATACGTTTTCTTAGGATTGATTTCCCAAGTCCAAATTAAGCTGTCGACCTGTTTTAAGGGTGCCTCGGCGTCAAGTCGATTTACATGTGCCTCGCCTTAGCTGTATGGTGTTGTCAGCTTCAATGAGGAATTGTTTCTGGGCGTTGGGCTAGGGTTGCGAAATGTTACATACAAGCAGTGTGTTCCGGCCCAAGCCGCACTAATTTTTGGTTTTAGCTCGTTGAATTTTAGAATCGTTATTTCCCGGAAATGGCAATAAATCGTACTGGTAAAGATGCTTTTGTAAGAATGCGCCAAAAGCAACCTTGGATTGTGACTTGCAATTGATCATTGCTTTTTTACGTGCCACAATCACGATATAATCGAGTCACGCTCTGCTGTAATTGTTCTGGTGTAATTGTTCTGCTGTAAGCGCTCTGCTGTAAGTGCTCCGCTGTACTTTTTTTGACCGCCTGGCATTCTTTAATGCGCACCTAAATGTACTATCGGGAGCAATATGAAAGGGAACACAGCAACGCGTGGCAAACAGCCGCGGTATCGACGCGGAGTAATGCGCGGATGGCGCTGTGAAAAATCAAGTGGAAAAGAAGGCGCTCTTCTACTAACTGTTGGCACACCCAGAACGCTGGCGCTCCTACAAAGCAGCAACTTCCGCCATTTAAGCGATTACGCGGTATTGTCCAATATTCGATAAGACGCGGCAATTGTCGCCGTAACATGCAGCGATTCGTTTCTTTTTCTTTCACCTTTTTTTTTCTTCACACAAGCGCATGGTACAATGCCAAGTCTGGCACTTCGTACCCCCAAACGCACGGCAGGAGTGCCAACAGTTGTTAGAACAGCTTTCCCCTCCCCACTATGTTTCCGACGTCTGCTGCACGTATCACCGATATAGCTGCATTTCGGGCTGTTTGCCATGCGTTCCTGTGTTCCCTTTAATATTGCTCACGATAGTATACATTTGATTAATGCGCTGTTGCCCCTTCGAGGAAGGCCTAACGGAACCGAGAAGCTTTTGATCCTGTTTTGCCGTCAGTATAGTCTGGCCATGTTACCGCAGCGGGTAACAGAAAATTCGCCGTTCCGAGGTGGGTCTTCGGCACTGTCCCTGTACTAACGGTTGAGGCCCATGTACTGTGCGATTTGGGCTTCTTGGTTCATGTAACTTACTTACGGCGTAGCGCAGAAACCAATGACAAAGAATGAAAAAAGAGACGAACACTTAATGAAAAGTAATTTTCTACTGCCAACCCGCCACGGTATTCCAGTGGCTTTGACACTCTGCTGCTGATACGAAGGCCGCGGGATCCGCTTGTGTTCGTCTGTTTCTTCATCCCCAGTCCTTGTCGGTTTCCGCGCGCTATAAGTCGAGTACCGTGCGATGTTAGTCCACATTAAAGAATCCCAGGCGGTCGAAATTTCCGGAATCCCACACATTAGCGTCTCTCATATAATATAGTGGTTTTGGGACGTAAAGCAACAGAAAACGATCATTTTCGGCTGCAAGCCATGTGAAAGAACACTTGGTGCACACCAAGGTTTAGCTCGTGTGCTTTGGCATGTTGCGTTGTCGCCGCCCGTTCGGTTTCTCTTTCAAGGCGTCACCATCTGCGGACGATCCTCGTGTATGGCAGGCTTGCTCACGGCTCTGGCGCGTGCAATTCAGTTTTTCCAGAGCAATGCGAGTCGCTCGAAAACTTTCTCTCGTGTACAATTATCGAGAATCGCTGTGCCGTGTCGAGTGTGCCGCTGATGTCTACATTTAACGTGTTCACATGTTCACAGTACCCAGCCCATCTCCCGCCCCTCGATTCGTCAGATTGCCACTTATGCATTCCACAACTTCGCGAAGACAGGTTTCACTTTCGTGTTATACAGACTCCTATGACAGAGAGATCAACCACATTTTTTTCTCCTATTGGTAGATTATGTTTTCGCAATACCAAGAACGCCCCTCGCGCAAGGAGGTCATCGGTGTAAGCTAGAAAATGGGCAAAAAGTCAATGGTGGCGACGCCACTTTCAAGTTGCAGCACTAATGCTCGTGACGTCATAGTCATTTTTGGCCTACGCTAAGTCCTACATAGCTATTTATCTTCAAGAAAGACATAGATTGTGTTCTAGGGAAGCCAGGGACAGAACACGGAGTTTCAGAACATTTGATGGACAGAGTTTCGCGAGAATGCGAAAAAATAAATTGGCCTTCTGACGTCGTCATGCCTAATTTCCAGGGCTACTTTCAAAACTAAAACTTTGACATTTATTTCTTTTTGCAGTACTGAACATAAGATGGCGAAATTAATGGCGATTGAGTTCTCCAAATACGACCGATCATTCTGAATCGCTTCGCCTTTTCAGTTAAGCGTCCCTTTAATGGCGAGATTGGGTCACGCGTCGGACGAACTCGTGACCTCCAGGTGGGCAAAAGCGGACCCTTTCTTGTCCTCTACGCACTCTTGCACTCAGCCGATTGCTGCGTGATAGCGATTACGCGAAGGCGGATGTGCGGCAGTGTTGAGAATGTTTAGCTCAAAGTTGTGGCCTCCATTCCTGCTGTAGCATTAACATTTCCACAACGCGAAATGCAAAAGAGGCACGCACGTGCACAGTGAGTCGAAATGCGTATTGAAGAATCACGCACGGCCAATAGATAATAACGAAGGGTGTATGACTAACACGACTACAGAGAAGCCATGTCAACAACTTGACACTTTTGGAAGTTACGTCACGAATGAACCATAAAAGAACAGGTTCGCTGTTCCGGCGTCTTACACGGCATGGAACAAGCAGGAATTTTATTTCCGATTGTGCACTCCGTAAGAGTTCGGTGTCGCACGTGTTAGTCGCCTTTCTTACTGTCCAGTAAATGACTGTACTTTTTGAGCATGCGTTAAACGCGATTGTTGGTTACCGTATTCTCCGGCTGTGTTTTTTTTCAAGCACGTGCCCTTTATTTGCTCTGTCAGTAGACAGGCGCTTTACAGAAGAGTGGCTATAAAAGTGGCGCAGTTTCCGAGAACAAAAATTGTTGCTGATAGTTAGCGCTGTGTGTATGTGTGTGTGTGTGCGTCCTTCGTTTGTGTGCCAATTTGCGCTACATTTTCCTGAATCTGAGGCTAGTCGTGCTTCGGATACTTGCGCGGAGTACATGCCTATTAAGGAAGTTAAGAACCGTGCAGCGGACGATGGAACGAAAAATGATAGGCGCGGCACATTAAGAGATAGAAAGACAGCCGGGTGTGCCAGAGAACAGACGGGAGTCGCCGACATAATAACCGACGTTAAGAATAAAAAATGGACATGGGCAGGCCACGTGATGAGAAGGATAGATAACCGATGGACAGTAAGAACGACGGGATGGATACCAAGAGAGGGCAAGCGTAGGCGCGTACGACAGAGAGTAAGATGGGGGGACGAAATCAAGAAATTTTCAGGCGTCAAATGGAATCGGCTCGTGCAGGACAGGCAAGAATGGAGAGGATTGGGAGAGGCCTTCGTCCTGCAGTGGACATACGATGCGCTGATGTTGATGATGAATGCTGCCGTATGGTGTTGCGATATATTTTCACGTAGCCTACCAGTGTTTGCTACTGTGTTTCTAACAATCAACACACATTATATAAATACAAAGTAATTTGTGACATTTTGTTATCCTGTTACCTGGCAGGTAAACATCGACGTCATTGGAGAATGTCATTTTGTATAACCGTGTAGACCAGGGAAGCGAAACTACAATGGCATTAGTTATAAATGTCGTTGGCTGCGAATGGCGTCTACATTCGCCGTGTGACAGGGGTGTAACTGTTCAAATCCTTGCACGCACTTGAAGATAGGTCACTGCCGAAGATCAAAGACGGATATCGTCAGCGTATAGCGAAAGGTGGACTGTGTTTACCAAGAGCTCACCAAGGCCAGCCATAGTAGGGTTGCAGAAAATGGGCTAAATATAGGGCCCGCCTTGTAGGACGCCCCCCGGGAAGTTTGGTATTAGCGGTGGGGTCATTTTCTGTCTGTACAAATAAGGATCGTCTCGCCAAATAGATGCGGATCCACTGGAACACGCGACCGCCAATTCCAACAGCCTCCAGTGACTCGAGGATCGCGTCATGAGTAACATTATCGTACGCCCCTTTGATATCGAAAAATAGCCACTGATATGCGCTTGGGGCATTTTTGTTGTTCTACAAAAGCTGTGAGCTCAATAACATCGTCTAATGATGACCTACCTAATCGCAAGACCGCCATACAGTCTGGATACACATTGTGTAGCGTTCAAGGTACCATTCCAAGCGTGCTAGTATTATCCTTTCCATTGTTTTTCCTGCCCAACTTGCCAGAGCAATAGGGCAGGGGAAACGATGGATTTGCCAGTCAGATGACTATTTTCTCGCTTCCTGTGGCGGTACAAACCGGTTTATCTTCCACTGTTCTGGAACAATGCCCATATGCCATGAACGGTTTTGATAATTCAACATATCTCTCCTGGCCTTTTGCCCAAGGTTTGCTAACAAAACGGCTTAGGTGATGCCGTCAGGACCTGGTGAAGATGACTGCGCCTAGAAGCCGCCGAAATAAGCTCTTATCCATTTCCTGGGCTCGAAAATATCGCTGAAGCTGTAGCTTCTAGAACGCCGAGATTTTATGTCGTTTCCAACAGCGACATTCTAACGCAAGAAGCTAGGAAGTGTCAACTTAGGGCATCGAGACCTGTGCTCATCGAACGCCTGCGGTCTGTGAATACCCGAGCGGGAGTTCTGCACCGCACCCTAAAGCTGGCGCCACGCTGATTGACCAGGCCGCAGCGTGGCACGGACAGTGTTTGGCCGGGACGAGCTTTGCAACCGGATTCGCTTCAATTCGTCCACTCGACTCGGTAAACCTACACGCCTTCATCTACCCACCGCGGTAGCTTATCGGCTGGCGTGTTGGCAGCCGATAAGGTCGCTTGAGGTCGCAGGATGGAATACCGGCCACGACGTCCGCATTTCGATATGGAGCGAAATGCAATAAACGGCCGTGTACTTAAACTTTAGCGCACGTCGAAGAACGCCAGATGCTCAGTATACTCCGGAGCCCCCTGCTACAGGTCGTGCCTTATAATCACAGCTCGCTTCGGCGCGTAAAACACCATAAATCGTCATTATTCGTGTCTTCGTTATGGGTCGCGGCCACATATCTGCATTGCTCGCCGATGGTATACAGGGTGTTTTTTTTTAGTTGTAACACATTTTGAAAATTAGAAAAACATAAATCGGCAGTAATGTCTTGTGTACCATTCGAGTATACGGATTGGCGGCCTCCAGATACAGAAAAATTTCCCCACTTGTATGCATAATTAGCGAAATTGCGCTAAATAACTTCCTTTGAGGGTTCCTTCGCGGGCATGCTGGCATGTATGTTTATCGTTCCTTAATGGGACACGTATATTATCTCGGTCTTGGCGCGAGTGGCCGTTGCTGCCCCAATCGCTGTCGTTTCTGTGCAGGCAGGGTAGGATGCTCCAATATCTTTAGCTTTCGGTCAACATTCGGTTAAAGCTCTTACGCTAACATCACCATAATCTGGGCCGTTGCCGACAGCCACTACCTGACAGACCCAGAAGCACCAAGAGCCGCGTGTTCCATCCTACGGCTTTTGTCACCAAGGTCCCATCTCCACTAGATGGTTCAGATGGCGATTTCGGCACACAAACACAACCTACTACCTAAACTTAACCTATTCACATTGTCATAACACAATCTTGGTCACTAGCTAAACACTTCACAGTAATACAGAACGATAATATTTGGGGCACGAAAATGCTTAACTAGACTGAACTTTTACTTTAAGCGGCTCAACTTTTCCCATTTTCACTCTTTTGATCGCGTTTAGTTAGCTAGCCCTACTTTTTTTTATGTTATCTCTAAAAGGACCCTTGGGGAAAGATTTCCCCTATTTATTTTTAATTGGCTTAAGCCCGTTGTACCTCACGGTGGTACCAACTACCCCACGTTATTTTCCTTTTCTTTTTCTTTTTGAGGAACCAAATAGCACATAAAGACGTGGTCGAAATCCAAGCTAGAAGAGAAGCTCAGTTGATAGTGGATGCTTGAATCGATGAACAGATCTCAAAATACGGTTTAGAACAGGGAATGTCGCGTCCTGACGAAGACGAGTCCACTTGTCGAAACGTTGGCTCCTGCGACATTCCCTGTTCTAAATCGTATTTTGCTATCTGTTCATCGAAACACGTGGTCGCTATTTCGTGACTGAATGTACTTATTTCCTTTAGTCCTCTTTCTGCAGCGTTCTTCTAACAATACGTGAGCCGCATTCTTTGTCTTCGTCGTTTTCGTCTTCATCGTTTTCGTAATGCCTCTGTGAGGCAAACGCCTCTCCTATAGATCTTCAGTTATCCCTGTCCTTTGCTAATTGCGACCAATTTATCCCCGCAATCTTCTTTGTCACCTCGCCACTAACTTTCTGCCGCCCCATACTTCACTTGCCTTCTCTAGGAATCGAAGCTGGGAGTTGTATACCTAAAGAAAATAGTGCGCAGTTCTTCCCGTATAGTGGAAAAGGGGGGCAAGCGAAGCTCGTCGTGTGCGTGTCCCTTGGCGCGTGTGGAGTGAGGCAGTGGGCGGTGGTTGAGGGCCAGAGCGGATCCACCTTTCTTCTTGTTTTGTTTCTTTCTCGCTGCTTTCCTTCCTCTTTCTTGTTTTCTCTGGTTCCTTCAATCTTGAGCTTACTATTTTGTCTTCAACCTTTCCATGTTTCTCTTTCCTTCTTTCTTTGATCTCAAGTCAGCGAACTGCATGAATCATAAATGTTCTTCGTTTGCTGAGCGTGCCCAGTAGGGAGCGCGCATGTTACGAGAGCGCGCCGTTCGCCGACTCTACGTGATAA
The DNA here is from genome assembly GCA_013339685.2 of Hyalomma asiaticum. Taxonomy (NCBI): domain Eukaryota; kingdom Metazoa; phylum Arthropoda; class Arachnida; order Ixodida; family Ixodidae; genus Hyalomma; species Hyalomma asiaticum. The sequence continues at coordinate 42,586,681 of CM023489.1, read as the reverse complement.
CGTGATAAAGCGACAGTCGGTGAATTCTTTAGCTTGCTAGACTCAAAATCCAGCGATTGGTGCCTCGAGTCAGATGCCGAACGAGAAATTTTAGATGCGAAGCAGCTTGCGGTCTAAGGACTTGTCTTCGTCAGGGCGGCGACTGCCTTATCCAGCGTTCGTTTATAAGCGAACGCTGTAGAAGGCAGTCACCGCCCTGACGAAGACAAGTCCACTTTGTCCAAACGTTGGCTCCTGCGACATTCCCTGTTCTAAATCGTATTGCGCGATCAGTTCATCGATCCATAGTCGCCCTGTAACACAACGCTCTGGTCATATACAAAAGCAATGGCGTGATGCGTCGTTTGAGGGATGGATCAGGGCTTCATCCAATTTCATGGTCTTTAGCTTTTGTCGCCATGGATCTCGTCATTTAATGTGTCAGCACTTATAAACCTTTCCTTCATTTCCAGGCTTCGACAACGCTCCTTCAGGGCCCATCTATCCCTGCAAACTTGGTGAAAAGGCTTCTGATTTCCGACGGAAGCAAACATCCGTTTCCGCTCACCGGTTACCTAAAACGGCATTTTCGGAAACTGAAGCTTACACTAAATTTAAATCTAACGGCTACTACTGGCCCAAGATGTTGATTTCAATACCTCGAGGACGCTTCTTTCAGTGACCCAATCGGTGTAAACAGGGCACAGCTGCGCGCTCACGACAGAAAAGGCTACATCGAAGTTTACAAGTCTGACAGCCGCCATGGGGATCGTGGTTTTGGGACATAGCGACAACATCGATGCAGATGTTGCGGCATTTCTAGAGGAAGGTCTAGCGGGCTACGGACCCATCGATACAGCGGGAAGCTACGCTTGGTTGAATACTTTGATCATGGTATTTGGTGTCGAGCTCGCATATGACGATCTCATGACAAGCAAGGAGGATTTCCAAGCGAACAATTTCTCGAAAAGTGCCGTGCTCCTGAAAATATTGAGCTCGGGACCGGCCGTGAGGAAGCTCCGCATAGGCGTGATCTCCCTTACCGATTTCCAGGCTGCCTTTCAGACCCAAGCGAAATGCCCTTCACTCAAGGAACTGTCTTTGGAATTTCTCGCCTGTGAATGCGCGCCGTTACGGCTGAAAAGGTGTGCAGCATTTCAGAACCTGTGCTCGCTGCACTTAAGCGCCATCGATACGGAGCCCGCGTACGGGGAGGACATTGCAAGCTACGTCGCATACAACAAGTCTTTGAAGGAACTGACTCTCGGCACGTCCTGTGGGGGCGAAGAGGGTATGGTAATGCTCGTCGAAGCTCTAAAGTTAAACGACACTCTCAAGAGATTCTCGTTATACGAAATCGAGACAGAACTATCGTACGAAACCTTGATCAGCTTTGCGAAGATTCTGTCGTTCAACTCCACACTGGAGCTGGTGAGCCTCAACAGTATATATGACGTGGAAGAGGACCAAGTGTCATCTTGTTTAGATCAGGACCTCTATCCTGGAGCATTCAATAAACTGGACATCAAGTGGCCCCAGTCCCTTTTTATTGAGCTCATCGGGCTCATACGTAAACAGGGATGCGCTCCCTTGTTGCACATCAGAGTCCCATCTTGTGCGGGCAAGAAATATATCCGGCAGTTCTTTGAAGCTCTAGCACCCGTCACGGCATTACGAGAGCTTCACCTTTCGGACATCGACATGTGCGACGCATTCACGGACGGCATCGCTTACCTGTTGAAATGCACGGCGACACTGCGCAAATTCATGATATCCACTGATGTAGATGCCAACGAAGAGCACCATCTTATGAACATTTTTGAATCCTTGAAAAGGAATCGTTCGGTTACGAAGTTTGAAATCAAATACAGCGTGCTGACGCCACGAATAGCGGCGTCAATGTCGGAGTTGATCAGCGTGAACAGCACGCTAAATGACCTGGCTGTTATCGTTGATGGCCCTCTTATGCCCGAGCCGGTGAAAGTCATCGAGAAGGGCTTCGACACCAACTACACCTTGACCAAGTTGTTCCTTGGCCGGTACGATGAAGTAATGGGCGACATACCAAGACTTCTGAAGAGGAATATTAGTCTTGAGAACAAAGCTGCACTGTGGGTCATTCATGGAGTGGACCAGATAGACGAGGCAGGCGTGGATGCTCTGAAGAAAGTACACTTTGGCTCTGGCCTTGTAGAGAAGGTACAGATGATTACGGGCAGGACGAGACAGGATGCGTTGGATGACATACAGAGAGCTGTAGCTCATTTGTGTCAGTGACTGTGGCACATGCTATGCGAGATGGCGCTTTCGAATACGTCGAGCATATCGTTGGCGCTCCGTTCCTCCCGACATGACTTTCTTTTGACAACTTGGAAACGGTTTTCAACTACGCCCATACTAGGCCTCGGACCAATGCGCTTGACAAAAGTAACACGAAAGTCTTACTGTGTGTGATTATTATTACCTCAATTTGGCATAACCTGCCGAATGAACTACTACTATGGATAACATTTGTTTGTGTGAAGTTGGATTGCGGGGCCGTCTAAAGTATAGCTTAAACAGATATTACAGGATAAGTTTTGTATTGTCGTCTTTAGGCTTATATATATATCAATGTTGTCTTCAATGAGTTATGTATGGACTTCATCATCTTTTCTTGAATAATAAAAAGCATAAATAAATCCACGTACCCGTTGAATGGCGCTATCTCATTTTATGACAGAAAATCTGTCACCGATCCCGAGCTATGAGACACGGGACGCGATAGTCGGAAAATATTCCAAGAACCGACGTGCCCGTTCCTCAAATGTCATCTCACGGAAGCTTGCACAATTAAGTTTTAGCTCCGTCTGGTGGACTAGAAAAACGCCAGCAGTGGCTCAGAGTAAGAGCCAAGGGTGATCAAAAGAGAACCAGTATATTGTCATTCAAGATGCAGTTTACAAACGTGCGCAAACACGGCGCGCTTTAAAATACAAACGTAGAAGGGATACAACATAATACAGAATCAACTAAACAAAACGTACAGTCATGCAGTACTATAGAGAATAAAACACTAAAGGGGTCCTATTCACCAGAGTCATTCGAAACCTCTTGTTAACACGGAGGTTGCAGGCCGATCTCGTCCGGTTGGTCCGCGGAGCAGAGTCGTTCAACTTTGCTCTTCTTTCACTGCGTTACAGACTGCTGCTGACTGCCCGTGCTCGATTCCTGATGTTCACTTCGTCCGGCATTGAGACGCTTCGGTGCGTGTCACGTGATCCCAGCACGCGCAAAGCTGAGAGAATATTCCGGATTCGACTGGAAGTCTCCCCGTCTCCGCATGACGCGCTCAGAGTCGGCCCATACTTTCCGCTTTCTCTCCGTCTGTGGAGTGGAGTGGAAATACTTTGTCCTGCAGGAGGCGTTTAGAGCGTAGCGGGCTTCTCCCATGTAGGGACCGACAGGGAATATCTGGCGGCTGCTTCGTGGGCCTGCTGGACGGCCCATTGCTGGTCGGCGAGAAGCCAGCTTCTGAGGCACCTCTCCCGCTTGTCTGAAGTAGAGTCGGGATGAGCGTTTCTACACTGCCAGAGTATGCGCACGAGTGTTGCCGTGTATGCACACGAGGGGCACGTGTCACTGGGGTACACGCCGGGATAGAAAACATGGAGCTTGCCTGCGGCCTGCTAGGTTTGGGGTGTGGTGGTGGAAAAATGCGGCGTCCAAGGTAGAAGTGAATGCTTCGGACAGCCTGTGCGTGACCTTGGGCGCGTTGAGGCTCTTGCTACGCGCACAGTTTCTCTTTGTTGGGTTGCGTTCCGCTCGTCGTCTCTCACTCACTGCCGGGCTCTTGCATGCAGTGGGCACTATTTTGACACCATCTATATCCTTCCATCGTTTCAGCACGGGCCCTCCACGGTGGTCTTGTGGCTATGCCACTCGGCTGCTGATACTAAGGTCTCCGGATCGAATCCCGATACGGCAGCTGCATTTCGATGGAGGCGAAATGTTGAGGTCCTTCAACGGAGCGATGTCAGAACGCGCTAAAAGAACCCCAGGTATTCGAAACGTACAGAACCCTCCACGAAAGGGCCCGGGTGGCCCCCCCGAGGGATCGTCGTGATATTGGCTGAGGACAGTCGAACGCAGGTGGGCTGGTATTACGACCAGAAGGGCAGAGCAGAGGGAATAGATGTTACGACGATACAAAGTACTGTCCTTGAGGAATAGCATCTGCAAGGAAGCGTCGTGAGGCGGCTCCAGCCGTTCAGTGATGGCTCGTAAAGAAAGATCACGGCGTTGTTGCTCCTCGCCAATTTGGCGCACTAGCGACACAGACAACGTAGGCGATGGTGTCGGGATCCACGGCTTCTTCGACAGGGTAATGGAATGAACAATCCGCACCTTGAGGCAATCGTCCCGTCTTTATATTACAGAGAACGTGTATTCTTGCAGACTTAAAGCGCAGCGGACAAGTCGGCCTCTAGGATCATTGAGTGAGGCCAGCAGCAAAGGGCGTGATGGTCGGTGATGACGCGGATAGGGCGCCCGTACAAGTATGGCCGAAACTTCGCAAGTGTCCACACAGAAGAGTGAGGCACTCCCCCTCCGTTATTGAGCAGTTGCGCTCGGCAGATGGTAGAAGTCTGGCTGCATGAGGTATGACACGAAAATGTCCTCGCAGGTGTTGCGATAACAGTGCTGCTATGCCGTGACTACTGATGTCGATGTGAACCTCATTTGAAGCAGATGGATCGAAGTGAGCCTGGATGGTGGCGTTGTAAGTGGGGTCGAAAGCTGACAGAACGATGAGGATTCATCAGGGTCCCAGCAAAACGGCTTGCCCTTTTTCAAAAGGTCGGTAAAGGGGCGTGCAACGGTCGCGAAGTCCTCAACAAAGCGTCCGAAATAAGAGCACTGCCCCACGAAACTGCGGGCATTCTTCGAGAACTTCGGGACAGTGAAGTCTGTACTAGTGCGAATATTCTCTGGATCAGGACACACTCTTGTGGCACCCACGAGTTGTCCTATAGTACGGTGATCTGACAAAGAGCGAGTGACATTTCGAGGAGTCCAACTGAAGTCCGGCACTTCAGGACACGCCGAGAATTGCCGATAGGCGATCATGGTGTGTGTCGAATGTAGATGAAACAACAGTGACGCCGTTCAGTTGACCCAAGTGGGTGGACCACTTGACCCATGAAGCTATGCGTCCCTCGTTCGAAGGTTGTGGGGGCATTACAGAGGCTGAATGGCATCATTGTAAACTGATCAAGACCATCAGGGGTGACGAGGAGAATGCGGCATTCTCACGGTCCATCTAATCTGCGGCTATCTGCCAGTAGCCGGTCCGCAGGCGGATATTTGAAAGTAAGCAGCGCCGTATTAGCAGCCTAAGGCCTCATCAATACGTGCAAACGGTAAAAATGTTTCTTGGTAATTTTGTTGAGGTGTCGATAACTTACACAAAATCCCCAACGTGGCTGTGCAGTCGAGTGGTTAACACACTTGCCATGCGTGGGTATGGATCAGGTTCAAACAGTATAACCGGTAGGAAGTTTTCTTCCGCTTCACTGCACTAGTTTTTTTCGCCACTTGACAGAAGGAGGGGTTCCGTTTTAGGGGCGAAGCTCCTCTTAGTCTAACCTTGTCCCGCGTCAGGCTTCAGGCGTCAGTCGTCAGGCGTAACCCGCGTGCCTCTGCTGTCTTGTGAGAGAGAGAGACAGAGAGAGCGAAAGGCGCGCGTTGGCTATGGAAACGCTCTTTCTTAGAGGAACGCTCTACCAGCTCGCAAAGAAGGAGAATGCGCCCTCACCCGCGAGAGACAACGTTGGCGCAGGCAGCGTCTCCTAGCGAGTTTCTTGATTGAGAAATACCGACTGCTCGCGTTGGAGAAGCGTTCACCGGCAACCCATATATATATATATATATATATATATATATATATATATATATATATATATATATATATATATATATATATATATATATATATCCACACTGGATCTTGACTTGCAAAGAGGAGTGCCGGTGGGAGATTTCACTTGTGCGTAGTTGAACCATGAGGACTCGTAGCGTGCGCGTTAACTAAATTAATCCGGAACTCGGCACGATCTACGATGAACCTCCTGACCTTCGCCCACTCATCACTATTCACTCCGTAGATATGCTGTAATTTTTTTCGTTGCTCATTTTGTTCTGTTAGAGTCGTGGTTTGACACGCTCCCCGTTTCCCTATATTATATGCGATTATTCATCTCCACTATATGCGATTATTCATCTTCACTGAACAACTTCCTAACATATAAGGCTTATTTTCCGTAAAAATTTGTCGCGAGGGGATGGGGGGGGGGGGGGTGCCTTTTTGCCATGCTGGAAATATCCGTTTAACGATCCCTCTTATAGGACACTAGATTATCGTGACCTTGGTGCAACTAACCGTTGCTGCAGTAATCGCTCTCGCTTCTGTGCAACCATTGTAGGATGCTGCAATATCTTTAGCTCTGCGTCAACATTCGGTTACGGCTTTTTAGCTCTGTTGACAGCGAATACCTGACAGGCCCAGAAGCACCGAGCATTCCGCGCAAATGGGGCTTTTGTCAGCAAAGGTCCCAACCAACCCCAGAATATGGTACAGACGGCCATTTCACCACGTAAACACATGGACGGTATTTTCTGACCGACTGTGCTAATTTATTTAGTCCTCTTTCTCTAGGATTCCTAAAGCGTGACGGGAGTTGTGTGCCCGAAAAAGCAGGAGCAGTCCTTCCACTATCGAGAAAAGGGGAGGCAAGAGAAGCCTGTCGTGGGCATGCCTTCGAGCACGTCTGAAGTGCGGCAGTGGGTGGCAGTTGAGGGCTAGAGGTGATTCATCTCCCCCGCCTGCATTTTTCTTTCTCTTTTTCATCTCTTCCTTTGTTTCTTCCTTTTTCTTCCTGCCTTCCTTTCTTTTTCTTGCATTCTGTTGTTCCTTCAGTTTGAGCTTGATGATTTCTCCCCTACCTTTCCATCTTTCTCTTTCCTTCTTTTCCTGCTAGAAAATCAAAGCGAGCTACATCGATCATAGACGGTTAAATGTTCTTCGTTTGCTGAGTGTGCACCGAAGGGCGCGCACGTGTTGCGAGAGCGCGCAGTACACCGTCTCTATCTCGTCATATAAACCACCGCCTCGAAGCACGCGTTTGATACCGACAGTTGCTGCATTGCCAGCTTGCCAGACTCGCATCTCGGCGTTCGGTGGTTCTGAACGAGCAGTTTTCACTTTTACCTTTTCAGACAGCCCCCACGACCACACATGTACCTCGCAAGTGAGCCAATATAAGCTTGAAAAGCAATGTGTAATTAATTTCTCGTGTATTCACAGGGCTTCGGCGTGTGTGCACTGCTGTATCCACGAAGAAATGTGAACCCCGAAAGCTTTCGCCGAGTACAACTGTCCCTCTGCGGTGTTAGAAGCCGCACGAACAATTTCCCAATACCTCATCCTTTACACAGATTCCACGGAACCACAAGTACCATGCGAGTGAGTCAATGCAAGCTTGAAAAGCAGTATCCAATTCCTTTCGCATGTACTCGCAGGGCTCAGGCGCGTGCACTGCGGCGTCTCCGGAAAAATGCGAATCTTTCGAAAATTTTCGCTGATTAGAACCGCTGGGTACCCAACCATCTGGCGTCCCTCCAGTCAGCATATTGCTGCTCATACACTCCCCAAGCATCGTGATGACATGTTTCACTTTCGTGTTATACCAACACCTGTGAAACAGGCATCAAGCACTTTTCTTTTATCAAAGAATTCCGCTGCATATACTACTATTATAAGTTTAAAGCACGGATGGTGGTCGACTCCCGCTTAAGCTAATATAGACCTCGGGACGATATCCGGCGATCTATTAATGCTTCACTCATTTGAGCCACGTCAAGTGGGTCGCCTACATTTTTCGTATAAAAACAAATTTCTATACGGCTGCTACTCCGTAGCTACCCCATCGCAACGATTTTCACATCATCCAAATTATCGCTGCAGTCTCTCTGTTAAAGGTACTTAGATAATTCAAATGGGTTGCAAGTGCAGTACAGCGTCCGTAATACCATAGTCGCCGAATAATACAACACTTTGGTCATATACAAAAGCAATGGCGTGATGCGTCGTTTTCTGGATGGGTCAGGGCTTCAATCACAATTATGGCCTCTTGCTTACCTCTTGCCGCCATGGATCTCGTTATTTCAAGTGCCAGAACTTATGAACCTTTCCTTTATTTCCAGGCTTCGACAACACTCCTTCGGTGCCCTTGGCCCCCCGCAAACTTGGCGAGAAGGCTTCACTGATTTCCGGCTCAAGCAAACATACCAGTAACCGCTAACCGGTTACCTAAAACGGCATTTCGGGAAACTAAAGCTTAGGCTATTTAAAACGAAGGGCTACTGCTGGCTCACGATAATGATCGCAATACATCAAGGACATCCTAGATTCTGCCGTCGTCGCTTCTTTCAGTGACCCAATCGGTACAAGGCACAGCTGTACCTCCGCAACATAAAACCCTATATCGACGTCACTAAGGAACGACGAAACCACTATGGAGAGCAGCCGCATCGATGCGGATGTTGAGGCATTTATACAGAAAGGTCTAGAGGGCTACGGACACATCGATACAGAGGGAAGCTACGCTTGGTTGACTTCTTTGATCATGACATATGGTGTCGAGCTCACCTACGAAAATCTCATAACAAGCGACAGCGATTTCCAGGCAAACAATTTCCAGAATAATGGTGCCATGCTCGGGAAAATATTGAGCGCGGGACCGCCCGTGAGGAAGCTTCGCATAGGCGCGATCCGCATTGCCGATTTCAAGGCTGCGTTTGAGACCCAAGCGATGTGCTCTTCACTCAAGGAGGTGCACTTGGTGCATGTCAGCTGTCCAGGAGCGCCATTGCGGCTGAATGACTACGCAGCGTTTAAGAACTTGTGCAAGCTGCATTTGGGCGCCTTCTTGACGGGCGCTGCACGCGCGGAAGATATGGCACGCTACATGGCACAGAACAAGTGCTTGAGGGAACTAACTCTCGGCACGTCCTGTTGGGGTGACGAAGGTATCGCACTCCTCCTCGAAGCCCTCAAGGTGAATGACACTCTCAAGATATTCTATTTATGTGACAAAGCACTAACGTACGACAACCTAATCAGCTTTGCGAAGATGCTCGCATCCAACTCCACTCTGGAAGTTGTGGGCCTAGACTACAAGTGTACGGAGGACGAGGACAAATTACCATTCTACTCGGATCAAGAACTTCCTGGCAGTGTATTCAACAGACTTGATATTGAGTGGCCGTGGCCGCACCCTCGGCTCACCGCGCTTATCCGCAAACACGGCTGCGCTCCCCGACTTCAAGTCAGCGTCCGCTCGCTAGCGCGCAACGAAGATATACAGCAGTTCTTTGAAGCCCTAGCGCGAGTCAGGACATTGCGCGAGCTCCACCTTTACGAGATCGACCGCAGACGCGACGCATACACGGACGGCATCGCTTACCTGCTGAAGCGCTCGGCATCGCTGCGCGAGATCCTCATATGGTCATTAGAAGATTGGTACACGGAGCACAGCTTCATCAACATTGTTGATGCCTTGAAAAAGAACCGTTCCGTTACGACGTTCGAAATAGAGGCCGAAGAGCTTACGCCAAGGGTGGCGACGTCTTTGTCGGAGTTGCTCGCCGTGAACAGCACGCTAAATGACTTGGCTATCTTTTTCTTCGACGACTCTTTATCGTCCGCGCAGGTGCAAACCATCGAGAAGGCTTTCGAGATGAACTACACCTTGACCAAGTTGTACTTGGGCCACGATGAAGATGAGGATGAAATGGGTAGAATAGGAGAATACATGAGGAGGAACATTACTCTCGAGAACAAGGCTGCAATGTGCGTCATTTCAGGAGTAGACCTTAGCGACGAAACGGGCATGGATGCTCTGAAGAAGGTACACTCTGGCACTAGCCTTGCGGCGAAGGTGCAGATGATTACGGGCAAGACAAGAGAGGAGGCGTTGGATGACATACAGAGAGCTGTAGCTCGCTTACATGTGTGACTGCTGCCTATAGAATGGAAAAGGAGCTTACTCCACTACGTCCGGAATATTGCTGCCCCGCAGTTTCCTCCAGCTAATTCTCCTTTGCCAACTGGGAAACAGTTTACTTCACCTGCACTCGTACTTGTGTTTTGATTGATATATATTTGATAAAAGTAGCGTGGATGTCTTTGTATGCGTGTGACGAGTGCTTTGCTAACATTTAAGCTCGTCGAACTAACTACTCCTTCAGACAAAGTTACTGAATAAAGGCTGTGAAAAAGAAATTCTTGTAGGGAGTCGCTGGAGATCATTTATTGTACGGCACGTCATAAGTAGGTGTCATCGTGAAAAAAGGAATTGCGACGTGTTCACGTGTTCCGCGCACCCAGCGGATCAATGCTGTAGGAAGCAATCGGTGAGTAGCGGCCTGCCTTATGTTGTTGGGAGTCCAGAGAAACATCTTTGCTTGAATTCGGTATTACCTTTATCAGTGGCGTAGGCTTACCATTGACGTCAACTACGGGCGACTCTCACACGGTAGACTATAAATGGAGTTTTTTTTTTTCCGCGGACGTCGTCCTGTCCTTAGCGGGTGGCGCTGTCTCATATCTGGAAACATTGGCTTGTGTAAACCGCAGTGTCACGTGGTCGTAGCGATGATGGACGCCCAATTCGAAGCACTGACATTTGAACTGTTTATTGGGTGAGTCTGTACTCATCAAAGCAAGCAAATCACCTCAAGCTAGGCGCGTTGGGCATGGAAAGTTTGTAGAACAGTCGGCATCATTCCTGATGCAGCATGAAAGCTCGCGCGCCTCCGATGCCGACCGATATAACGGGCGTCAGCGGAAAAGGTTTCTCCGTACAGAGTCTATGGTGGAAGCGCTCGCTCTTGTGTGGCCATGAGTACTCCGAGCCGTTTCGCACCCTGCAGCAAAGAAGGCGAGAGTTCAGACTACTTCTCGTCGCGCGGTGAAAGTGGTTTATAAACGCTGACCCGTAGCCAGGAAGGAGGAGGGGTGGGGCTAACCTCCTCCCTCACCCCCCCCCCCCATTCCTGGCTACGGAAGGGGTTTTCTAAAAAAACGGATGCTGTAACTCCTATCGAAAAGCAGCATACGACTCGTATACCTCTTATCCGATAACCTCGTATGAACACACATGAATCATGTGTGTCCTCATAGGATTCATACGATTTTATTTGATAGTTGTTTTGTGGGGTTTAGCGTCCCAAAACCAGCTCTGATTATGGGAGAGGCCGTAGTGGAGTGCTCCGGAAATTTCGACCACCTGGGCTTCTTTAACGTGCACTGACATCGCACAGCACACGGGCCTCATCATTTCGCCCCCATCGAAATGCAGCCGCCGCAGCCGGGAACAAAAGATTCGTACGGGGTTATTGGGTATGTTGCTACGATTTTCACGCAATCGAAATTATCGCTGCAGTCTCACTGTTGAAGGTACTTACAGCTTAAAATGGCTTGCAAGTGCAGTACAGCGTCTGTAATACCATAGTCGCCCAATAATACAACACTCTGGTCATATAGAAAAGCAATAGCGTGGTGTGTCGTTTGCTGGATGGGCCAGGGCTTCATTCACTTTTATGGCCTCTTGTTTACCTATTGCCACTATGGATCTCGTCATTTAATGTGCCAGCACTTTTAAGCATTCCCTTGTTTCTTTCAGGGCTTCGACGACACTGCTTCGGTGCCCATGCCAATCTGGAAACTTGGCGAGAAGGCTTCACTGATTTCCGGCGCAAGGAAACATCCCAGTAACCGCTTTCGGGTACCTAAAACAGCATTTTGGGAAACTAAAGCTTAGGCTATTTAAAACGAAGGGCTACTGCTGGCTCAAGATAATGATCGCAATACATCAAGGACATCCTAGATTCTGCCGTCGTCGCTTCTTTCAGTGACCCAATCGGTACAAGGCACAGCTGTACCTCCGCAACCTAAAACCCTATATCGACGTCACTAAGGAACGACGAAACCACTATGGAGAGCAGCCGCATCAATGCGGATGTTGAGGCATTTATACAGAAAGGTCTAGAGGGCTACGGACACATCGATACACCGAGGAAGCTACGCTTGGTTGACTTCTTTGATCATGACATATGGTGTCGAGCTCACCTACAAAGATCTCATAACAAGCGACAGCGATTTCCAGGCGAACAATTTCCTGAATAATGATGCCATGCTCGGGAAAATATTGATCACGGGACCGCCCGTGAGGAAGCTCCGCATAGGCGTGCTCCGCATTAGCGATTTCAAGGCTGCGTTTCAGACCCAAGCGAAGTGCCCTTCGCTCAAGGAGGTGCACTTGGTATATGTCAACTGTGGAGGAGCGCCATTGAGGCTGAATGACTACGCAGCGTTTAAAAACCTGCGCTCGCTGCACTTAAGCCCCATCGATACGGAACCTGCATACGGGGAGCACATTGCAAGCTACATCGCACAGAACAAGTCCTTGAAGGAACTGACTCTCGGCACATCCTGTGGGGGTGACGAAGGTATGGTAGCTCTCGTCGAAGCCCTAAAGGTAAACGACACTCTCAAGAGGTTCTCCTTACGTGACATCGAGACGGCACTATCGTACGACACCTTGATCAGCTTTGCGAAGATTCTCTCATCCAAATCCACACTGGAGCTGGTGAGCCTCCACAGTATATATACCGTGGAAGAGGCCCAAGTGTCATCTTGTTTAGATCAGGACCTCTATCCTGGTGCCTTCAATAAACTGGACATCGCGTGGCCCCAGTCCCTTTTTAATGAGCTCACCACGCTCATACGCAAACAGGGATGCGCTCCCGTGTTGCACATCAGCGTCCCACCTTGGGCGGGTACGAAAGGCATCCGGCAGTTCTTTGAAGCCCTAGCACCAGTCACGGCATTACGAGAGCTTCACCTTTGGGCCTTCCACAGCATATCCGACGCATACGCGGACGGCATCGCTTACCTGTTGAAGCGCACCGTGTCACTGCGCGAAATGATGATTTCCACGCGCTTATATGTTCACAGAGAGCACCATGTTATCAACATTTTCGAAGCCTTGAAAAGGAATCGTTCGGTTGCGAAGTTCGAAATCAAATACAGCGTGCTGACGCCAAGAATGGCGGCGTCACTATCGGAGTTGATCACCGTGAACAGCACGCTAAATGACCTGACTGTTATCTTTGATGGCGCTCTTATGCCCGAGCCTGTGAAGGTCGTCGAGAAGGGCTTCGATGCCAACTACACCTTGACCAAGTTGTTCTTTGGCCGGTACGATGAAGTAATGGGCGACATACCAAGACTTCTGAACAGGAATATTATATTTGAGAACAAAGCTGCACTGTGGGTCATTCATGGAGTGGACCAGATAGACGAGGCAGGTGCGGATGCCCTGGAGAAAGTGCACTCTGGCACTGGCCTTGTAGAGAAGGTGCAGATGATTACGGGCAGGGCAAGAGAGGAGGTGCTCAATGACATACAGAGAGCTGTACCTCGATTGTCTGAGTGATTGCGGCTCATGCTATGCGAGACGGCGCTTTCAAATACGTCCAGCATATTGTTGATGCTCTCCCGGAGCTGGCCTTGCTTTGAGAACTCGGAAGCAGTTGTCTTCAACTGCACCCCTACTAGGCTTCGGACCGGTGCGTTCGACTAAAGTAACACGAATGACTTACTGTTTGTGTGTCTATTATAACCTCAATTTGGCATAACCTGGTCGAAAGAACTACCCCTATTGATAAGATATGTTTCTGTAAAGTTGGATTGCAGGGCTCTCTGAAGCATAGCTTAAGCAGATGTCGCAGGATATGTTGTGTATGGTCGTCTTTGCGTTTATATAAGTTAATGCTGTCTTCAATGAGTTATGCACGGAGCTCATGTTTTCTTGAATAATAAAAACATCAATAAATCCACGTATCCGTTGAAAGGGCTATGTCATTTTATCATGAGAGGCTATCTGTCACCAATCCCGAGCTATGAGACACGGTACGAGATCGCTGGAATATATTTCAAAAACTGACGTATCAGTTCCCCCAGTGTGATCTCACGGAAGCTTGCACAATTAAGGTTTAGGTGCCTCTGGTGCCCTAGCAAAAGTAGGTGAGGGAAGCGCTAGCAGTAGTAGTTATTGGTTGCGACGTTCTTCAAAACAACTCGGTGCACGGACTGCATATGTCTAGACCCAGTTAAGGCAATATAGGCCGCGCTGGATGGACATCAAACCTGAAAATTTAGTCTTAGGCAGGAACGAAATCGGTGAAAATTGTGCTAGCGAGTTGCTTGCGGTACACTCCGTATAACACGAAATTAAGACAAGCGGTCTGTGTATTCGACTTGGATATGCCTGCAGATTCGTCTGGGTGTCTTAGTGAAGTTCTATACTCTTCAGGCCTTTTTTGGTTGTCCATGTTACTGTTCAATGGCAGTGCTTGACACGCGCTGACTGCTCTGCTAGCATTGACGGCGTGTCGTGGTTACCCGCAACGCTGCAGAAGCGTGCAGAGGCATTGGGATCGCGTCAGTGTAAATCCGAAAGGTTTCGCAAAGCATCGGCTTTTCGCTATGTGGCCATCGTTGTAGATTAGATACTGAAAGTTTACAGCTGCGATGGAACGTTGATTCACGCAGTAACCAAATGCAAACAAGGAACTGGTTTGGATAATATACTGATTATTGTATATGTTATTGTTCATTGTATATGTACGAGAAAATCTACTTGCTATTTAGTGCTCCCGACGGAGGTTCTAATATGGAACGAGAGAAACTATAGGTTCCCGTGTGCGGTGAGATTTCAGTGCACGTTAAGGTATTCCAAGCTGCCAAAATTTCTTGAGCTTTTTACTAAGGCATGTCTTAAAATAATGGCATGGTATTGGCCCATAAAACCCGACCAATCGGCGTTACTCTTCAGTAATTATCAGCGAGGCTTAGCCGGTATTAACGCTGAACATATCTCTCGTACTACGCCTAAAGTGAGAGCTCCGGCGAAGGGTAGCTGTTCCTCTGTTCCTGGAGGTGAGGTAAGCTGAAGCTCTTGCGCAATCTTCTCCGTAGCCGCGGGGTTGCTCAGTCGGTCTGCCCTGCCCACCGATATGGCGTACAACATTGGTCACGTAGTGTGCTGCCTCTGCATAATGGAGGCGGGTATCTCCAACGCGTCCATGACCATTAATGTTCCTCCTGATATTCGTATAACATTGACGATCACGATATAAATTCTTCGAGAATACGTGTAAGATTGCTCATTCGCATTCCAGTCTAGGTGCAGCGGTCACGTGACAGTCATGAATAGGAAATGCCTGTCCTATGTAAGCAAGTATTAGTTTTCCGTCTCCATTTTTTTTTCTTTGGCAGGCTCCCTTGTTCCATTGTGACGAAGACCTATTCACTCGCGCCCAAATTCTATATCCTGACTGCCAAGTAGGACAATTCGCTCTTTCGCCGTGCCACATATTTTCGTACCACAGAGTGTACTATGTGTCCGGAGAATCCACTTCCACGTGGTTTCCTTTGAAGCTTCGCGTCCGTTCGTTCTAGCGCGCAGTGGCCCACGGCCCCAACGTTTTCGACTCGGCCAACAAGACTCCAGGGAGGTCCAAACATTCATCCAGGAAAATGACGTAGACAAGACGCATTGAGTGTTGTGGCTAACAGCGAGCCAGGTCTCGCATAAAGCGCAAGGGGATAACTTGTGTGCCCGCGCTTTATTGCAAACGCGGCGAACTTACGCACGTAACACTGTTATCGAGACTACGTAGGCAGTACTATAACTTGCTGATATGGTCATAAAAATTCCGGACTCGGTGTGCGTGAAGACACTTGAGCTTAAGAAAACACAGTGTCCACGCGTTTAAACATAGAAAAAAGGGGGAAAGATAGACAGCCATTTTCTTGTAATCTTAAGCGAATGATTGAGAACGTCCAACACGTCAACTGTATGTACGCTAGAGCTCTGTACAACGAGATATTTATGAAAATGCCGCAGAAGGCTTGCGCCGACAGTGCACATGGGATACTCTCGTGCCTCTCCAGGTGCTTTAGTTGCCTCAGGCAACGTTACTGTTACTTACACTGTGGGTAACAAAAACATTATTGTAGTGCATTGAAATACGGTATAAAACGTTGCTCGCGTACGTTTCTGTTCTACTGAACTAAATCAAAAAGCCCGACTGTTACAGCTCCGGCCGGCGAAGGCAGGCTTCACCGCGGATGCTCACAGCGGCGCCTGCTGACAGAACTACACAAAGACTTCTTCTCTCCTTTTTTACTGGATTAGAGTAATGTTGAAGAGAAACGGAGACAAAACTGCTGCTTGAGGCTTTCCCCTGGTTTTTATTGTGAAAATATTGGTTGTGGTACTGCGGCAGACGGACCTGTTGCATGAGAAAGGCAACAACGTACCTGTGCCTGCGAGGGCCAAAGTTGAGTGTGTATTCCAGTACTCACGGTAGTCAGCAAAATACAAGTTTTTGCTGGGCTAGTAGGTATGCATTCGCATCGTTACAAGTAGCATATGTATACCGCTATTAACGCACAACACCCAGTGGTCATGATGGCGCCAGTCCAACGGCAACAACCAAACGTTGTCTTTCTCTTCATGGAGCCGCGCTGTGACGCCTAGTCGGCATCATAACCCTCCGGCGGGGCAAGGACGGTCTCGGCGCCGAACCTACACATGTGCAAGTCGAAGGAGGCTGATAGGGCATCAGCCTAGCCACGTGCACTCTAAGCGGGCGATGACGGTGGGGAATCGGCTGGGGCGACCTCGTGCCGCGCGAAACTTAACGTTACATTCGATCGCACACGTCATTTTAGTCCGGGATACGCGAGGTTTGATCTATGAGCACATGACGCTTGATCGCCGGTGCTCCACCTGCGCGTGATCAGGAGTAAGGATACCTGGAATACATGACGTAGGTGGCCTATCATTCCTGTGCATGTGTAGACTGAGCAGCGTTCGCTGCAACCGCTCGCGGTCATCAGTTACACTGCTGGCTGAACCTGGAGGGTACGTAGGCCTTCCTCGTTGCACTGCCCCCGAAATCTTTGAAGGTGGCTGCTCTGGAATACACGCTAGGTGAGTAACGCCGTGTAGTACAACTATTTCAAATTGTTTTACTGCTCGTTCTCATTTTTGAGTGAGAGACTCGAGAATACGCTGGGACCTTCCGGTATAACTGCACGAACTTAAAGAAACTTAAAGCCTGTAAGCAAAATAATGACGCGTTAAGCTTGCATCGGCAATATTTACGGTACTGCATGATAGTTGCAGATGAACATATCGCTAAAAACGAGCAACAGGAAATGTAACTGGAGCCATCTTTTCGACTAAGTGGTCTTCTCTTCGTCAGGACGGGAACAATCCACTTGTCGAAGCGTTTTCTCCAGCGACATTCCCCGTTCTCCATCGCTTTAAGTGATCTGTTCATCGAATTAGGCCTCCGTCTTCCCGTGAACTTCTCTTATACTTGTGACTTTTACAAGCCACACAAGATTGGGGAAGACACACGTATTGAACAAAGAAAAAGAAACACCGTTCATATGCCTTCAAGCAGGCGCACGGTGCCACTGAGGAACGAAGCAGCGCCACATTACGTTCAGCACGAGCGCTTTGTGGTCGCCTTCTTGTCACTTGGCATCTTTTCTCTGCTTGCAGCGGCGGGTGTTGTGCTCTCCGCATTACTAAACGTACGTGGCACTGAAATTTGAGCTCCACTGGCGTGAATCCTGGGAAGGTGCGCAGCCCGCCGTGATGGACCGGTGTTTACCCCTACACGAGGAGGCGGCCCGTCTAAAGCAGAACTGCGATACCTCCGCGCTCTAATCGTCACTTTGAAGTTCAGAAGAGCTCAATACATCGTTGGGTGGAATCGCCGCTGTCCTTTTTCTGGCACCACCTCCACATTTATGACGGCGGCGAGGCTGTGACGTCGTCGCATACGCTGCACGAAACGTCCACCCTCTTCGGTTCCGGTTAGAAAACATCGTTGATTTAGTTCTTTTCAAATTACTGACGAGTTTCTGGTCCAGTCGAATGATCGTGGCTGCTTCTGGGTTATGAATACCACAGCGAAACAGCGATATCAGAATCTGGTGGAAAAACCGCGCCCTTTGTCTCATTTGTTCTTCGTTCACTTTGTCGCGCGACCTCGATGACCAACGGGACGTGTCCGCTACATCGCGGACCGGACAAGTTCGCATTTGAGCGATGGCTACGCAGCCCTACTACGGGCGTGCCACCGCTAAAAACGAGTAGTCCCGCCGTTGCGTATGTGTTGTCGGCGGGGTAGCTAAAGAAAGAGAAAAAAACTTCATTTTCAGTTGGAAGTCGTTTGAAACCGCACTCAGTCATTTGAAAGCGTAATCATAGTAGGCAGAGATAGTTCGATTTGTTTTACCTTGTGTGCTTTATGCTGCGTTGTCTGACGCGGTGCACGGTTTAGTGATTACGGTTCTCGACCGCGGATCCAAAGAACGCGGGTTCAAAGCCGGCCGCGGCAGTCGCATTTTCGATGGAGGCACCTATATGGCAGGGGCCCATTTACATACTATGCGTTGTCAGTGCACGCTTAAGAACGCCAGGTATATAGTCAAAATTTGAGGAGCCCATCCACGAAGCTATGCCTCATGTCTTCGTGTAGGCACGTCAAACCGCCCCAATTACTGTTAATATATCCGAATATCTTAAAGTTCGAGGTATTCGACAGCGCAATCTCACGGAAAGTAAATTACGAGATGGTCCGTAAAGATAGCGCCCCTTCAAAAGAGTGTGACCGTAGGCAGCTAAAGTCGACCCACCGTGCGCGATCGCTCACTCGCAAGGCTCAAACGAACGACTTGAGCGCGCCAAAAGAGACAATTTATCTTCTCGATAAAAATTATTTCCGGTGTTTTGCGTGCCAAGACAATAATTGGGGCGCGCCTCAATGGGGGACCACGCATGTGTACGGCGAGGGACACGTCGTCTGGCATTTGTGCGGCGTAACGCAGTTCTTTCCGCTTGCCGGCCGACTCGGATGCACAACACCACTTGCGCGTGGCCGTAAACACCGCGAATGTCACTTACTCGCTGCTTTTTCGACAATGTGCGACAACTTGTGGTACATGTTCCCTCAGAAGAACTCGGGGCGCCGTTCAGGCGGCTGCTCGTCGACAGACCATGCAAGCAGTTCTATGGTCTGCGGGGACTCCCCAGGAAAAAAGCATCGGTCCTATTGTGGCCACAAGTGCCTCTTGTGGCCACAATCGGCATACTCTTGGACATGGCTGTTGTGATTGGAAACGGTACAATTGCGTAGCACGTCTGCGGTTTACGCATAGATTCGTATGTCGTTATCACCAATCGCGTACAGGATGTGCTCGCGCCTGCATCGGACGAGTGTCTGGCATTCCTACCTCTAGTCACGGTAGCGCACCGTAAATACACTGACCAATCAGGCAAGTTGCACCCAAAAGATCAATGGTGCACTACGTAAACAAACGCACGCGAAAGCACGAAGACCCTGACAGATAATTACCCAGCACTCCTGTAACAGCGCCACCAAGTGCCCAGCGCTTAACCGTGCGAAGCAACGCAATGCCAATCTGTGTGCACCGCAGGAAGGCATACGTGAGAAACGTGGCACTATTTTAGCAGCAGGAGCTGCTTTTACGGCTACTACAGTTGTAAAACAATTTTTATCCTGTTAGTAGGCTATGCTTTCAGAATATCAAAAACGCCATTGTTCTGAGAAGACCCTCGATATAAGCTGCAAAATTGGAAACAAGAAAAAAAAAGGCAGAGGGGCCAATTTCAAGTTTCAAGCGCTAATGCGCATGGCGTCATGAACATTTGATGGCCTACGCCAATGCCTACCTAGCTTTTTATCTGCAAGGAAGACACGCATCAAATTGTAAGGAAGACAGAGTTAACACGAGGAGTTTCAGAACGTTTTATGGACCGAGCTCGTCGCGAATACGAAAATGTAATTGTCCTTCTGACGTCGTGATGCCCAAGTTCCGGCGTCATTTTCAAACCTAAAGCTGTAAAATTCATTTCCTTTTTTAAAGCTAAACATTAACTGGCGAAATCAATGCCGGTCGAATTCTCGAAATATGAGTTATCAGTCGAAAACATTTCGCTTTTCACTTGGTTGGGTCAGGCAACGGTGGTCACGTGGCATTGCAGCTGGGGAAAAGAGCACCCCCCCCCCCCCTACCCTCGACCAACCTTTGCACTTAGCCGACTGGTACTTGACAGCGAGTATGCGATCACCAATGTTCGACAAAGTGTCGAAAATAGTTATCCCCAAGTTGCAGCCCCATTTCCACCAGCCGCGACTGCATTTACATAGCGCGAAATGCACAGAAGCACATGCACGGTGAAGAATCGAAATCCGTGGTAAGGGGTGACGTATGGTCCGTAGATAATAACGGTGGGTTTATGACCGACAAATATTGAGCGCCAGAACGAATGACCACGAGACAAAATAAGGTAGGACAAGCGCTCACTACCAATTGCTTTTATATCGGGAAGAAAAAATTGGCCGCGTATCTGCGTGCTTCCCTGCAAATTTGGTGGAAAGACGATAGTCTTCTGTCGGCCGTACTACTTTGCGTGAGATATGGACGCCATCTGGCAGCGCCGTCGGGAAACATGAGCTTGTGCAGAATCCCTGGGCAACTGCGAGGTGGCAGCACCAAATCGTCGGCAGAGGCCTTTTTCGTACATAGCGCCGCATCTTTAGCGCAGCCTAAGAAACACTAGGGTCTTGACAATTACGTATCTATGTATTTTCTAGTAAAAGAACACACCACCTAGTAAAATCGTATCTATGTTGCGCCCCAAATGTGCGTAATATTTGTTTTTGTTTGGCAATGTTCAAAAATATGAGCGCAGCTACCAGTTCAAGATGGGTGGGCGTTAGGCAAGTGCTTAAACTTTGGCCGGGTGGCTGAATCACGTGACAGACAAACAGACAGACCGAAATTTCTGCGTTCATGTATCCCAAGAATGACTATCGTCTTTAAAATAATAGTCGACGGCATCCTCAGAAAAGCATCGCTACGCCACCCATGCTTTGTTCGTAGTATGCTGTTGCCCTCCGTATCGTTTGCACTGAAATTCGACCTGCAGCATGTAGGCCGTTAAACATGGCGTATTAAAGGTTGTACAGCAACGGGTTGGCTGTTACAACCTGGCAATAAAGTTGTTTGACAAGGAGTTCAACTTCGCTTTTAATATACACGTTATTTCACGGCAATGGCAAATGCCTAATCTCCGAAGCCTTGGTGTCTGCAAATCACGCATGTTCACTTCAGCATAAAGTTGTGTGTCATGCGTTGTGGCCAGTTTTTACCCTTCATGTCTTTAGTTATTTGGGCTTGTGGTGCTACAGTGGTCGCTTGTTTTCGTTTTATGCATTTGCGTAGTGGATGAATATGCTGGCATGTAGCTCATGGTTAGGTTTGTATCCTGCTTCGAAAATGGCTTAATGAAGGTAATGTACGCAATATTTAATCCAGGCTTTCCATTTGGTTTCGAACTGTTAATACTACGTCAGCGCAACTCCTTTAATTATAACTACCTCGGTCTTTCCCCGCTTTCGTATTCTAGTCAATCTTGTAGAGAGGATGGAACGCTTTTAGTATTCTACGTTTGGAAACCTAATTGCCATGTGTTTAATTTGAAGGTTATTTCCAGCACTTCAGCAATATCTCATGGAGTACGAAAATAATAACAATGAGGGCGCTGCATTTGTTTCTCACACTCGAGGCCCTAAATGAGGTGACATAACACGCGTTTTAATTCTGCATTTGGGTGCGAAGGTTACGCTACAACACCAGTGGTGGTTATACTAAAAATGACACGATATAAAATAAGTGCCCTTCACATGGAATAACTTTTGCGGGTCTTGCGTCTGGTGGTATCCTACTTGCGTGCTCCGTGTAACTACTGAAACGCTATGCTTGTGTAACGATGGAAAGAGGAAATCCATGCTTTGCAGACTGTAGAAAGACGCATGCTTAAAAGCGAAGAACACTTATATTGCTACGGCCGTAACAATATTATACACTATTTTCCTCACGTTCATCCTGCCGGTTTACAAGCACTCCTGTCACTGGCCCTGTCACTGTATACGAACCATTCTCAGGCGCGACGGGCGCGCTCCTCAGCCGACCGTAAAAGTACGCGGCATGTCAACGAAACAGGTGTGCGCATTAAGAGCTTCCGTTCACAAGGTTAACAAAGAAAATGCGTCTGATGCGTTATTGTAGCTCATCATAATTAGAGTGAGCTTCTTTCATGGACAAGGTTGTTGATACTTCTCAGTGGCAAACATTTGGGGCGTATGGAGGAGACAGTCAGCCCAGACAGCTCTGCCATCACATGGAAGCCCGCCCACACCACTAAAGTAAAGTGCTAATATTACCGGTAATAATTAGGGGCACTTCTTTGTGTACGCTATCACCGGGGAAATGACGACTGAAGGTGCACGCAAGGGCGGCGAATCGCACGCATGCACCACGGTCATGCGTGGAGCGAAAGCGGGCGTCTCCGGAACGAGGTCCACCGGTGGTTCAGGCGGCCGCCGCTAGGCGGCTTTCTGTGGCGCCCCTACAGGCGCTGCGCATCACGTATAATACAACGCTCTGGTCATACATAAAAGCAATAGCGAGATACGCCGTTTTCTGGATGGGTGAGGTCTTCATCATCCACTTTCGTGGTCTCTTTTTTACATTTTGTCGCAATGTATCTTGCTATTTAAATTGTCATCCCTTATAAACCTTTCCTTGTTTATTTTCCAGGCTTCGACAACACTCCTTCAGTGCTCATGCCCATCCGCACAAGGCTTCACTGATTACCGACGCAAGTAAACATTAGTTCCCAGTCACCGGGTACACAAAGCAACGTTTTGGAAAGCTAAAGCTTACGATCATTTTAATCGAACGGCTACTGCTGGTTGAAGATATTCATCTCAGCACATCAGTGACATCGTAGATTCTACGTACGTCGTTTCTTGCGGTGATCAAGTCAAGGTAAACAGGGCAGAGTTTCAACTGCACTACAGAAGAGACTACATCGAAGTTGAGAGGGCTGACAGAGTCATGATGGAGAGGGGCTACATCGATGCAGACGTTGGGGCCTTTATACAGAAAGGTCTAGAACACTACGGACTCATTGACAAGACGGAAAGCTACGCATGGTTGGCTCCTGTAATGATGAAATATGGTGTCGAGCTCTCGTACGAAGATCTCATGATAACTGAGAAAGATTTCCAGTCAGATAATCTCATACATCATGCTGTCACGCTCGCGAAAACATTGAGCACAGGACCGCCCGTGAGAAAGCTTCGCATAGACGACATCGGCCTTGCAGAGTTCAGAGCTGCGTTTCACACCCAAGTGGAATGCCCTTCACTTAAGGAATTGTACATCGAATTTGTCGTCTGCGAATGTGTGCCGTTGCGGCTCAGTGAATGCGCGGCGTTTCAGAACTTGTGCTCGCTGCATTTATGTGCCATCAATCCTGACGGTACATACGCGGAGGAATTTGCACGCTACATTGCACAGAACAAGTGCTTGAGGAAACTAACTCTCGGTATTTCCTGTTGTGATGACGAAGGTATCGCACTCCTCATCGAAGCCCTCAAGGTAAATGACACTCTCGAGATATTCTATTTATGTGACAATGCACTAACGTACGATAACCTAATCAGCTTTTCGAAGGTAATGGCATCCAACTCCACTCTGGAAGTTGTGGGCCTACACTACATGTGTACGGAGGACGAGGACAAATTACCATTCTATTCGGATCAAGAACTTCTTGGCAGTGTATTCAACAGACTTGACATTACCTGGCCGTGGCCGCACCCTCGGCTCACCGCGCTTATCCGCGAACACGGATGCGCTCCCCGACTTCAGGTCAGCGTCCACTCGCTGGCGCGCAACGAAGATATCCAGCAGTTGTTTGAAGCTCTAGCGCAAGTCACGACATTGCGCGAGCTCCACCTTAAGGGCATCGACAGCAGACACGACGCGTACACGCACGGCATCGCTTACCTGCTGAAGCGCTCGGCATCGCTGCGCGAGATCATCATATGGACATTAGAAGATTGGTACACGGAGCACAGCCTCATCAACATTGTTGATGCCTTGAAAAAAAACCGTTCCGTTACGAAGTTCCAAACAGAGGCCGAGGAGCTTACGCCAAGGATGGCGACGTCTTTGTCGGAGTTGCTCGCCGTGAACAGCACGCTGAATGACGTGACTATTTTCATCGACGGCTTTTTATCGCCTGCGCAGGTGCAAACCATCGAGAAGGCTTTTGAGACGAACTACACCTTGACCAAGTTGGACTTTGGCCAAGGTGAAGATGAGGATGAAATGGGTAGAATAGGAGAATACTTGAGGAGGAACATTACTCTTGAGAACAAGGCTGCAATGTGGGTCGTTTCAGGAGGTGATCTTAGCGACGAAACGAGCATGGATGCTCTGAAGAAGGTACACTCTGGCACTAGTCTTGTCGAGAAGGTGCAGATGATTACGGGTAAGACAGGAGAGGAGGCGTTAGATGACATACAGAGAGCTGTAGCTCGCTTACCTGAGTGACTGCCGCTTGTAGAAAAGGAGCATATTCGACTACATCCGTAATATCAATGCCCCACAGTTTCCTCCAGCTGGTTCACCCTGGCGAACTGGGAAACAGTTTTCTTCACCTACACTCGTACTTGCGTTTTTACTGATATATATTTCATAAATGCAGCTTGGATGTCTTTGTATGCGTGTGACGAGTGCTTTGCTAACATTTAAGCTCGTCGAACTAACTACTCCTTCAAAGTGACTGAATAAAGGCTCTGAAAAGGAAATTCTTTTAGGGAGTCGTTGGAGATCATTTATTGCACGCCACGTCCATAACGAGGTGTCATCGTGAAAACCAATGAATTGCGACTTGTTCACGTGTTCCGCGCACCCTGCGGATCAATGCTGTAGGAAGCAATCGGTGAGTAGCCGCCTGCCCTATGCTGTTGGGCTTCTAGAAAAACATCGCTGCTTGAATTCGGTATTATCTCTGTCACTGGCGTGGCATTACCATTGACGTCGACTACGGGCGACGCTCCCACGGCAGACTGTAAATGGCTTTTTTTTTTTTTCGCGGGCGCCGTCATGTAACTTAGCGAGTGACGCTGTCTCACATCTGGCAACACATTGGCTTGTGTAAACCAGTGTCACGTGGTCGTAGCGATGATGGACGCCGAATTCGAAGCACTGACATTTGAACTTTTTATTGGGTGAGTCTGTATTCAGCAAAGCAAGCAAATCGCACTAAACAATCACGTTAGCAAATCACCTGAAATTAGGCGCGTCAGACATGGAAAGTTTGTAGAGCAGTCGGCATCATTCGTGATGCAGCATGAAAGTCCGCGCGCCACCTGCGCCGAGTGATATGACGAGCGTCAGTTGAAAAGGTTGCCCCGTACAGGCTCAATGGTGGAAAGGCTCGCTCCTGCCTGGTCATGAGTACTCTGAGCCGTTTCGCACACTCTAGAAAGGAAGAAAGCGGAAGTTGACAGACTACTAGTCGTCGTGCGGTGAAAATGGTTTATGAACGCTGACCCGTAGCCAGAAAGGAGGAGGGGTGGGGCTAACGTCCTCTCCCATTCCTGGCTATACGGAAGGGGTCTTCAAAAAAAAAAAAAAACAGGTGCTCTTACTCCTATCGAGAAATTGCACACATGCCTGATATCTCATAACCTCGTATGAAGACATGAATCGTATGTGTGCTCGTATTAGGGGCGACGCACCTCCGTTTCCTCCTCCGTAAATAGTATGTAGCCACCTGTAGTTTTATGAAGTTCTCAATAGAGTGCGTGATGGCGCCGCGGTGCTCGCTTCATTCAGATGCATGGGAACGCGTAGCATGGGAGTCTGTCTGTCTGTCTGTCTGTCTGTCTATCCGTCCGTCCATCCGTCCGTCCGTCTGTCTGTCTGTCCGTCCGAGCGCTACGGTGCTGCTTAGCTAGTACGTGAATTGATCAATAGATGGCGCGGAGGCGCTCGCTGCGTGCTCTAGTGTGATACGAGAGCGCTAGATGACGACACACAGCGTTTGTCACATCTTTGATGATGTACTGGGCAAGATTCACGGAAGTTTCACGGTTTTTACCGATGAACGTCCAGAGCTTCGCCCACTCATCATCATTCACTCAGTGGATATACCTCGATTCTTTTTATTCATACTCTTTGAGTTGATGATTGTCTTGTGGGGTTTAACGCCCCGAAACCAGCACTGATCATGGGAGAGGCCGTAGTGTAGTGCTCCGGAAATTTCGACCACCTGGGGTTCTTTAACGTGCACTGACATCGCACAGCGCACGGGCCTCATCATTTCGCCTCCATCGAAATGCAGCCGCCGCTGCCGGGAACATATGATTCACACGGGGTTACTGGGTATGTGGCTACGATTTTCACACAATCGAAATTATCGCTGCAGTCTCACAGTTGAAGGTACTTAAAGCTTCAAATGGCTTACAAGTGCAGTACGGCGTCTGTAATACCATAGTCGTCCAATAATACAACCCTTGTCATACAGAAAAGCAATAGCGTGATGCGTGGTTTGGTGGATAGGTCAGGGCTTCATTCTCTTTTATGGCCTCTTGTTTACCTATTGCCGCTATGGATCGCGGCAGCACTCTTAAACCTTCCCTTGTTACAGCGTAAGCTGTTATGAGATCGCAACAAGGGTCGTTTTTGCGCCGTAGTTTTCCGCCGCCACCGCCGGTGTCCGTAACCACTATCGCTGCAAATGTTAGAAAATGTAACCAGGAACGACGAGTATTCCAACTTCTCCTCTGTGTGGATTCGAACCCACACTCTCTGCGTGGTAGGCGAGCGTTCTACCACTGAGCTACGCCTGTGGTTGAAAAATCATCGCTAAAGGACCTAAACAGGTATAACGTCTGCCGAGGAATCGCATTAACAAATGTTATGTTACGTGGCAGAATAATAAAACGCCACTATACATCGCGGAAAGTGGACAGCATGACGAGTTCGAGGAATCATTTCAAGGAACACAGGGCTGCACGGTTTGTAGCTCTGTACCCATTACAGACGCCTCATAAACATCATAATTATGAAATAATCTTCTTCAACTTTACCGTCATCATTATTATGAACCGCTGCCCTTTATCGTGTCGTATCGTGCCATGCGACATGCGGCAGGCGACGTGCGCAGCCCCGACAGCAACTTGACTTGGCTCTTCGATATACCTGATGGATCCTCCTCGTAAGGTGCGAACCGCTGCTGAAGAAGCGAATCGCAGAGCTGCGTGCGCGGCTGCAGCAAGGCAACAGACAGCTGTGCCCAAACCGCAGCTCGCCGTCGACGCCGGGCCGAGAGTTCGGTTCGTTCTCGGGAAAACGATGCCAAGGCACTCTAAGATGCTCAGTTATACAGATTTGCACGTTGCGATGCCGCAGTAATTATGGCGCAGTGGGTACTTCCCTACTTGGCGAAATGTTGAGAGTTATGGCGCAGGGGCACCTACCACCTCTAGTTGCGGTAGTTTCCCCAAGCGTTTAAAATGGCATCTAAGAACATCGGTCCTCCAGCTTAAGTTGCCAGTGTACTGCGGTACCGCGCAGGAATGGCTTTTTTTTATTTCCGGGCTTCGACAACACGCCTTCGGGGCCCTTGCCCGTCTGAAAACTTGGCGACAAGGCTTCACTGATTTCCGGCGCAAGCAAACATCCCAGTTTCCGATCACCGGTTACCGGCATTTTGGGAAACTAAAGCATAGGCTATTTATATCGAAGGGCTACTGCTGGCTCACGATAATGACCGGAATACATCAAAGACATCCTAGATTCTACCATCGTCGCTTCTTTCAGCGACCCACTCGGTGTAAGCAAGGCACAGCTGCACCTCCACAACATAAAACCCCACATCAACGTCAATAAGGCACGACGAAGGAGGAACATCCATGTTGATGCATTTATACAGAAAGGTCTAGAGGGGCGTACGGACACATCGATACACACGGAAGCTACGCTTGGTTGACTTCTTTGATCATGACATATGGTGTCGAGCTCACATACAAAGATCTCATAACAAGCGACAGCGATTTCCAAGCAAACAATTTGCTGAATAATGACGCCATGCTCGGGAAAATATTGAGCACGGGACCGCGCGTGAGGAAGCTCCGCATAGGCGTGGTCAGCATTACCGATTTCAAGGCTGCGTTTAAGACCCAAGCGAAGTGCCCTTCACTCAGGGAGGTGCACTTGGTATATGTCAACTGTGAAGGAGGGTCACTGCGGATGAATGACTACACAGCATTTAAGAACCTGTGCTCGCTGCACATAAGCGCCATCGATACGGAACCTGCATACGGAGAGCACATTGCAAGCTACATCGCACGGAACAAGTACTTGAAGGAACTGACTCTCGGCACATCCTGTGTGGGTGACGAATGTATGGTATGTCGAAGCCCTAAAGGTAAACGACACTCTCAAGAGGTTCTCCTTACGTGACATCGAGACGGCACTATCGTACGACACCTTGATCAGCTTTGCGAAGATTCTCTCATCCAAATCCACACTGGAACTGGTGAGCCTCCACAGTATATATACCGTGGAAGAGGCCCAAGTGTCATCTTGTTTAGATCAGGACCTCTATCCTGGTGCCTTCAATAAACTGGACATCGCGTGGCCCCAGTCCCTTTTTAATGAGCTCACCACGCTCATACGCAAACAGGGATGCGCTCCCGTGTTGCACATCAGCGTCCCACCTTGGGCGGGTACGAAAGGTATCCGGCAGTTCTTTGAAGCCCTAGCACCCGTCACGGCATTACGAGAGCTTCACCTTTGGGCCTTCCACAGCATATCCGACGCATACGCGGACGGCATCGCTTACCTGTTGAAGCGCACCGTGTCACTGCGCGAAATGATGATTTCCACGCGCTTATATGTTCACAGAGAACACCATGTTATCAACATTTTCGAAGCCTTGAAAAGGAATCGTTCGGTTGCGAAGTTCGAAATCAAATACAGCGTGCTGACGCCAAGAATGGCGGCGTCACTATCGGAGTTGATCACCGTGAACAGCACGCTAAATGACCTGACTGTTATCTTTGATGGCGCTCTTATGCCCGAGCCTGTGAAAGTCGTCGAGAAGGGCTTCGACACCAACTACACCTTGACCAAGTTGTTCTTTGGCCGTTACGATGAAGTAATGGGCGACATACCAAGACTTCTGAACAGGAATATTAGTCTTGAGAAGAAAGCTGCACTGTGGGTCATTCATGGAGTGGACCAGATAGACGAGGCAGGCGTGGATGCTCTGAAGAAAGTGCACTCTGGCACTGGCCTTGTAGAGAAGGTGCAGATGATTACGGGCAGGGCAAGAGAGGAGGTACTCAATGACATACAGAGAGCTGTAGATCGCTTGTCTGAGTGATTGCGGCTCATCCTATGCGAGACGGCGCTTTCAAATACGTCCAGCATATTCTTGACGCTATCCCCGAGCTGGCCTTGCTTTGAGAACTCGGAAGCAGCTGTCTTCAACTGCGCCCCTACTAGGCTTCGGACCGGTGCGTTCGACTAAAGTAACACGAATGACTTACTGTTTGTGTGTCTATTATAACCTCAATTTGGCATAACCTGGTCGAATGAACTACCCCTATTGATAAGATATGTTTCTGTAAAGTTGGATTGCAGGGCTGTCTGAAGCATAGCTTAAGCAGATGTCGCAGGATATGTTGTGTATGGTCGTTTTTGCGTTTATATAAGTTAATGTTGTCTTCAATGAGTTATGAATGGATCTCATGTTTTGTTGAATAATAAAAACATCAATAAATCCACGTATCCGTTCAAATGGGCTATCTCATTTTATTATGAGAGGCTATCTGTCACCAATCCCGAGCTATGAGACACGGTACGAGATCGGTGGAATATATTTCAAAAACTGACGTATCAGTTCCCCCAGTGTGATCTCACGGAAGCTTGGACAATTAAGGTTTAGGTGCATCTGGTGCACTAGCAAAAGTAGGTGAGGGAAGCGCTAGAAGTAGTAGTTATTGGTTGCGACGTTCTTGAAAACAACTCGGTGCACGGCTGCATATGTCTAGACTCAGCT
The DNA here is from genome assembly GCA_013339685.2 of Hyalomma asiaticum. Taxonomy (NCBI): domain Eukaryota; kingdom Metazoa; phylum Arthropoda; class Arachnida; order Ixodida; family Ixodidae; genus Hyalomma; species Hyalomma asiaticum. Next base: position 42,556,556 of record CM023489.1, on the reverse strand, counting down.
AAGGCAATACAGGCCGCGCTGGATGACATGAAACCTGAAAATTTAGTGTTAGGCAGGAACAAAATCGGTGAAAATCGTGCTAGCGAGTTGCTTGCGCTACACTGCGCATAATGCGAAATTAAGACAAGTGGTCAGTGTATTCGACTTGGATATGCCTCCATATTCGTCTGGACGTTTTGTGACATTCTATACTCTTCAGGCCTTTTTGGTTGCCCATGTTACTGTTCAATGGCAGTGCTTGACACGCGGTGACTGCTCTGCTAGCATTGACGGCGTGTCGTGGTTACCCGCAACGCTGCAGAAGCGTGCAGAGGCATTGGGATCGCCCCGCCACGGTGGTCGGGTGGCTAAGGTACTCGGCTGCTGATCCGAGGGTCGCGGGATCGAATCCCGGCCGCGGCGGCTGCATTTCGATGGAGGCGAAATGTCGAGGCCCGTGTGCTGTGCGATGTCAGTGCACGTTAAAGAACCCCAGGTGGTCGAAATTTCCGGAGCCCCCCACTACGGCGTCTCTCATAATCAGAGCTGGTTTTGGGACGTTAAACCCCACATAACAACAACAACAGCATTGGGATCGCGTCAGTGTAAATCCGAAAGGTTTCGCAAAGCATCGGCTTTTCCTATGCGGCAATCGTTGTAGATTAGATACTGAAAGTTTACAGCTGCGATGGAACGTTGATTCATGCAGTAACCAAATGCAAACAAGGAACTGGTTTGGATAGTATACTGATTATTGTATATGTTATTGATCATTGCATGTGTACGAGAAAATCTACTTGTTATTTTAGTGCTCCCGACGGAGCTTCTACTATGGAACGGGAAAAAATATAGGGTCCCGTGTGCTCTGAGATTTCAGTGCACGCTAAGGTACTGCAAGTGGCCAAAATTTCTGGAGCCTTTTAGTATAACGCATGCCTCATAATGATGGCATGGTGTTCCCCATAAAGCCCCAGCAATCGGCAGTACTCTTCAGGAAGTATCAGCGAGGCTTAGCCAGTATTACCGTTCGACGTATCTCTCATACTACGCCTAAAATTGCGAGCTCCGGCGAAGGCTAGCTGCTGCTCTGTTCCTGGAGGTGAGACAAGCCGAAGCTCTTGCCCACTCTTATCCGCAGCCGCGGGGTTGCTCAGTCGGTCTGCCCTGCCCACCGATGGCGTACAACATTGGTCACGTAGTGTGCTGCCTCTGCATAACGGAGGCGGGTATCTCCAACGCGTTCATGACCATTACTGTTCCTCCTGATATTCGTATAACATTGACGATCACGATATAAATTCTTCGAGAATACGTGTAAGATTGCTCATTCGCATTCCAGCCTAGGTGCAGCGGTCACGTGACAGTCATGAATAGGAGATGCCTGCCCTATGTAGGCAAGTATTAGTTTTCCTTCTCCTTTTTCTTTTTCTTTGTCAGGCTCCCTTGTTCCATTGTGACCAAGACGTGCCCACTCGCGCCCTAATTCTATATCCTGACTGCCAAGTCGGACAATTCGTTCTTTCGCCGTGGCACGTATTTTCGTACCATAGAGTGTACTATGTGTCCCGAGAATCCACTGCCACGTGGTTTCCTTTGAAGCTGCGCGTCCGTTGGCTCACGCGCGCAGTGGCCCACGGCCACCACGTTTTCGCATCGGCAAACACGACTCCAGGAAGGTCCAAACATTCATCCAAGAAAACGACGTAGACAAGACGCACTGAGTGTTGTGGGCACTGGGCTAGTAGCGAGCCAGGTCTCGCATAAAGCGCAAGGGTACAACTGGTGTGCGCGCACTTTACTGGAAATTCGGCGAACTTACGCGCGAACACCGTTATCGAGGCTGCGTACGCAGTACTGCAACTTGCCAGCCTGGTCATGAAAATTCAGGACTCGAAATTCGGTGTACGTGAAGATACTTGAGCGTAACAAAACACTGTGTCCACGCATTTAAACACAGACAAAAGGGGAAACTAGAAAGCCTTTTCCTTGCAATGACAAGCGAATACTTGAGAACATCCAACACGTCAAGTGTATGTACGTCAGAGCTCTGTACAACGAGATATTTAGGAAAATGCCGCAGAAGGCTTGCGCCGTCATTAGGGTAATCTCATGCCCCTCCCGGGGCTTTATAAGTTCCTCAGATAACGTTCGTGCTACTTACACGGTTGTAACAAAAACGTCATTGCAGCGCATTGAAATACTGAATAAAACGTTGCTCGCGTACGTTTCTGTTCTATTGAAATAAAACAAAAGGCCGGACTGATATAGCTGCGGCCGGCGAAGGCAGGCTTCTCCGCAGATGCTAACAGCGGTGTCTGCTCACAAAACTACACAAGCACTTTTGCCCTGTTTTACGGGATTAATGTTGATGAGAAACGGAGACAAAACTGCTCCCACGGGCTGTCCCTTGGATTTTATTGTGAAAATATTGGTTGCGGTACTCAGGCAGACGGGCCTGTTGCTGAGAAAGGCAGCAACGTGCCCCCCTTGAGGGTGTATTCCAGAACTCACGGTAGTCAGCAAATAGAACTTTTTGTTGGGCTAGTAGTTGTGCATTCATATCGTTACAAGTAACATATGTGTACCGTTATTAAAGCACAAAACCCAGTAGTCATGATGGCGCCAGTCCAACCGCAACAACCAAAGTTCTCTTGATGGAGCCGCACTGTGACGGCTGGTTGGTATCATAACCCTCCGGCGGTGCAAGCACCGTCTCCGTGGCGAATCTACACATGTGCAGTCGAAGGACGGTGATAGGGCTTCATCCGAGCCACGTGCACTCGAAGCGGGCGATGACGGTGGGGAATCAACTGAGGCGACCTCTTATGTCTTTCCGTGACTCACGTCAACGAAATACATATGAAAGTCACGTCACCGGAAGAACGACACTGTATGGGCCAGTGTAACGTGACAGCTGCTTCTCGGGAAGTCCCACGCGCCGAGTAGGTAACCACAGGAGCACCAGTGAACTGCGAGGAAAATGTATGTCTCGATGGTGGCAAACATAAACCCGTCGTTGATGGTCCCGTGAGGCCTGTAGGTGGTTCCGGTCCAGTTGCCGGGCATGGTCGACACGGGCGATGGCTTCCCCGGCATATTCAGAAGTCGAGGGGAGCATAGTGTCCTACGGGAACGTGAGGTCTCTGCCGTGTACGAGGCAGGATCGTGAATAGGCAATGGTGTCGTGACGCGAGGAATTGTAGGCGAACGTCACATATGACAAATGAACATCCGAGTCTTGGTGGTCAGCCGCAACGTATTTCGAAAATGACGGTTACGGTTCGGGTCTAATGCGTGAAGACTTGCACTTGAAAATGCAGATGAGTTCCATAGGTCAAGCGTCAGTCGACGTACTATTTCACGAAGCTCTTTGGCTGCGTCGGATCTGGAGAGCACACCTGGCGCCGTCGTGAGCAGACCGGGCAGCCACGTCCGCGCGGTCATTTCCCATGACGCCGTATTGACTAGGTAGCCACTGAATATTAGTGTGTCCTGCCAATACACCATGATTGTGCATTTGCCAGATCTCCGCAACGAGCTGCTCATGTGAGCCGTGACGTAGGGTGGATAGTGAACTTTGAAGAGCACTTTTGCTATCATACAGCACAGACCACGGATTAGGCAACTACGCATCCCAACCGACTTCTCGCTCCATGGCTCGACCCTCCATGGGTTGAAGTAGCCTTCACCATCGGAATGGCTGATAGTCCCTTATGTCAACATTGTGGGTGCTGCGAAACGATCGCACATCATCTCCGCGAATGCGCCAGCTTCAACGCCGAGAGAGCATCCCTTTCAGCCACGCTCGGTAGGCTGGACAACCGCCCGTTCACCGAACACAAGATTTTAGAACACTGGACTTGACCTTTGGTCGGAACACTTCGCGTTCCCTCGCTGCAACGTCACGAAGTGGGGGCACGGCTCTGAGAGTGCGCGCTGCGGATTTGGCGAGACTGAGTGCAGCGCTGACTTGCAGGATTGGTCCCTCTCCTTTGTTTCAGTGGGCACAGTTTGATGACAGGGTGACCCATAAAATATGCGAAAACGGGAGGGCGGGAGCAACCAGTGGACAAGCGGTGAACTTCCCAAAAATTGACAAGCAGGTTCTGGTGTCTCCTTTAAGACAATATAATACAAAACGAAATGTTTTTCTTGTCCAAATGAGTAAGAATGTTTTATGAAAAGGATGCTTTTTTTCGTGAGCGTAAACGCGTAACGTGCAGAGAAAACGGTCATGCCAAAAATTGGCCGCGTATCTGCGTGCTTCGCTGCAAATGTCCTCCAAAGAGGATAGTCTTCTGCCGGCCGTACTATATGAGTCCTAGTCTCATCCGCGGCCAGCCGTGATGCTGTTCTCGTACCATTCCCGCTTCTGCGCTGCAATTTGGTCGTCGGTCTTTTCCCTGCGTTGTCTGGGCATGTCTTGTAGAGTGGGTTCTATTTCAGCAAGCGCCATTTGTTTTGCCCGGCCTCAGAGAGCACCTCCTCTATATGTTGAATCGGCCGCATCTGGCTGCCATTAGAAAGATTTAGCAGCGCCGGCTTACCGTACGGTGAGTACGGTAATGCCGTACCGTCGTGGCTGGCGCGTAGAAAATTGAGCTTCTGAGGGCTTTACCAGCGAGTTTTATCATCTGACAACGTTTCCGTGCCCACCGAGCAACTAGTGCAGCTCTTTCTGACTAAAATGAACCCGTGCCGACCGTGACGGTACGGCATTACCGTCATTACTGTACGGCAAGCCGGCGCTGTTAACTCTCTATTGATAATATAGAGGAGGCGCTGCGTCAGATATGGACGCCATCTCGTAGCGGCGTCGCGAAACATGAGCTTGTGCAGCAGCCCTGGGTAACTGCCAGGTGGCAGCACCAAATCGTCGGCAGAGGTCTTTTTCGTACATAGCGTCGCATTTTTAGCGCAGCCTAAGAAACAAACACTAGGGTCTTTAGAATTACGTATCTATGTATATTGTAGTAAACGGACACACAACCTAATACGTATTGATGTTGTGCCATAGATATGCGTAATATTTGCTTTTTGATCGACAATGTTCACAAGCATGAACGCAGCTACTAGTACAAGATTGCTGGGCGTTAGGCAAGTGCTTAAGCTTTGGCCGGGTGGCTGAATCGTGTGACTGACAGACAAACAGAGAGCCCAAAATTTGTGCGTTCGAGTGTCCCAAGAAAGACTATCATCTTTAAAAACGTGGCTGCGCCCCTCTGCTTACCAAGTATGACCATGACCAGTGATATGCATCAAAAAGCGAACAGACCCGCCCGCATTCGCAAAATTTGCGAATACGATCTCCGATCTCCCCAAATTTCCTGGCTGTGATAGGCTTAACGTTAGGTTCTATCGCACGCGTCATTTACGTACTGGAGACGCGCAGTGTGAACTTATGGGCGTGTCACGCTTGCACCGGTGCTCCACCTGCGCATGCTCAGGAGTAAGGATACCTGGAACGCACGACGTAGGTGGCCCATCATTGCTGCCCATATGAAGGCCGAGCATCGTTCGCTGCAACCGCTCGCGGTGGTCAGTTCTACTGTTGCCTTCATCTACGGGACACGTAGTCCTTTCTTGCCCCACTGCCCCAGGATTCTTTGAAGGTGGCCTGTCTGGAATGCACGCTCGGTGAGCAACGTTGTTTTGCTTGTTTCGCTGCTCGTTCTGATGTATGAGTGAAAGATTCGAGAATAGGGTGGGAGCTTCTGTTATAACTGCGCGAATTTAAAGGAAAGCGCCTGTAAGCGAAAGGGTGACTTGCTAAGCTTGCTTCAGCAAGATTTATGGAAATGCATGATAGGGGGGTTGCAGATGAACAGACCGCTAAAAACGATGAACAGGAAACGTCACTGGAGCCAACTTTTTGACCAAGTGGTTTTGTCTTCGTCAGGACGGGGAACAGTCCACTTGTCGAATCGTTTTCTCCAGCGATATTCCCTGTTCTCCGTTGTTTTTAGTGATCTGTTCGCCGATTTAAGCCTCTGTCGTCCCCTGAGCTTCTCTTCTAGTTGTGATTGTTACAAGACACACATGATTAGGGAAGACGAGCGGATTTAACATAGAAAAAGAAACACCGTTGCTATACCTTCAAATACGCGCACGCTGCGACTGAGGAACGAAGCTGCGTCACATTATGTTCAGCACGAGCGCTTTGTGGTCACCTTCTCGTCACTTGGCGTCTCTTCTCTGCTTTCAGCGGCGGGTCTTGTGCTCACCGAATTACTAAACGTACGTAGCACTGATATTTTAGAATCTCTGGCATGAATCCTGGGGTGGTGCGAAGCACGCAGTGATGGACCAGTGTTTGGCTCTGGAACACGTCAATCGCTGCTAATGGGCAATGAGAGACAGGAGACAGTTTAACATTAGGGTCTTTAGCATTACGTATCTATGTATATTTTAGTAAACGGACACACAACCTAATACGTATTGATGTTGCGCCATAGATTTTTGTAATATTTACTCTTTGATGCATGAAGCATGAACGCAGCTACTAGTACAAGATGGCTGGGCGTTAGGCAAGTGCTTAAACTTTGGCCGGGTGGCTGAATCATGTGACCGACAGACAAACAGAAAGACCAAAATTTCTGCGTTCAAGTGTCCCAAGAAAGACTATCATCTTTAAAAACGTGGCCGCGCCCCTCTGCTTACCAAGTATGACCATGACCAGTGATATGCATCAAAAAGCGAACAGACCCGCCCGCGTTCGCAAAATTTGCGAATACGATCTCCAATCTCCCCAAATTTCCTGGCTGTGATAGGCTTAACGTTAGGTTCTATCGCACGCATCATTTACGTACTGGAGGCGCGCAGTGTGAACATATGGGCGCGTAACGCTTGATCACCGGTGCTCCACCTGCGCATGCTCAGGAAGGATACCTGGAACGCATGACGTAGGTGGCCCATCATTGCTGCCCATATGAAGACTGAGCATCGTTCGCTGAAACCGCTCGCGGTGATCAGTTACACTGTTGCCTTCACCTACGGGGCACGTAGGCCTTTCTTGCCCCACTGCCCCAGGATTCTTTGAAGGTGGCCTGTCTGGAATGCACGCTCGGTGAGCAACGTTGTTTTGCTTGTTTTGCTGCTCGTTCTGATGTATGAGTGAAAGATTCGAGAATAGGGTGGGAGCTTCTGTTATAACTGCGCGAATTTAAAGGAAAGCGCCTGTAAGCGAAAGGGTGACTTGCTAAGCTTGCTTCAGCAAGATTTATGGAAATGCATGATAGTTGCAGATGAACAGACCGCTAAAAACGATGAACAGGAAACGTCACTGGAGCCAACTTTTCGACCAAGTGGTTTTGTCTTCGTCAGGACGGGGAACAGTCCACTTGTCGAAGCGTTTTCTCCAGCGATATTCCCTGTTGTCCGTTGTTTTTAGTGATCTGTTCGCCGATTTAAGCCTCTGTCGTCCCCTGAGCTTCTCTTCTAGTTGTGATTTTTACAAGACACACATGATTAGGGAAGACGAGCGGATTTAACATAGAAAAAGAAACACTGTTGCTATACCTTCAAATACGCGCACGCTGCGACTGAGGAACGAAGCTGCGCCACATCATGTTCAGCACGAGCGCTTTGTGGTCACCTTCTTGTCACTTGGCCTCTCTTCTCTGCTTTCAGCGGCGGGTCTTGTGCTCGCCACATCACTAAACGTACGTGGAACTGATATTTTAGAATCCCTGGCATGAATCCTGGGGTGGTGCGAAGCCCGCAATGATGGACCGGTATTTCGCACTGGAACACGTCAATCGCTGCTAATGGGCAGTCAGAGACAGGGGACAGTTTTTGTTTCAACTATACACCGAGGCTAGGGTCAGCTTGCCTGCGCTGCCGAGCGACCGCTGCTTGCTGGGCACGTAGTACACCCATCGGCAAAATAAGTCGGGACGCGCGAGCGACGACCGCAATCAGATAAAACTGAATCGCCGCGGCCTCTGACGTGGAGCGTCTGGTGTCGAGACCTTTCATTCTCGAAGCCATGTCTTTTTACTCGCTGGCAGCGGACCAGGTGATTACATGTAGCGTTTCCTAATCAGTTTCTGGGACCCTTTAGTTGTTCTCCCACTATGTCGCGCTACCTAGATAACCAACGAGACGTCATCGCCACATCGCGCACCGAACAACTTTTCCTCGCAATAAAGCGAAGGCTACACAGCCTTAATGCGGACGTGGCACCGCTAAAAAAAGTAGTCCCGCACTTGCGTAGGTGTCGGCGGGGAAAGCTTCATTTTCAGCAGCAAGCTATTTGAAAAAGCAATCGGTGCACACAAGTTATATATATATATATAAACTTGTGTGCTTTGTGATGACGCTTTGTCCACCGCGGTGCACAGTACATGTTTTGGTTGTGGTTCCCTACAACGAACGAGGGTTCAAAGCCGGCCGGGGTAGTCGCATATTCAATGGAAGCTATGCGTTCTGAGTGCCAATTCACTGACCGTGGCATACTATGCGTTCTGAGTGCACGTTAAAGACCGCCAGCTATAGTCAATATTTTTGAAGCCCATCCACGACGGCGTACCTCATATCTTTTTGTCAGCACGTCAATTCCCCCAGTTACTGTTAATTTACCTGAATATGTCGAATATAAAGGTGTTCGGCAACAAAATGGCGCGGTCAGTGAATTGCGAGATGGTCCGTAATGACAGCGCCCCTTAAACGAGTGTAACCGGAGGCAACTAAAGTCTACGTACTGTGAGCGATCGCTCACTCGCAATGTTCAAACGACTTGAGCGCGCGAAAAGAAACAGCTTCTTCTTGATAAAAATAATTTGCGGTGTTTTGCGTACCAAGACAATGATTGGGGCTCAGCGCATAGGGGGACCACGCATGTGTACGGCGTGGGACAAGTTATCTGGCATGTGTGCGGCGTAACGCAGTTCTTTCCGCTTGCCGACAGAATCGGATGCACAACACCACCTGCGCGTAAACGTAAACACCGCGAATATCACTTACTCGCTGCTTTTTCGACAATGTGCGATAACTTGTGTTACATGTCCTCTCAGAACAACTCGGTGCGCCGGTCAGGCGGCTGCTCGTCGACAGAGCATGCAAGCAGTTCTATGGTCTGCGGGGTCTCCCCAAGAAAAAAGCATCGTTCCTATAGAGTGACATTCCCTTACGCCAGAAGTTCCTCTCGTGGCCACAATCAGCATACTCTTGGACATGGCTGTTGTGATTGGAAACAGTACAATTGCGTAACACGTCTGCGGTTTACGTATACATTCGTATGTCGTTATCACCAATCGCGTGCGTGATGTGCTCGCGCCTGCATCGGACGAGTGTCTGGCATTCCTACCTCTAGTCACGGTAACGCACCGTAAATACACTAACCAATCACGCAAGTTGCACCGAAAAGATCAGTGGCGCACTACGTACATAAACGCACGCGCCCGAGTACTTACATGCTTAAATGCACGCGCACGCACGAAGACCGGGACAGAGCCAATTTACCCGGGACTAGTGTAACAGTGCCACTAAGTACCTAGCATGCGCAGAGTGCGAGGCAAGGCAACGCCGCTCTAAGCCTCTAAGTGCACACCAGGGCGCGGTGCTCACCAGGAAGGCCTACGTGCGAAACGTGGGCCTTCCTGGTGAGCACCGTAGGCCTTTAGCAGCAGAGCTGCTTAGAGGAATACTACAGTCTAAAACAATTCTTATCGTGTTAGTAGGCGATGCTCTCAGAATATCAAAAACACCACTGTTCCCAAAAGACCCTCGATATGAGCTGCAGAATTGGCAACAAGAAAAAAAAGGCAGAGGTGCCAATTTCAAGTTCCAGCACTAATGCGCGCGACATCATAGACCTTTGGTTGCCTACACTAAGGCCTACATAACTTTTTATCTGCAAGAAAGACACGACTAAATTATAAGGAAGTCAGAGGCTTAACACGAGGAGTTTCAGAACGTTTTATGGGCCGAGTTTCTCGCGAATACGAAAAAGAAATGGGCCTTCTGACGCCATGATGCCCAAGTTCCGGCGTGATTTTCAAACTTGAAGCTATGAAATTCATTTCCTTTTTCAAAGCTAACCATAGACTGGTGAAATAAATGGCGATCGAATTCTCGAAATATGCCTTTTCGCTTGGTTCGGCCAGGCAACGGTGATCACGTGGCATTGCAGGTGGGGAAAAGAGCACCCCCTCTACCCTCGACCTACCCTTGTACTCAGCAGACTGGTACTTGATAGCGATTATGCGATCACCAACGTGTGACAAAGTGTCAAAAATGGTTATCTCGAAGTTGTGGCCTCCTTTCCAGCAGCCGCGACTGCATTTACATAGCGCGAAATGCAAAGAAGCACATACACGGTGAAGAATCTAAATGCACTGATGGTCCATAGATAATAACGCAGGGTTTATGACCAACGAATATTGAGCGCAAGAACAAATGACCACGAGACAATATAAGGCAGGACAAGCGGTCACTAACAATTGGTTTTATTTCGGAAAGAAAAAAAATTGGCCGCGTATCTGCGTGCTTCGCTGCAATTGTCGCCGAAAGACGATGCTTTTCTGCCGGCCGTACTACGCTCCGTGAAATATGGACGCCGTCTGGAAGCGCCGTAGGGAGACGTGAGCCATTGCAGAATCCCTGAGAAACTGCGAGGTGGTAGCACCAAATCGTCAGCAGAGGCCTTTGTGGCCTCAGTGGCAAACATTTGGGGTGTATGGAGGAGACAGTCGCCCCACACAGCTCTGCCATCACATGGAAGTACTCTCGCACCACTAACATAAAGCGCTAATATAGCCCGTAATACTCGGGGCGACTCCTTTGTGTACGCTATCACCGGGAAAACAACGATCTAAGGTGCACACAAGGGCGGCGCATCGCACACATGCACCACGGCCATGCGCAGGGGTGAAAACGGGCGTCTCCGGAATGAGGCCCGCCGGTGGTTCTGGCGGCCGCCGCTAGGCGGCTTTCAGTGGCGCCCCTACAGGCGCTGCGCATCACGTATAATACAACACTCTGGTCATACATTAAAAGCGCAATAGCGAGATACGCCGTTTTCTGGATGGGTGAGGTCTTCATCATCCACTTTCGTGGTCTCTTGTTTACATTTTGCCGCAATGTATCTTGCTATTTAAAATGTCATCCCCTTTTAAACCTTTCCTTGTTTATTTTTCAGGCTTCGACAACACTCCTTCAGTGTTCATGCCCAACTGCAAACTCCGCACAAGGCTCCACTGATTACCGACGCAAGTAAACATTAGAGTTCCCAGTCACCGCGTACACAAAACAACGTTTTGCAAACGTAAAGCTTACGATCATTTTAATCGAACGGCTACTGCTGGTTGAAGATATTGATCTCAGCACATCAATGACATCGTAGATTCTACGTACGTCGTATCTTGCGGTGACCAAGTCAAGGTAAACAGGGCAGAGTTGCAACTGCACGACAGAAGAGACTACATCGAAGTTGAGAGGGCTGACAGAGACATGATGGAGAGGGGCTACATCGATGCAGATGTTGCGGCCTTTATACAGAAAGGTCTAGAACACTACGGACGCATTGACAAGACGGAAAGCTACGCATGGTTGACTCCTGTAATGATGAGATATGGTGTCGAGCTCGCGTACGAAGATCTCATGATAACTGAGAAAGATTTCCAGTCAGATAATCTCGTACATCATGCTGTCATGCTCGCGAAAATATTGAGCACAGGACCGCCCGTGAGAAAGCTTCGCATAGACGACATCGGCCTTGCAGAGTTCACAGCTGCGTTTCACACCCAAGTGGAATGCCCTTCACTTAAGGAATTGTACATCGAATTTATCATCTGCGAATGTGCGCCGTTGCGGCTCAGTGAATGCGCGGCGTTTAAGAACTTGTGCTCGCTGCATTTGAGCGCCATCGAGACGGACGTGTCATACGGAGAGGACCTTGCAAGCTACATCGCACAGAACAAGTCGTTGAGGGAACTGACTCTCGGCACGTCCTGTGGGGGTGACGAAGGCATGGTAGCGCTCGTCAAAGCCCTCAAGGTGACCGACACTCTCAGGAGGTTCTCCTTACGTAACATCGAGACAGAACTATCGTACGAAACCTTGATCAGCTTTGCGAGGATTCTCTCATCCAACTCCACACTGGAGCTGGTGAGCGTCCACAGTATATATGCCGTGGAAGAGGCCAAAGTGTCATCTTGTTTAGATCAGGACCTCTATCCTGGTGCCTTCAATAAACTGGACATCAAGTGGCCCCAGTCCCTTTTTTATGAGCTCACCACGCTCATACGCGAACAGGGATGCGCTCCCCTGTTGCACATCAGCGTCCCATCGACGGCGGGCAAGAAAGATATCCGGCAGTTCTTTGAAGCTATTGCACCGGTCAGGACACTGCGAGAGCTCCACCTTTCGGCGATCGACAGCATATGCGACGCATACACGGACGGCATCGCTTACCTGTTGAAACGCACCGTGTCACTGCGCGTATTGATTGTATCCACGCGCGTAGGTGTCGAGAGAGAGCAAAATCTTATCAACATTTTTGAAGCCTTGAAAAGGAATGATTCCGTAACGAAGTTCGAAATGGAATCCAGTGAGCTGACTCCAAGAATAGCGGCGTCACTGTCGGAGTTGATCACCGTGAACAGCAGGCTAAGTGATCTCACCCTTTTCGTTTTGGCCTTCATGATACCCGAGCAGGTGAAAGTCGTTGAGAAGGGATTCGAGACCAACTACACCTTGACGAAGTTGTACTTTGGCCGCATCGAGACTTCCAGGGAAATGGGCAACATACCAAGGTTTCTGAAGAGGAATATTACTCTTGAGAACAAGGCTGCACTGTGCGTCATTTCTGGAGTGCACGCAAGTGACGGGGCAGGCGTGGATGCTCTGAAGAAAGTGCACTTTGGCTCTGGCCTTGTGCAGAAAGTGCAGATGATCACGGGCAGGACAAGACAGGAGGCTTTGGATGACATACAGCGAGCTGTGGATCGCTTGTATATGTGATTTCAGCTCATACAATGCTAGAGGACTCATTCGAATACGTCTAGCATATTGTTGGCGCTCCGTTCCGTTGAGCTGGCTCTACTTTGACAACACGGCAACAGTTGTCTTCAACTACACCCACACGTCGCTTCCAGCCGATGCGTTCGACAAAATGAACACAAGTATATTACTGTGTGCGCTTATGATTGCCTCAATTTTGCGTGGCCTGGTCTAAAGAACTACTCCTTTAGATAAGATTTGTCTGTGTTTACGCGGTTGAATAAGCCCTGTGTAAAGAAAAGTTGGATTGCAGGGCTGTCTGAAGTATAGCCTCAACAGATGTCAGGAAATATCTCGCGTATTCTCTTCACGCTTGTATAAGCCTATGCTGTCTTCAATGAGTTATGCATGCACTTTGGATATGTCATGTTTCCTTGAAGAATAAAAAAATTAATAAATCCACGTAGCCGTTGATTTGCGCTATCTCATTTTATGCTAAGAAGCCATGAAGATCCTTTCAGTTCGTCCCCACCACGGTTGTCTAGTGGCTGTGGCGCCTAGCTGCTGATCCGGAGGTCGCGGGATCGAATCCCGGCTGCATTTCGCTGGAGGTCAAATGTTGAGGCACATGTACTGTGCGATTTCAGTGCAAGTTAAAAGAACCCCAGGTACTCGAAATTTGCAGAGCCCTCGATCACGGCGTCTCTCATAATCTAATATTGGGGACGTGAAACGCCCGAAATCAAACCCTTCAGTTTCAGTGGCACTTTAACTAACGCTAAAGTAGGTGAAAGAAGCGCTAGCAGCAGCACTCATTGGGTCCGATGCTCTCGAAAACGACTCCGTGCACGGCTGCATATGTCTTAGGTTCAATTAAGACGATATACGCTGCACTAGATGATGCGAAACCTGAAAATTTGCAGTGTTTGTACAGGCACAAAATCGGTGACAATCGTGCTGGCGAATTGCTTACAGCACGTTCTCCTTAAAGCGAACTGAAGGCAAGCGGTCCTTGCGTTCAGCTTGGATATTTCTCCAGATTCGTCTGGATATTTTGTGACAGTCTATACTCTTCAGCCTTTTTGGTTATCCATGTTACTGTTGAACGGCAGTACGTGACACGCGACCAGTACTCTGCCATCATTGATGGCCTGTCACGGTTACCATTAACGCAGCAGAAACATGCACCGACACTGTAATTGCATCAGTGCAGTTCCGAAAGGTTATGCAACGCATCAGCTTTTCGTATGTGCCCATTGTGACGTCATCCTGATGCATTGCGTGGCCGCATGTTCCAGAGACAAGCGCCGTGATAACCGCTACGCTTGTTTCCATCATCCTGTTATCACAGAAGTCATGTGACCATTCAGACTGTGTGTATTCCACGACACTGAACATGAAAGAGGGCGTTTGTCACGTATCTGTCGATCACTCTGACGAGCGCGAGCTCGACACAGCGTCAGAAGTGGCTCCGATGTAGCCGTGTAGGTGTTCCACGACCCTTCAACAAGCGAACGGCCGGCAGCTGCTTCAGTGGGAACAAGCCGAACCAATGACATCGCTTAGGAATGGCGGGAATCAAGCCTCCTAACGCCTTCGATTTCCAGAACGCAGCGGACAGTCCCGCCTGGATGGACGAATTTGGCGACTACAGATTCGCATGTGGGCTACTCGAGAAAACAGAGGACGTTCAGGTAAGGACTCTTATCTATACGATGGGCAGGAAGTCAAGGGAGATTCTTCGGTCGCTACACGTAAAAGACGAGGAAATGGTGTGCTTCAACGCCGCAAAGTCAGAATTTAAGGCCTGTTTTGTCCACACCGAGAATATAGCCTACGAAAGTGCTCGCTTTAACCTACGCGGACAACAAGTGGAACGAACCGTAGACCAGTTTGCAACCGAGCTTATCAAGCTAGCAGACGGACGCGAGTTCGGAGGCATCAAGGAGCACGTCTGAGAGACAGCTTCGTAGAAGCACTACAGGACCGGGTTGTTACGGAAGAGCTGCAAATTGACCCCAAAATCACTATGGCCGCTGCTTTGGCAAGAGCGTTTACAAGCCCAGCCGTAAGGCAACAGCAAGCCGAGCTGAAAGAGCAGGACAGCGCACTCCCAGAAGCTTGCATCACCTCAGTAAAGGCAAAGAAAGTCTCTGTAAAGAGCACTATTGCTCGCGGTCACAAGCCCGCTTATAATCAAGAGTTGCAGTTATTATGCCGGATCTTTACATTCGCGAAGGAATCAATTGTCCAGCACATTCACCAAAAGATTTTGCTGCAAGTTGGGCCATTATAAACAGGTATACCGGAAAAAAGGCAAGCGGACGTGAATCTCAGTGGTATCGCCTAACCAAATAAGTTTCTCGGCGCAGCCGCGCAGTTTGCGAGTGCGTTACCGCACGACTTCGTCAGGGTAAAGATAAACAACCACAAGCCTGATTAATTTGTAGGGTTTCACGTCCCAAAACTAGCTCTGATTATGAGACTCCGTAGTGGAGGTCTCCGGAAATTTCGACCACCTGGGGTTTTTTTTTTTTAACGTGCACTGACATCGCACAGCACACAGGCCTCAACATTCCGCCTCCATCGAAATGCAGCCGCCGCTGCCGGGATTCGATCCCGCGACATTCGGTTCAGCAGCCGAGTGCCATAACCACCAGACCACCGTGGCGGGGCCCAACAACCGCAAGTTCTGGATGAAAGTATACGCGGGACGCGAAGTGACAGTCGCCGATGAAAATTATCCTCTCCTTCCGCCTTCTTTGGGATATGCACCCGATCTTAAAGGACCTAGCAATACATACCAGCATGCGTACAATTGCACAGTTTGATATTTTAATCCTGTAAAAACAGTGGAAAACAGCTGTTCAAAACAAGCCATTTACGTAGTGCAGAAGTTACGCACACCCTTGTTTGAAATGCCAGCTATCAAAGCACTGCGAATCGTTCTTTCTTAGATGAATTAGACACTGCTGGCGACGTCGTAAGCCAGCATACCAAGATATTCCAAAGCACGGGTACGATATCAGGAGAACGCACTATACAACTTGTGCCAGGTGCAATCCCATATAGTCTGTGTACACTGCGACTGTTTGCTGTTCCGATGAAGGAAAAGGATAAGAAGTGGACAGGCTCGAACGCGTAGGAGTGAT
This sequence comes from Hyalomma asiaticum, assembly GCA_013339685.2. Taxonomy (NCBI): domain Eukaryota; kingdom Metazoa; phylum Arthropoda; class Arachnida; order Ixodida; family Ixodidae; genus Hyalomma; species Hyalomma asiaticum. Next base: position 42,540,483 of record CM023489.1, on the reverse strand, counting down.
AAGGTCGAAAAGCCGGCACAATGGTCCGCTGCTATCGTTCCCAAAGCAAACTACTGATATTCCAAAGCAAACTTACTGAACTTGCTTCTAAACATATTCCAGTTAAAACCATCCGGGCCAATCATCACAAACCATGGTTCACAAGAGAATTAGGAACCCTAAAAAACAAGAAGAAAAGGCTATTTCGTTCCGCAAAACAACACAATTCCCCTGTGGCGTGGAGCAAATATTATGAGGCAGAGAAAGACTACCTCTTAGCCGTTCGTCGCGGAAAGTACTCCTTCTTCCATGACACTCTACCCAGTGTATTAACTAACAACCCCCAGAAATTCTGGCAAATCCTGCAACCCAAGGTACCGGAATCTATCACCCTCACAGATCATAATGACCTAATTATCACCGATCAAGAGTGTGCCAATGCGTTCAACGTCGCGTTTGCATCTGCCTTTACCACTGAACCCGCCACGCCTGGCCCGCCACCGCCTGCTCACTTACACTCTGTCATGCCACCCATCGAATTCACTGAACATGGCATAATGCTAATAATCGAAAAGCTGAAGTTATCATCAGCATCTGGGGTAGACGGTATCAATTCGAAACTGTTAAAAAATACAAAACATGTGTGCGCATCTTACTTGAAACTAATCTTCGCTGAATCTTTATCATCCTCCAGTATTCCCACCGATTGGAAAAGCGGGCAGGTCATCCCGATCTACAAATCAGGGAATAAAGATTCACCTCTCAACTACCGGCCAATATCTCTTACAAGTGTGCCCTGCAAGATAATGGAACACGTTATCTACACACAAATCATGCGCTTCCTAGACTCCGCTAACTTCTTTCACCCTGCCCAGCATGGATTTCGCGAAGGGTTTTCATGCGAAACGCAACTTGCCATCTTCACCCATGACTTGCACATTAACCTTGACAGAAATACCCAGGTTGACGCTATCTTCCTCGATTATGCAAAAGCATTTGACAAGTTACCTCATAAACGGCTATTACTAAAACTATCTTGTTTGAACCTGCCACCAAACATTCTCAACTGGATTGCTGAATTTCTTTCCAACCGTTATCAGTCAGTGCACGTGAATAATCATACATCCGCACCCCTCCCCGTAACGTCTGGCGTCCCTCAAGGAAGTGTTCTGGGTCCCCTACTCTTCCTTATTTACATCAACGACCTTCCCCTTCATGTTTCTTCTCACATCCGTCTGTTCGCCGACGACTGTGCCTTATACCGCGCAATCAATAACTACTCTGACCACAGTGCCCTGCAAGACGACCTCAACAAAGTGCAACACTGGTGCAACGACTGGCTAATGACCCTCAACCCCAACAAATGTAAAGTGATGTGTTTCAGCCGCCGCCCTCAGCCATCTCATATGCCCTATAATATCAGCAATACTCCCTTAGAAAAAGTAGACTCATTCAAGTACCTTGGTGTCACCTTTTCATATGATTTAGACTGGTCTGTTCATGTGTCGCGCATTACAGCCTCTGCAAATCGAACCTTAGGATTCTTAAAACGCCATCTACGTCACGCACCTCCTCACGTTACGCTACTGGCATTTAAAACGCTTGTACGTCCGAAACTTGAGTATGCATCCCCGATTTGGTCCCCACATCAAACATATCTCGAGAGAGAGAGAGAGAGAGAACACTTTATTGATGAACCGGAGATGTTAGCCTGGTTAATGGCCTGGCTTGCTACTCCAGGTACTTTGCGGTGATTATGATATTTACAGTGATCACATCTAACATAACACGTACATACGGTCACACTTACTCACACACTCATATATACATATATACACTATAACTCAGTTTACAGCGTTTCATTGAGGCATATTGCCCGTAGAAACGCTATCAGCGCCTTGGTGCTACGTGCGGTGCTACGTGCCTTGGTGCTACGTGCCAAAATCGCGCGGAAAGATTCATTCATTCATCGTACTCTTATCACACAAGCGTATCACTGCTGAAGTCACGATCCGGCCTAGACTCGCTGTCCTCCCGGCGCCGCATCGATTCACTAATCCTTTTCCACAAGTTCTTTTACAGCCCGCTTCATCAGGCACCATACATCTTGGCCCCGCCCCCACGCATTTCTCTTCGTACTGGTCATCATTTACAAGTAACCCGTCCACGCAGCCGCACTACTACCTTTTCGGCGTCTTTTTTTTTGCCGCTCATCTTCTGAGTGGAACGGCCTGCCCGGTTCTATTGTTGATATCACCTGCCCATCCTCATTTGCTGAAAAACTCACCTAACCTATTCCTATGTTTTAGCTGCTAGCTATATGCTTAAGTGGCTATTGTGTTGTATGTTGTATAAATTATTGTATAAATACATATACTATTTTTATGTATAATTCCTGTGTATGTATATTTGTGTATATATATTATTGGCTACAAATGTAACCCACCCCTTATGTAATACCCCCCTTGAGGGGGTCTTTAAGGAAATAAAAGTGAAGTGAAGTGAAGAAGCCGTCAGGAGCAGTATGGATCTGTGTAATTAAGCCAGTTCGTCAGACGGGAGCGTCATCAACTGCAAACAATGCAGAAAATTACGGGAAGCTTCCAGGAAGGCAATGTTTTCACTAAACTGGACGCTTAGTCTGGATTTTACCAGACAAAGCCCTCTGATGGCCCGCCACGGTGGTCTAGCGGATATGGTACTCGGCTGCTGATCCGAGAGTCGCGGGATCAAATCCCGGCGGCGGCGGCGGCTGCATTTCGATGGACGGGAAATGAGGCCCGTGTGCTGTGCGATGTCAGTGCACGTTAAAGAACCCCAGGTGGTCGAAATTTCCGGAGCCTTCCACTGCGGCGGCTCTCATAACCAGAGCTCGTTTTGGGCGTTAAACCCCACAAAACAAGCCTTCAAGGAATGCCAAAAGCTCAGCACATTTATTACGACTTACGGACGGTACTGCTACTCCAGGTTACCGTTCAGGATTACATCCGTACGAGAAATTTTCCAGAGAAAGTTCTCGCAAGTCTTCGACGGCCTAGGCGGCGTACTGTACTACATAATAAAATTCTAGTATACGGCAAGAACAAAATGGAACACTGCAAGCGGCTTCGTAACGTGCTCGACCGTCTTCAACGTGGCGGAGCAACGCTCAGCAAGGAAAAGTGTTGTTTCACAGTTGAACAGTTCGCATTCCTGGGGATGATCTTCGACGCCAATAGCGTGCGCCCCGATCCCGCGAAAATTAGAGCAATCAAGGAATTGCCCAAGCCCCAAAACGTCGCTGAGGTTCGTTCCTTGTTAGGCATGATGGACCACCTCGCAAGGTTCCGTCCTGATGCAGCGTCAATATGCACTCCTCTACGGAGCGTCCTCAACAAAGACAGCGACTGGTATTGGGGACTTCAACAAGATATTTTCGAGAAGATCAAGGTTACTCTGGCTACTCTCAGCCGGAACTCGCAGGCCCGGATCGTACCTGGTGACGTTTCTGCACACATGAACAGTCTCGCTCGTTTTTAGGGGCTTGTAGTTCCGGATCTGCCATCACCGACGTTTCGCCGCCGCTTCACCGGCTAAATACTCGGGGTCGGTCCGAAGTCGTCTCAAACGCTCTTGAGTAGCAACGCGGTGGCTTTCGCGCAAAGCTTCCTCTTCTTCGGGAGTGACGTACTTCTTCGTCCCATCTTCGCGACGATGTGCTTGGAGCGGAGAAGCGGGGTATTCAGTCGCCGCGTCGGCGACGCGGAGCTTCCATTACGAGAGTCGGCGCGGTGACGTCACTCCTGGATCCGCAGCCGTAGCGACACTCCGCGCGGCAGGCATCAGGCCGTGGCTTGGCGAAGCTAAGCAGAACTGTGGCGCTGTTATTTTGATATAACGTCTGATGAAATTTCTCCGCCTTTATGTAGCCGTGCTCTCAGGACTATAAGCGCAGGAGAAGCAATAAGTCTGATGTAACGCTTTCGCCTTTATCGTGTATCGGGATGAAGGCATGAAGGAAAGAGAAGAAAGAAATGCGCACGCAAGAGCTCCCCATTGGGTATTTCATGGAAGTGCACGTGCGCTAATTTTATGATGACGATGATTATAGTTTTGCGCATGCACCTATACGACCAACCTCCGGTTTAAACAGTTTTGCTGTTAAAAAAAGCATTAGAGTGGAAGTGTAGGTCGTGCACCACCGAGTGTGCCGTGCTGCAGATATTTACCCTACTCATGTTTGAAACGCTCGATAGCCAATGCTCGACCTGCGCATGCTCAGAAGTAAAGATATCTCGGGCGAATGGCGTAGAGGGCGCATCATTACTATGAAAGTGGTGACAGGCTGGTACTCACCGTATACACTAGCGCGATCATCAGTCGTACTGCTGTTGTCACTAGGCGTTTCCTACCTCACTTCTTCCCCACTACTCTTGGAATCCTTGAAAGCGGCAGGTCTGGAACGCATGCTAGGTGAGTGGTGTCGTGTACGACAGTTTGGACGGAATTGCTGGCCACATGGATAATTCAGTGAAATACTTGAGTAAATGTACACATCCCGTGAAAGGGGGGAAACGTGTCTGCCAACCTAAACGGGCCCTTAGCATTGTAATCGATTCAAGCGGTCTTTGCTATTAGGAAGCCGCAAAGCATAGCTTCTTTCACTCTCTAGCTCTCATAGCAGGAAACAACGCCGAAAAAAAAACACGCGTACAGTCCGGCCCCTTCTGCCAGACTGTACATGCGGCCGGACTGTACATGCGTCCGGCCCCTTCTGAAAGGGAGCACGTGACCTGGTGCTCTACAGCAGCTGCTCACAGCGCCACAGAGCGGCGCAAATAGCAAATACGTTTGCCACTTGCTGCCGTCTTCTATACTGGCGCGCAGAATACGTGTGTGAGGCAGATGTGCAGCGCGAACTCAGCCCCTGACAGTCCTGGCCACTAATATGTGGCGTCATAGGTCGGAAGCAATTTCCTTGCTTCCACAGGCGGGTGCCGCATGCAAGCGTGGCAGAGCGAAGGCCCCTCGATCTCGTGCTCCCTTTCACAGAGGCCCACACTGTAAGTAACGAGGGTGTCCTCTATCTGTGCTCGTCATCTTGTCCGTTCTCTTTGTCTGGTCTTTTTCGCGCTATTTTCCCGGAAAGAAGCCATACCAACTGGCTCAAGTTCACGCCCTTCTGAATCTACGCACATGTACACACACTCCGTGCCCGCCATGTTTGTCCAGGGGCTAAGGCAATGTTGTGTAGCGTACGATCTTTCCAAATTAAGCCACCGAACTGTGATAAGCCCACCCATACCACATAGTCGATTCACGTAACGCTTCATCTTCGTTTCGCTGTGGCTGTGGTGCTCGGCTGCTGAGTACAGAGACCCAGATTCTATCCTGGCTGCGGCGGTCCCATTTCGATGGAGGCAAATTGTCAGGGGCGCGCGTACAGTGCTCGGCGATTGAAATGCGTGAAGTCAGTGACATTCCAAACGCGATACCCTAACGGCGTAATGACCGGCGCATTTTATGCTACTGGGGTGCGCTCAGTGATCACTGAGAAACAAACTGAATCAAAACGCCTCAGAAAGCCTCTAGATTCAGTGGAGTGCGACAACGATTAAGCTCGGTGTCCTTGATGCAAAGCGATGACGCACAAAGCATCGGCAGTCTGACTTGGCTCTTCGATATACCTGATGGCGCCTCCTCGTAAGGTGCGGACCGCTGCTGAAGAAGCGAATCGCAGAGCTACGCGTGCGGCTGCAGCAAGGCAACGTCGGGCACAAAAGACAGCTGTGCAGAGAGAAGCCCAAACCGCAGCTCATCGTCGACGCCGGGCCGATAGTTCGGTTAGTTCTCGGGAAAACTACGCCAAGAGACTGACTAAGATGTGCAGTTATACAGATTGCACGTCACAGTACCGCAGTGATTATGGTGTAGTGGGTACTTCCCTACTTGTAGAAATGATAAGTTATGGAGCAGGGGATACCCACCACCTCTACTTGCAGTAGTTTCCCCAAGCGTTTAAAATGGCATCTAGGAAGTTCGCTCCTCCAGCTTACCCTGTCACTGTCCGGCGGTTCCGCGCAGGCCTGTCTCTTTTTCAATCTTAACAATGGCTCAGGCAAAGGGACACTCGTTGAAGCAGACCATGATAAGGGAACTTTTCTGCGCTTGTAGCGACCACTAATTTTCGTATCGTGGATGTAAACGATGTAGTTATCACGTATAAAGTTGCGACGATTGTTGCTTCGATTCTGCTCGAAGAAGTCGAGATGAAGGGGGCAAATGACAGGGGCCCGAGCGCGTATTGAGCGAACGCTTGTGGTAAAGATGCTTGCCGCTGATAAACAGTTGGGGCAAACTCGGAAGCCTCCCTTAGCGTGTACAGTTGAGCTGCCAATGGGGCAGTCCACAAAAAGAAAAAAAAATGCATGGCCGCCGTATAACATGCGCTTTCATGCGCCATTTAGGCTGCAATGCATTGCGCTCCGAACTTTATGGGGCACATATAGTCTGTGTCAGTAGTTCCGTGCAGCACTGTGGAAGCTACAGGCCCCTTCGGCCAATCAGGAGGGCAGACACTTGTCAAACCTATCCCTCCGCGCCACGGCATCTGCCAATGGTGAACGCTGCAGTGGCAGGAGCAGCCTTGGAAAGAGGACGGAGTGAGGCCCCTGTTGGCAAGAACGGCTCGCGGGTGCTGTCCGAACAATGACATTTCGTCTCGCCTCGGAAGAATTCTGCGCTCGATGGCCTCGTGGCCTTCGCTCCGCTGCACAGAACCAGTGTCTTGAGAACACGACGTGACAATAGGACAACAATTTCATTGTCAGACTTCTACACTAGGGCTAGTCCTCGTAATCATAAAGCGGTGTTGACCCATAATTGCTTGGAAAGTATAATTATTCGCTGTAAGTTATTAAACGGACCGACAACGGACTATTGTACACGTTTGGAAAGACCCTGAATTATAGTGATGGAAACGAGTGCGCTTTCGCGATTTGAGCGGAATTTGTATTTTGTTTTTTAACTGAGTTTGAAAATTGCGACCGACGCAACATGGCTTCGCCTTTTGGTGAATGCTTGGAACTAAGTTTTGGAGTCCTTAAATTACCGCACGTCGGCTAGTGGTCTCCAGATAACGATGACTCGGTCTTACAGATTCGTTTTCATGTGTACATTAGGTACACATGAAAACGAATCCCCACCCAATTCTTATTCGCAGTAGAAGGAGTTTCCCCTCGCGGCAACCGAAAACATGCGTTGAACCTGGGCGCATGCGCCAAGGTTCAACGCATGTTTACCCATATATTACTTAAGGCATTTAAAAAGAAAAAGGTCCTTCTCTGCCATGATAATAGTTTTTACTTTGCGGTTCCATGACATGACTAATTAGCACGCCGTGGTGGGCGACCTCACAATAATTTTGACAACTCGGTCTTCTTTGAAGTACACTTAGCTCTAAATAAAGAGTTCTTTCTCTCTTTCATTTCTCGTCCATCACCTGAAGCCGCCGTGGCAGAGAATACATCCTGAATGACTGATCGATTTCAGAGGTTTTACGTCCCAAAACCACGGTATCATTATCAGAGACGCCGTAGCGGAAGGCTCCGGAAATTTTCGACTACCTTGAGTTCTGTAAGCTGCACTAACATCGCACATATCCCGGGCCTCAACATTTCGCCTCCATGGAAAATGCAGCAGCCGCTGCCGTTATCGAACCCCGCGAACCTCGCATCAGCAGCCGACTGCAATAGTCACTATAGACAACCGTGACGTCACCCAGCAGGCGCAAGCTTAGCAGCGAAACAGCCGAGGCTGCTACGACGGCTGAACGGAACTCTTCTGGTGTCCCCCTACATTATACATATGGACGTATAGACAATTCTTTCTTGGCAAGCACAAATATTCGAGAAGGCTAAGCAATGAAAACATGGACCATTACAGAGTACGAGGATGGGCGCATACCCTCGATTGGTTTCTTTCTTCAGAATAAAATGCAAATCATACCCTGAATTCTGCCAGATCTTCGTCTATGCACATGCCAGAAACACTTACTCGGGTCTGATACGATCTCGGCGAGGTGCCACTTACACACTCAGCTCCCTTGGTCTTCGCGAAATGGGCCTTAGCAAGCTCGTGTACCACGTCGGTGACGACTGCGCTGCTAAATTTTTGTTCTACCAGCAGAGGCCAGTGCCAATTTGCACGAGTAGCCAAAGGGCACGCGCTGCAGTGCAGGGGTAAGGTATACCAATGTCTAGTCTTTATCAAAAAGCTGCGTGTTTCCTTACACTCGCTAATTAGTTTACCCCCTTGTCAAAACAAGACTGAACACAGGTTTATTAAGTAGGCAACTCTGGTGTGACGTCATATCCTCATACATTCACGCAGGCGCTCGTGGGCCAGGCGCTTGAAGGCGCCTAGGGTCCAGCATTGTCAATACACTTGTCATGCTCTACCGGAACTCCAGCGGTGACAGACTCTGTCACGTGCTGTGCGATGTGCGAGGGATGTCCTACTGAAAGTAACAGACGGCAAAACGAGACTGAACACAAGTTTATTGATTTATTCTTTTAAGTAGGGAACTGCGGTGTGACGTAATGTCACTCATACATTCACGCAGGCGCTCGGGGCGTTTGCTGACATCACATCGCCCTCGAACCCTTTGTGTTTTGTGGGGTAACGTTAAATCGCTTTTTCGAAAGTGGCGAGAACAGCTGACGAGTACTTGCGCGGCGTTACCGGGCATGAGTTGCACTCTACTGTTTAACCGTCTGCACCACTGCCCGCAGAAGTCATGGGGCGATGACGTCACAGGGCCTATATATACGGCTGGAAATTAACCTCGGGGGCTTCTTTCGTGCCTTCGAGAACTGGGTGTCACTGGCGTGATGTTCCATCGGGGATAGTATCGTCGCTCGTTTGCCGCAGCAACGTCGACAAGACTGCGTCCCCCTGGTAGGTATACCGTGTCGCTGCGCCTTCTACCACCATGATTAGTTTCTCTGCAATTGAAGATACTAATGGTTACGGACGAGTTTCACGTGGTATTAGAAGTATGTTGCAAAGAAGCCGTCCTATAGTGTAAGAGTCCAGTCACATACAAACAGAATAGCGTTATGCTTCGGTTCCTGGATTTCAGAGCCATGCAGGGCGTCATCCACTTGCCTGGTACATTGTGTTGTGTTTACCCTTCGTTACTTTGGATTTATTCGATCTAATAGTAATTATAAACTTTCTTTTCTTTCGTTGTTCACTTTCAGCCTTCTTCGAGCCATCAATGTACAGAGGGGTCACTCGTTCAAAGCGCCGATTCTTACCTGCACAGCCAACTCTAAAAGAATTTATTGGCTAAAACATCCCAGTCGCCAGTCAATGGTTCCTGAAAACGACATTTTCTGAAAATCCCCCCCCCCCCCAAAAAAAAAGAAGATACAGCGATTTCTGCAGCCTTAGGACAGTGATCCCCGTACCGCAGGAATGCCACAGATTCCACGAAGTTCGTTTCTCTCACCTGCTTTGTTGGCCCGAACACAAAGCAACTGAACTCGGCAAGGACGAATAAGAAGCCCCATACGTGGACGTTAACATGGCTGACAGAAGCATCCTGTCGACTGGCATCCTCGATACTGACGCGCAAGCGCTTTTCCGTGAAGGTTTGCAATGGTACGGACGCATTGGTATGGTGCAGAATTGGACGGGCTTGAATTCCGTTATCTTGAAATATGGCGTCGAGCTCAAATACGAGGAATCGCTATCAGATAAGGATGCTGCCATGCTCCGGAAGATACTGGGTTCAGCACATCCCGTGAGGAAACTTTCGCTAAGTGAAATCTCGCTCAGCGCGTTCAAAGCTGCTTTTCATAACCCGGACAAGTGCCCTTCGCTAAGGGAAGTACACGTTGGTTTTATTGACTGCCACCGTAAGACCTTAGACCTGACTGAATGCGGAGTCCTTCAAAGCGTGTGCTCGTTGCACTTGGGGTCTGACAACACGGGTCCCGCGTTCGCGGACGATGTGGCAAGCTACATACGACAGAACGAGTCCTTGAGGGAACTGAGCATCTCCCACTCCTGTGGTGGTGACCGAGGTGTCGCAACGCTTGTTGAAGCCCTGAGAACAAACGACACCCTGAAGAGGTTCTCTTTAGGTGACATGGAGTTATCGTCCGACACCTTAGTCATTTTTGCGACGATGCTCACATCCAATTTTGCGCTGGAGCTGGTGAATCTAACCAACACATTCCCCGTGGAAGAGGACAAGGTGCTTTTTGTGGCGGAGGACGAATTCTATGCTGGTGTCTTCCAAAGGCTTCAGATTCAGTGGCCCGAGCGGCTTCTCCCAGACCTCACCGACCTTCTTAGCAAAGAAGAAGGTTGTCCTCTGTTGTCCGTCGTTGTCACAAACTCAGCGAGCATACCTGTTGTTTGGAAGTTCTTTCTAGCCTTGTCAGAAGTAAAGACGTTGCGCGAGCTTTACCTTAACGCCGGCGACGACATATCTAGCGCGTTCACGGTCGGAATCGTTCGCGTATTCATGCTGACGACGACGCTGCGTGTGGTCGCGATATCAACGTGCGTGAGAGCTGAGAAAGGCCACTATCTCACCAGAATGCTGCAAGCCTTGAGGACGAACCGTTCCGTTACGAAGTTCAAGATAGAAGCCTCAGCGCTGACGCCCCAAATAGCAACTTCCCTGTCGGAGTTGCTCGCCGTGAATAGCACACTAAATCAGGTGACCATTCTCGCTTACCGCACAATGTCGCCAGCCGAGTCAGAAACCATTGTCAACGCTTTGAAGAGCAACTACATCTTGACCAGGCTGGACGTGGACTGCGGCTGCGATGACTCCGACGGAAGGCGCGAAATGAGGACGCTTCTGAAGAGGAACATCTATCCTCGAGAACAAGGCTGCGGCGTTTGTTATTTCGGGTGTGGACGCTAGCGACGGGACAGGTGCGGATGCTCTCAGGAGAGTGCACTCAAGCGCTGGTCTTGCGGAGAAGGTGCAGACGCTTACCGGCAAGACAACAGAGGAGGCACTGGACGACATAAAAAGAGCTTTGGCTCAGTTATCTGTATGATTATGTTCATGCCGTCGAATAGGATACTCTAATATGCCTGGGGCATGACTGCCTCTCCCACACGTTTAGATGGGGTCCACCTTCAGCCGTTGCCTTCAGCAATTGCCTTCAACTATTACAAGCGCAATTCTCTTTCGGCATATAGTATGTACAGCGATAGTAACAAGTGTGTCTTGTGTGTTTTCTTTTAACTGTTTCGATTTTTACATAACCTTTCAGTGGCAGTTGTCAGCCTATTTCCTTCATGTCCTTGTGCGTACATGTTTCTGTACCAAATAACAATATTAAACGGGGCGAAAGAAAAAGCAACTACTGTTTTATGTACCAGTATTCCTTTGTTACACGTAGACAGGTGTACAAGCGTTGTGAAAAGAGAATTGAAGTCTTGCAGAGCTTTTTTAAGTATACCTTCGTATAAAAAGATGCTGCAGCGTGTTTGGTGCATTCTTCTCTATGCTTAGAAGTTACGACTGTTTTCAATAAATTATAGATACAATTTGTTTGATCATGTCTGTAGTGATTTGTTGAATAATAACGAATTGAGAAATCTACGAACCGATGAAGCTGCAACAAATCTTTCAATGTTGACAGAAACGCTCCGCAAGACCTTTCAACTGTTCAGCTGACCGGGCCTGCTTCCCAGACTAACTAGAACATCGATATGTCTGAGGTCATTTCTCCGCCCTATAGCATTGACGGGACCTCGATTCTCAAGCAAAACACCTTTGAGATTCCTGCATGCATGGCTACTTATTTCCTGGCAAGATGAATACGAAAACACCACTTGGCGTGATTTGAAGACCATGGATATACAGCGTTCGCGCTGGCAACATAAGTCGGCGAAAAATTTTCCTCGTATTTGTTTCTACGCTTACGTTATTTATTTTATTTTACTTATAATACCCTCAAGGCCGTAAGGCATTACAGAGGGGAGTGGTTAAAAATACATAAACAAAAAGTACAGTGAATTCAAAAGATACATTTGTTCTCCGAGAAACACAAACAAGTTAGTTAAACAAACGAGTGCAGTGTGAATGCAAATAACAGAACAATTCACCTGGTTATACAATGTTAGCTAATGCTTCGGAAAAATTTTTGTGGTTAGTAATGGTTGCGGCGCTTGTGGGAAGCTGGTTCCACTTTGAGATGTACGGGGAATAAACGACTGAAAGAAGGACTTAGTATGACATGATGCGATTCCTACCTTAAGACGATGATAAAGGCAGTTTGAAATGTACTGAGGTCGCAGTATAAGGACATCATGAAGTGATGAATGGTGCAAAAGTTTATGAAAGAGGGAGAGACGGGCGATTTTGCGTCGGTTAGCCAATGGAATGAGTGCTAGACTATTTTTCATTGAGCTTATACTCGCAGTACGGTTATAGTTAGAGAGGATAAATCGGACAGAGTTATTTTGTACTAGTTAAAGTGAGGTGATAAGGTTAGCATGACGAGGATACCATATGGCGGATGCATACTAAAGTTTGGAGCGTATAAGAGTCTTATATAGTAGCAGTTTTAACGTGGATGGTGCTTTGGAAAAGTTACGTCGTAAGTATCCCAGCATGCGATTAGCATTGTTAATTCCGTACTCTACGTGAGTGGTCCAACTTAAGTTATTTGTAATGTGTACACCGAGATATTTATATGAAATGACAGATTCTAGTGGAATGGTGTTTAGGTAATAGGTGCTAGGGTTGCAATTAGTTCTGGATACATGCAATATTTTACATTTGTTAATATTTAATTCCATTAACCACTTCTTGCACCAGTCAGCTACATTATTTAGATCAGTTTGCAGTATCATAGTATTATTAGCATTAGTAATTCCCCGATAAATTACGCAGTCATCTGCGAACAGATGTATGTTAGAAGTTACTGAAGCTGATAGATCATTAATATAGATAAGAAATAATAGAGGACCCAACACGGATCCTTGAGGCACACTTGACTGTATTTCAGTGAATGGAGAATCATGATCATTAGCAGTTACAAATTGGAGGCGATTGGTGAGGAAATATTCTATCCATTTCATGAGATTAGGGTCGATATTTAGTAAACTTAGTTTAAAGAGTAGTAATTTATGGCAAAGGCTTTGCTGAAATCCAGGAAAACACTGTCAGCGGAGGATGAGCGATCCAGGATTTGATGGAGTTGATGAGTGAAAGAAGCAAGTTGAGTTTCGCAAGAGTATGATTTTCTGAAACCATGCTGTGCACTAGTGAAGTATGAGTTACACTCTAGAAAGTTGGCGAGATTCGTGAAGATTACATGTTCTAATAATTTACAAACTGCTTGTAAGAGATATGGGTCGGTAATTAAGAGGTGAATTTCTGGATCCGGATTTGTGGATAGGGTCCAGAGATTCACCTCTTAATTACCGACCCATAAGGCATTTCGATGTAGGTGAAACGTTGAGGCCCTTGTACTGTGCGACGTCAGTCCACGTTAAAGAACCGCAGGAGGCCGAAATTTCCGGAGCCTCATAACGAGATCGTGGTTTTGGGACGTTAAACCCCAGTAATCAACCAGGAATCGAACACGGACCAGCGAGCGGCCAAGCAAGCACGCTACCGCTCATCCGCGGCGGCTATTTTCATGAGATTAATTTTACAAGCTATCTCGTAAAAAAGAAGCGCTGGTCCTTCCCTGACGATAGTTGCTGTTGTGCTTTGCAATAGCCGCTCTTACAGTAATGTAATAAACGGTGGATATGCACTGTTGTCGCACAGCATGCCTTTGTTTGGTTTGATAGACGCCGCAAGAACACTGCGACAAACGACGTCTATGACATGCGCAGATCAGCACCATCGCAGCGCGACTTTCTCGTGGACAAAACAGACGTTCGTGGGCTATAGCGTCCAGAAGCACCACAGCCACCGCAGTGCTAGCTATCACCGCGCCTGCTAAACCCGGTCAATTTGCGCAAGGACGTTTATCCTAACCGTAACACCTTACTGAACGCCAAAGCATTCGGCAGACAATTTTCTAGCTGACTGGTTCGCATGTCACCGATTTGTGTGGTGCCAGGGATCAACCGGATTATTTTTTTTTTGGTTAGTACTTCCTCCACTTTCGTGCGCGCTGAATAGCTATGAGATCTGACCTTCGTACACGCTGCTATTTTTATAGTGATCATGAGGAGGGCCACAATCGATGTCAGGATGGGACACAGGGAGACATAAACTCAAAAAGTATCTCAAGTGAGTACGCTGGCAGTATATAATGGACAAACGTTTCCTCTTAGCTAGAAATACTGCCAACATCGTCAGACATTATAGTTGGGTAAGCACATGAGTCATATAAACATATAACATTGTTTTGCGTGCTACTACATTTGTAGTATTGTTTCAGCGAACTCTTAGACAACGAAGCTAAAATCGAATATATAATTATACATTCAGATAAAGCATAGTACAATGTATACCACGAAAACGTTATCGGAAGGCCCTTGAGCACCCGAGATATTGCAACTAAGATTTTCCCTTAGAATATGGTGTGCGAAGACCTGGGGACATTAAAGGTGGTCATGCGGGTGCTAGAAACGGCACCACTTACTTTTACTAAGGTCGTCAGCTAAGCTGCACGTATTTGTACAGCACAATGTAGCAGTGCGTGCAGTCTATTGGGAGCCCGACAGCACTGCAGCGTCATTTCAGCATGCTGTTTTTAACAACTGAAAAACACCAGTCATCCCGTGCTCCTCAACAATGCGCTTGCGTAGGAGAACAGCTAGGCCAATTCGCATCAACGTTGACTGATATTGAAGTATTGTCTCCTGCAGGGTGAACCATGCAAAAGCCCCGATTAGGCTGGAAGGTCGTCGCAAAACATTTCCATCAATTCTTTTTCATTAAATCTACAGGTAACGTCACAAGAACACTGAAAACAGCACTGTTCTTACCTACATCCCTGAAACCAATGTACCTTAGCCGAAGCCTTATTCGCTTTGCGACAAGCTGCACAGCTCCACTAGCTAGCTTCCAGAACCTTCCACCCGACGTAGTGAACCACATGGCACGAATGATGCCATGAAAAGAGACTATGCTTTAGGATTTGATCATGAATAAAAAAGCCGTGATTGATACAACGGGAAAAAAATGCTAGAAGCGAATGTTTTAACCAACGAAGGTCACGTCCGTCTTTATTCATATAAGAATATCATGCTACTATGACCAAAAGACAATGAAATGCTTGGAATGGCACGTTCTCAGAAAAGTTCTAGTTTTTCTTGGGTTGGTTCTCGGTTTCCGGAGCAATGCAAGTTGATGACACCTCAGTCAGTAGGTGTCAGTGCACTTCGAAATTCCTCCGAGGTGTGTCAGTCAGAAGAAGAGCCCAATCTTGTACAGTATAATAAAGAAGCAGTCAAGTCAAACCCTCGAATAATCGGCACATGCTAAGCTGGGTGTTCAGTAGTGTCTTTGTTCTTTGACAGGTCTTATAGAGCCGCTGGCATCAGTGTCCTGTCACTTAATATCGTCCTTAAATCTTATTAAAAGCGCTACATTACTACAAACGAATGAACTTCTGTCTCATAGACCAGCGTCTAACTCGAAGAGGTTAGTATGTCTTGTAAAACTTTATAGCTAGCACAGCTTTCAAATGGTACGAATTTGACATCATGGAGAACAGTGATTGAGTTACAGCTGGTACATTTTTCGCGAGATCCCATGATTAGCCGTCGCCGCTTGTTGAGGTGCCTGAAGAGCATGCGCAGAACGTAGCCAGAACTATATACAATCGACATGCTTGTTGGAAGCCTGATGACGTTGTGGTGAAGATTCAGTGAAGCCTGCAAGCAAAAGTTCGTTACGAGTGAGCAAGGTAACTAAGTCTTAAGTACAATCCAAACAAAATGAACTACAGAACTGCGAGCATTTCCTCAACGGGAACGTCCACATTTAGCGTCTCAATACACAGATCGCCTTCAGTCGTTTTGTCATTTACAAGGTTTGTCCACTTATGCCAATCCTTACTCTTGAGCATGGCCTACGTATCGAATTACTGGAACAGTGGAAACCCTTCCCTGCAGCGAGCTTTTGTTGCTGACATGGTCATAAGACACGTCGCGCACGCATTAAACTATGGTGTTCCACTGAAACTGGGGTAACTCATTCGTGGTCACTGCTCACTGCTTTTAGGCAACACCGAAAAGTTCTTGTGGTTCGACATTCTAAAGCAGGGGTTCTCAAGCAACTTTGTCCCAAGGAACCCTACCCAAGCACCAAGGAGTTCTAAGGAACCCAGCCCCCTCCGCGGACGTCGATGTCCTGTCATCCGTGCCACTTTTATATGGAGGCGAGTCCGAAGAATCGATAGTATCAAAAAAAAATTACTTCAGTGGAATGTACATGCACTCGATGCATGCAGCGAACGTCACTTTTTCTGCACCAAGAAATCGATGTGTGGCTCTGTCACACTGGAGGCCAGCCTCAAGATAGCTGGTCAGCTTCTACTATTGCGCTGCGAACACTTACAGTCGGGCACGTAATGAATGGCGTTGAGATCGTGTACTATTTGTCCACCGTCTTAGCCACTTAGAGGACACGGAACCGAGCAAAATACATCGGTGGGTGGCGGAACCCCGAAGAGGAGCCCACGGAAGCCTTGGCTTTCGCAGAACCCACTTGGAGAACGGTGTTCTAAAGCACCACCCTAACACATCGGGGCCGCTGCACTGGATGCAATCGGAAAAGTGACTCGTCGATGACCCGTAACGCGCACCTGAGCTGAAGTAAGAGATCAGGCTTTATGCCAATGACTTAACAAACCAGATGCACTATGCGAGTTCTGATTTATCTTTGATTCTTTTTCTTTTCAATTTTTATTCAGCGTTTTTCTTGCACAACTTAGCCAAAAGGAATACAAGGATGAGAGATGCTGTGTTAGCAGCTTGACTCCGGCTCTTACGGCTGTTATTTCTGCCATGAAAAATCTGCAGAGTACAGGCGCTAAGCATTGTTAGTGCTTTGAAAGAGCACTGTCGACTCAACTCACGAGCCAGTTGTGTGTGAAGTCCAAGGTAACCGTTTGTCCAAGGGGGCGGTGCTGGTAACAGGAACGGTTGGCCCGGCTTCACATGGACGTCGGGCCACAGGGCCTACTCCTTAGGTGGAATAAAAAAAAAGCAAACATTACACGAAGCAGGTGAGATGCAAGGCAGACAGACATGATCAGGCTCACAACTGAAAATTTTTTTTATCTTTCGGAGCTGCACAAATAACGTCTTCGATACAGAAGCAACAGGAAGGAAAGAAAGCTTGATACTGCCGTATCGTGAAAATTTCATAGAATAGGGAGAAGGTGCAGCGTCCAAATTATGGCATTACGCCTATTAGGATTACTCCATGTACTACGAGGTATGTACTACTGTATATTCATCTTCTATGTTTCATTGTATTTCCTATTACGTTTCCATTTTAATTACCGTTATATTTTCTTTACACATCGCTATTTTTTATATCTGTACATGCCCTCTCTGTAAATCCCGGAGGGGACCGACAGCATTAATGAATAAATATAACGGTGGACTGTGTGCGTATGGTGAGCCAGTGGTTGTATTGACTAAACACTGCTTGCTTCACACAAAGAAGCTTATTTGAAATTTAGTGCAAATTCCGTCTTGCTTACACTTCTACCGTATATTTTTGGTGTCCCGGTGGTACCAGTGAATCTTCTTTTCCCATTTAAACGCCGAACTTTCTTTGTCGAGCCCAATAAATATTGTGAAGCATTTCTCGGTGACCTTGAGTAACTGTGACGTTATCTATCCACTCATCACATCCATCCCAACTAATCCGTCCCATTCATGCATCCAATCCGTCTATCCGTCTATCCATTCATCTAATCCAATCCAGCCAGCCAGCCCCGCTATTGTGGTCTAGTGACTATGGCACTCGGCCGCTGACCAAAGGTCTCGGGATTAAATCGCGGTCACGGCAGCTATACTTCTATGGAAGCGAAATGTTGAGGCCCGCGTTCTATTCGATGTCAATACAAGTTAAAGAACACTAGGAGTCGAAATTTCCGGAGACCATTAGGGCGTGTCTCAGCTATATCGCACCCAGAAACCAAATTTATAGATATATATATTTATCTATCTAGCCCCCTACGTCTACGTGCTCTCCTGGTCGTCCCGTTCACTTGGTACGTATCAAAATTTGGGTGGTAAAGTATAAACTATTTTACGCACGCGTTTCCGTACCGTCATCGCGGGCTGTGGACGTTTGCCGTTTTGTATATGTAGCAGCTTAATGAATGGTAGTTGTACTGCCGTAGCATAGCGCGCAAGAGAAAAACTGTGTGCGTAGTTATGTCTTCTCAGTGATGCCACATTGATATTTCGAGGTCAGGGCACGTAAGTGTGGGAAAATCGTACGTGCAGCAGCCCAACATTGCGACTGCCACGAGCCATAAAACATTCATGTACGACGAATATGAACGAGCGACGTTTACAGCACAACATAATGTACTGGTCATGTACGTCTCGATTATCGATACTGCAGTGACATGTGATTCGTGGTCGTTGTTCTAAGGCTCATGGTAAGTGGGCATGTGACACATATGTTTGAATTTTATATAGTTTGTCAATCAACTGATCTACTAAAATAGACATTTTTTAACACTTAATTGTCGTAGCTTGTGACTGAAACGTACACATAAAATGTATATGGACACAAACGCATGAGCTGCAATCATTTCGGAAGGCATACCCAACAAGGCATAGGAAAAAGGGGGTAGGGGGTTGGACTTTACTTCACCTAGGCCTTGAGGTGCAGGCACGCTACCGCTATAGCATACGACGGCTCCTCCGTCAGTGTACCCCATATAACAAAATAAACCTATTCCACCAGCAGCTGTGATGACCGTGCTTGTGTTACGTCAACTGCGTTTCTAGTGTGTGACGAGCTGTCACAGCCTTGTTATTGCATTGCTGTGACACGTATGTTCTAGCTATGAGCGCTCAGCATGCTTTCTTCCAACATTGCTCGATACCACAGCTATAGTTCAACGAACACCGCTATGCGAATCAACGCGCCGTAGTGTGCATTTCTCTTCGACGTGTATTATTGTATATAGGCATATACAAAAATGTCTTATTCTTACATTCCTTTGTAGTGTCGACGTTCCCAAGGGGCTTCACCGCTTTCGCAGATTCTTGTCTGTGTGTTTGTTTTTAGTGCCACTCGTTCGTCGCCACATTGTGCCGATGCGAAAAAAAAAAAAAGCAGCCACGCGAAGAGAAACTGAGGAAGAGAATACCAGGGACTGATACCTTATATGAATTGTGGATGATCAGATCATCACCAGGAGGTGTCTGCCTCCAGTTAGGTGCTACTGGCTGGACTAATAATTATTCAATGTGTATGGGCATGCAGAATAACTTACCAGCTTCTGTCAGTTTTCGTTAGATTAGTAGTTACTTCCGCCCCATTATCCTTCAAGGGTATGAACAGTGTACCCTAGCTTTGCATCTTTCTCTTTTTTCTTTTTTTTTCTCTGCAGGGACCCAGGGGTGGGCCTCTTGCGTCTGAATTGCCGTGATTCGGGTCATCATTCTGTGGTGGACTTACCAACGGCTCAAACTCAGGCGGAAGTCCTTGCAGGCGACGGCTCCTCAATGTGCCTTCTCGAGGTGAGTCCCCAGAGCTGGCGGCGGCTGCTGTGCCTTCTTGAGGTGAGTCCCCAGAGCTGGCGACGGCTGCTGTGCCTTCTTGAGGTGAGTCCCCAGAGCTGGTGGCGGCTACAGTTTCGAGATCACTGCGCGTAGGATGTTCGTGGCTTCCAGCACGTCCATCAGCCTGTTGCGATAGGAAAAGCCGCAAATATTTACAGGCAAATTTACTCTTCTTGTGCGTGTTCAGTAGCCCCGAGATAAAAATACGCAGCGCAGTCTTTCATTGCGCTAGCACCCACAGCATTATGTCCCTTGCTCGCCCCTCCGATTCACCTCTGAATGAAGGTCGTTGCGAAAATTTGAAAAAGTCGGCCATTTATGTTAACCAAACTTCTGGGCCCGTGGCCGACAACAGCCTTGCGAAAATACGCTTTAAAAGCACTACAAACCTTTCTTGAAGCTAATGTATATTGCTGGGTGTTATTAGCGCATTTGTTCTATTTATTGTGACTTTGTATGAATGTACACATGCGATTGTTGATGGGGTTATGTTGACTGCTACATAATACCTAGTGATTGATCTACGTTAACAGGTTCCATGTACTGACTATGTTCTTGAACTGTTCTATGTTCTTGAACTTGCGTAGATGTACCATCTGTATGTTCTTGCTCTTTTGATGCTGTTCTGAAGGAACTGCTATTATTGCGATTTACGATGGCTTGCTTCTCATACTGAAGCATGCACCTTGAACGTTCGTCGCACTGAACAGTCAAGGAGAGCCGGCGCCTTATTTTGTGCCTCAACATCTCCTTACACCAAATCAATAAAGAAAGCAAATTCAGAAAAAAAAAATGCTATACAAGACATCCAATTTAGAGTTGTAAGAGGCAGTGACATCAGGTCATACATAGGTTTAACACGCAAAAGAGTAATTTAACCATCAGAGTAACTGATGGAAAATAATCTAGATAGATGGCGCGCCGCATGAAATGTGCGGGTATGAGCGACATTACGTCAATTTTTGTGAAAAACTGATTACTTACTACAATTATCGCGCTGGTAGCGAACTCGTGCCATCCATGGCATCCACAATAGACGACCTCAAGGAAACCGAACATTGAGTGGGCTGCGTAAAGGAAAAGGAAGGACAGTTAATTTTTGGTTTTACATCTCAAAACCACTATATGATTATGAGAGACGCTCTAGTGGAAGGTTCTGGAAATTTCGGCCACCTAAAGTTCTTTAACCTGCACTGACATCGCACAGTATCGAGGCCTAACTTCTTGATCATGTACAGGCGGTCCAGAAGCTCCACAATATGGGGGCAAGGCCAAACCCTGCTGTCCCGACGTCGGAGTCGGCCATGCGTCAATCCAAAGGTTGATCTTCAGGACTTAAATAAAGTTCCCCATACTATCATACCATGCAGTCAGTTACTCGTATCGCCTGATCTAGCGGCCCCAGCAGGCGCACTCCGAGCATGTGACCTCTCGGTAAACTTGCTGGTTTTTCGCGCACTTTAGTCTTGTACGCGCATACACCACGTACCCGGCGTCAATGCATGTGGTCTCTTTCAGGCGTCGATCCGTACTCCACTTATTTTTTTCCTCCTTTTTCTTTAAGCCTAGCACCCAATTTTGAAATCTCGACAAGTGTCATTAAAGGGGCCATGCAACACTTTTTGAGCATAGCCTGAAAGCGACGCCCATAAGACGTGGGGGCTCCTGTAAACATGCGAGCCAAATATTACTGCACGGCATGCCCCAAGGTATTGGCGATTCGGTTTCAAATACCGCTGGAAATCGCCTGCAGTTATTTGAACATATGACGTCACAAGGGACACCGGTTACGTTGCCTGAACTCTTGTTCTTCTTAAAGAAATAAAAATAAACATGCGTTTTGACCTGTTCAACTCAACAGGAATAAATAAGGCATTACGTAGAACGCTTCCGTGATCACGACACCACCAGGGACACTTCTGCCTCAGTCGGTTCTCCTTGTGACGTCATTTGTCGAAGAAAAAGAATTAGAGCGAGCGATTTCCACAAATATTAGAAACGAAATTGGGAATGCAACTGCGTGGAATGCAATAATGTTTCGCTTACATTTCCACTGGAGGCCAGCAAAAAGGATTTCCCTTGAGGCTATCTATTGGCTCACGTTCTTGTTCAGGGAAATACGTGCCTGTAAGCCTTCCTACTATTCACCTCTGCTTAATACACCGTTACTTTGTCCTTGGTCCTTTTTCTAAAGTGGCGGTTTATACGTATAGACAATACGCTTGCTTAAAAGAGAAACGCTTCCAACCAATATGTCTTCGAAACAATCAATTCAGGCAGCTTTGGTCCCTCCATCCCATGTCGCGGGGAACATGAGAAGCATGTCCCATGCACGCGCCATCGAAACAACTTGCTCACCATAGGATACTTCCCCGCCGAAGTGGAGCACACAGCTGACCAACGTGCCCACGGCGATTGCTTTCAGCACCTTGCTGGCCGTGCTGTGGTGAAAGCGCAAGCGAGCCACCTGCATTCCAAAGCGGTCAGCATTTTAACGAACAGCAACGCGCAAGATGCAAGGTGTTAAGACAGCGCAATCGTATACCCTCGAATCCTCCTTGCAGCGTGCCATCAGTTTCGCTTCCAAGTTGTCCATGGCGCTGAGGAACCAGAGATCAGTGATACAATAGAATATCACTGCCATGAAATGCAGCACATTGGAAAGTTCGAGCGTGGCTACGGAAACGATAATGAGGGCGGCGGCTCTCTTCCAGAGGAGACTGCGCGCAGATTCCGCCATGTCCAGGTATCTGTCACGCTCACTTCGCGGCAGCAGCATTTCACGGTCGTACCAGAAGTTCGAGAAGTCGTCGCTGATCCACAGGTTGAACAGTAGATGGACGACCATGGCGAAGGTCCAGCCCCACGACCACGGCGGTCTCATTGTCACTCGACTTATGCTCGTGAACACGTTGGTCGCCTGCAAAACATGGGCGATTATGTAATGCTGAACAGGTCCTGGATGAAGTTCTGGCTTTAACCAGGGAGACGGGAAGGCTTAGTTTCCGGGCTACGTCTGGCACTTTCCGGAGAATACAAAAGATACGAACACACATCAAGAGTATACTAATATGCGTTGCTAATACTTTGTCGATGGCACTGCTGACACCTTCATCTGGACAGAACCGGCAGAAGCAGCTTAAAAACTCAATCTATTTCCCGACTACTAAGGGATTAAAATCAACTCTCTTCATTCATTGGTTAAAAATTATAAATTCGCTTCCTGACCGCATTTTTACGTATTGATTGCCTCCTGACCCGCCTTCTGACCTCGAACTAAAATTGCGTTCACGCCCCTGTATCGATGTAATAACCTGGCACCCCCAAGGAGAAATTCATGAAACAAATAAGCATAAGGGATGTGAAAGGCTGCCGAAGAATGTGTCGCGTTAGAACCAGCTGAGAACTTAGGCGACATATGGGAGCCTGGTTGAGTCGAGTTCTGGCGGGCGTGTCTTCTCTTAGCCCACGGCAGAAACAGATATACGGGTAGGTGGGTAGGTGACTGAGTTTACTTCGCTGACCGACAATGACGTCGTGCACTATTAATTAAGCCTTCATGCTGAGCAAGAGAGAATAAGTGTACAGAACTTGGGGCACTTACATTGTTACCGTACGCAGTTACAGTTGCGTAGAGCCGTTGGAACAACAATGCGACAATCTGTAAACGCTGTTTTTGACTCCGAAGGAGCAGCCAACAGGCATATTTTCATGACTCTTTAGGGAGAAGCGCTCACTGGCATTCCCGCTTATTACGGGATGCGAACACGAAATAAGATACGGGAGTGAAATGTGGCCTTATGCGCGACACGTCATTGGCTGATGCATGCTATTCGAGTGCTATCGGGCTTTCTGTACGCCACTTACATTGTCTCAAGTATTCAGTACTCTCTCCCAAATGTTCCCGAACAAAATATGCATGCACTCGCTGATCAGGCTGGCAGTGCGGGCTACAGTCCTGGAGAAAACTCAGCTCTTTTCCTTATCTGATGAGCCATCGTAAAAATGCAACACTTATTGTCAAGCCGAAGTTGGCGGGGCAGGCAAACGCGTTCAAACATTTAATCTAAACACACTTCACGCGAATTTGTGGGAACAAGTGTTTACACGGTATATCTACGACCTAACTTTGAACAAAAACACGTCCCATTCGTGCTGTACTTCGCTCAACGGAAACGCGGTCGCTAATACAAGATACGCAAAATTTTGAGACGTTACTGACCGGCTCATCAAACTTGCTTTAACCAAGATCGATGCTTTTGACCTAACCAAGGCCAAAAGTAAACCAAATAGTACAGTCCTTGTTGATGGGGTATAAAAAAAAGGCTTTTGCCGGACAGGCTACGGCCGTACTTGAAATGGCTGCTTCCATCCAGCCTGCTATACAACCAAGTTGATTACCTATGCCTTTATACAAGGTTCCTTCGTTCTCGCTAATACGCACTGATGAAGCTAACACATACAATTCAACAGATTGAACAGTAGAGCTAAAGCATGACAGAAGGAACCGTATTTAAGTCGGGCAAGGTGGTTGAAGGCAATGCGGAAAACTCACTTGCAGCAGTCTTTTCCTGTGTCACTTGACAATGCAATAGAAAGGCCTTAAGAAGTGTCATATTGGGCACTCGGCGATTAAAAAAATTCAAGCATATTCCGCGCCGCGAAAGCCGTGGGAGCATGCCAAGCTGTTCTTTTATCATTATTTGTTACGTAACTGGCAAAGGTGTCAAGTCAAAGCCAATGATGTCTTGAGGCATCAGTGAGATATAGCCATGCCACCTTGTATCATTATCTACTGATCGTACGTGAACCTTCGCAGCGCGTTTCTTTATTTCTTTCCTCTTTCGCTTTTTCCTATTTCTTATTCGCTTCCATATCTTTTTCCTATAATCATTACCGATTCATTTCTGGTGCTCTACGTTCCAAAACTGCGATATGATTATTAGAGACGCCGTGGTAGAGGGCTGCGAAAATTTCGACCACCTGGGGTTCTTTGCCGTGCACCGACGTCGCACAGTGCACACGGGCCCCAACATTTCGCCTCCATTCAAATGCAGCAGCCGCGGCCGGGATTCGATCCCGCGACCTTTGGATGAGCAGCTGAGCGCGCATAGTAAGACCACCGCGGCGCAACGATGGTCACTCTCAGGTAGCAGTGGCCTGAGGGCAAAAGACTCAAGCGCGGCAGTGGTCAGTTGGTCAACGGTTACAAAATTGGCCGCGTACCTGCGTGCTTCGCGGCAAATGTTGTCGAAAGACGATGGTCTTCTGCCGGCCGTACTACGCCGCGTGAGATATGGACGTCATCTGGCAGCGCCGTCGGGAAACGTGAGCTTGTGCAGAATCCCTGGGAAACTACCAGGTGGCAGCACCAAATCGTCGGCAGAGGCCTTCTTCGTGCATAGCTTCGCACTTTTAGAGTAGCCTAACAAACACTATGGTCTTTAGAATTACGTATTTACGTATTTTCTAGTAAAGGAGCACACCACCTAATATTCACGTATTGATGTCGCGCCTCAGATATGCGTAAAATTTGCTTTTTGATCGACAGTGTTCACTAGTATGAATGCAGCTACCAGTTCAAGATGGCTGGGCATTAGGCAAGTGCTTAAACTTTGGCCGGGTGGCTGAATCGTGTGACAGAATGAGAAACAGAAAGACAAAAATTTCTGCGTTCAAGTATCCCAAGATAGACTATTCTTTTTAATTAAGTCCGCTGTCCCGTTCTTCGCGACACCAGCGTACAGACGGACACCAGAGGGACGGCGCAGGCTCAAGCCTGTACTGAAGCTCCGGTGTTAAAAGAAGATGCACTTACGCCACCCTTTGTGGAGATGACCGTGTTGAAGTCGTAGCGCAGCTGGTAGGCCATTGCGAACACCAAATACAAGGCCGGGCCACCGAAGCCGACAAGGAACGGGAGCAGCACGTCGCAGATGAAAAATCCATCCATCTGCAGGGATGCACGCGCAAATTTTGCTCGATCAATGTGTGTCTTTGGTTCAGTTATTTTAAGCACG
Organism: Hyalomma asiaticum; assembly: GCA_013339685.2. Lineage (NCBI taxonomy): Eukaryota > Metazoa > Arthropoda > Arachnida > Ixodida > Ixodidae > Hyalomma > Hyalomma asiaticum. The sequence goes on along the minus strand of CM023489.1, from coordinate 42,514,741 downwards.
CGGTGTTCGAAAAAGCAACCATGTAGTGATAGGGCGAGATAGCGTCGTGACGTCATGAGAAGCTTCACGTACCGTACTGCACGCGTGCGTGCGCCGGTGCCCATGGAACGCGTTGATTGTACAACTTAAGCAGCACGCGCTCCGTTGTTTCACCGCAATGTCCTGGCAGGCTTTTTATGATGGTGCCGCTGCATTGTCGAGTACCTCGCACCCAAAGTTTGGCCGTAATTCCGGGAAGTACGGGTGATATGCATTGTGGCGCTATTATGCGGGGCAGTTGTATCCTCAGCCGGAGAATTTATGGTAGCAGTTAGCCTTTATTAGTTTTCGATGGCACGTGACGATATGGCGGTGTCAAGGTTAAGGAACGGTAAGATTTGCACGAGTCGCGAAGTTACACCACGAATGATCACATATACTCACGAATAACATGACGCCCATGTATTCGCTTCCCAACGGCTTGCATTGCTTTCTTTCTTGTTTTTTTTTTTCTTTTTCTAGAAAACAACCACAAGGCCGCATCGAACGTTTCTAATATTACCAGGACATGGCTACCGTTACATTATTACGTTATGTTTGACTAGCAACTTCAATGTAGAACTAATCTTTCCAAACTACACTTTCTTTTTAAGTTCTAGACGTAGACCACACGCAATTAAAGTTAACTGTAAAAAGCAGACAAATTTCTTCCAGCAGAACGCCTTACGGGAACGTAACTGTCGTATCAGCACTATAATATAACTGTAGCACTAGGCCTCCAGAAACAAAGCTGCTAGAAGTTCTCAAGACCTTCAGCGAGGACGAAGCACGTGTGAATCGGCTATGAAGTAGTGAGTTGTCGCTGACGTGTCGATAGCTTGATGTATACTGGGGGAAAGCATGCGGATACTACAACAACTTCCTGTTACACCGCATAAGCTATGGACCGATGCGGAGGAATCAATGCTGGTTCAGGTCGCTGATACAGAAAGCTACGTGCCTAGAGGATGCTTGAAAACAAACGCTACGAGATTCTTTCGACTCACAATTTCCGGGAAGCAAACGTAGCTTTCTTGAAGTCGCATCTGAAGTTTTCACTCGCTACGCATCCTTGAAAACGACGACAAATGCGTTTGAAACGTGTGCCTGAAGCATCACTCACCTTGAGCACCTATTCCAGAATGCTCGACTTCGCAGGTTCCAGGAAAAACGAGGCTCGAAATGCCTACTTGCTATCAGAGCATCGAGCGCCTGTTGTACTAGTTATGAAGGGGAAGACAGCTGCGTGACTGAGTACGGCTCATGTAAGGGTGGCTATACCGTATATCAGTCTCTAATCGCGCAGTAATATGCCAGCATTCGTTCGTAGTATGCTCGCTCCTGAGCACGCGCAGTCTGGGGCATCTGGCGTGAGACATCGCAAACAGACCCAACGTATGCAAAAGAGGGCGCTCCTCCGTAAAAGCACGTATTTCCACTTTGGTTGCTTTCTTAAGAGGCATTCAGGTTGCTTTATTCAGAGGTATCTATCTATCTATCTATCTATCTATCTATCTATCTATCTATCTATCTATCTATCTATCTGTCCGTCCGTCCTTTTACGTCTTGGTTATCTCGTAGTCGTTTCATTGACTTGATACATGCCAAAATTCAAGAGGCATGACACATGGGCACGGCATTCAAATTGCAGTCATCAGCCTCAGCAGCAGATATCCCGATGGTTCGCATCCATTGCGGTTCTCAATTTCGCACCAAGTATCGCCCAGCGTAAACTGCATTGCGCCTGCCTGCATTACAGGGCAAGTACGGCGATTTTTCTATGTCCATCTGCTTGCTGCGCAAACTTTGAGCTTTTCACCACAAAAAATGTGGTGTTTGCGTGAGCGCATAAGTGTGCTTCACATTTAAAAGACGAGATTTTTTTCTCTCCCTCCTCCGTTTCTTCCTCCTCACCCGATTTCCCGCATACTATCGAGCAGGTGAACGTAAGGCTGGCTAACCATTCTCCTTTCCAATAAAGAACTCTCTCTCTCTCTCTATGTCTACTGATCTCAATGAAAATCTCACTGCATGTTCTCTTGGTACCGCAATACTATATGCCAACCTAGACCGCTACAAATCACTGTTTTAAATGCGAAGCATTTCTTAGCGAACTTCGGCGAGTTTGAGCGTATCTATCTATCTATCTATCTATCTATCTATCTATCTATCTATCTATCTATCTATCTATCTATCTATCTATGCCCCGCCACGGTGGTCTAGTGGTTATGGCACTCGGCTGCAGATCCGAAGGTCGCGGGATCGAATCCCGACCGCGGCGGCTGCATTTCGATGGAGGCGAAATGTTGAGGCCCGTGTGCTGTGCGATGTCAGTGCACGTTAAAAGAACCCCAGGTGGTCGAAATTTCCGGAGACCTCCACTACGGCGTCCCTCATAATCAGAGTGGTTTTGGGACGTTAAACCCCACAAATCGATTATCTATCTATCTATCTATCTATCTATCTATCTATCTATCTATCTATCTATCTATCTATCTATCTATCTATCTATAGACGCCTATGATTTTGTGCTCTCCTGACCGTTTCGCTAATGGGATGTTTGCGAAAATTGGTATGCCACAACATGACTACATGACGAACATAAATGACAGGTCATAACATAAAAATCATGACATGCATGTCATGAGCGGCATGATTTACATGCCACGGTCTTGGTGCTCTCCTGGCCGTTTCGCTAATGGGATGTATGCGAAAATTGGTATGGCACAACATGACTGCCTGACGAACATAAATGACTGGTCGTTACTTGAAAATCATAAAATGCATGTCATGAGTGGCATGATTTACATGCCACGGTCTTAGTGCTCTCCTGGCCGTTTCGCTAATGGGGTGTATTCGAAAATTGGTATGGCACAACATGACTGCCTGACGAACATAAATGGCAGGTCATAACATGAAAAGCACGACATGCATGTCATGAGCGGCATGATTTGCATGCCGCGGTCTTGGTGCTCTCCTGGCCGTTTCGTTAATGGGATGTATATGAAAATTGGTATGCCAGAACATGACTGCATGACGAGCATAAGTAACAGATCCTAACATGAAAAGCCGTGACATGCATGTCATGAGCGACATGATTTACAGGCCATGCATTACGTTAACGGGATGTATACGAACATTGGCATGCCACAACATGACTGCATCACGAACGTAAATGAGAGGTCATAACATAAAAATCATGACATGCATGTCATGAGCGGCATCATTTACATGCCACGGTCTTGGTGCTCTCCTGGCCGTTTCGCTAATGGGATGTATGCGAAAATTGGTATGGCACAACATGACTGCCTGACGAACATAAATGACAGGTCATTACTTGAAAATCATAAAATGCATGTCGTGAGTGGCATGATTTACATGTCACGGTCTTGGTGCTCTCCTGGTCGTTTCGTTAATGGGATGTATATGAAAATTGGTATGCCAGAACATGACTGCATGACGAACATAAGTAACAGGTCCTAACATGAAAAGCCGTGACATGCATGTCATGAGCGACATGATTTACAGGCCACGCATTTCGTTAACGGGATGTATACGAAAATTGTCATGCCACAACATGACTGCATCACGAACGTAAATGAGAGGTCATAACATGAAAATCATGACATGATTTACATGTCATGGTCTTGGTGCTCTCTTGGCCGTTTCGTAAGTGGGATGTATAGGAAAATTGATCTGCAACAACATGACAGCATGACGAACGTAAATGACAGGTCATAACATTAGAATCATGACACGCGTGTCATGAGCAGCATGGTTTACATGCCACAGTCTTGGTGCTCTTGCGGCCGTTTCGTTAATGGAATATATACGAAAATTGTTGTGGCACAACACCACTTCATGACTGTCATAAATGACAGGTCATAACATGAAAATCATGACATGCATGTCATGATTTTTATGTTATATGTCATGACCGGCATGATTTACATGCCATGGTCCTGGCGCTATACTGCCGTTTCGTTAATGGGATGTATGCGAAAATTGGTTTGGCACAACATGACTGCATGACGATCATATATGACAGGTCCTAACATGAAAATCGTGACATGCATGTCATGAGCGGTGTGATCTACATGCCACGCGTTTCGTTAGTGGGATGTATACAAAAATTCCTATGGCACAACACGACTGCATGACGAACGTAAATGACAGGTCATAACGTTAGAATCATGACATGTATGTATGAGCGGCATGATTTACATGCGACAGTCATGGTGCTCTTGCGGCTGTTTCGTTAACTTCATATGTGCCAAACTCTGTATAGCGAGACAACAATGCAAATCCATTTTACGTTCCTGATGCGTGCTCCGCATTTCCTTGATTCCCACTGCAAGGGGGATCTGCCAATTTTTTTCTGGACGTGAACTTGCAAGATATTTAACGGGTCCCCATCATCTTGAATGCTGACAAACCTCTGTTATTGACGTCATTGCCTATACCTATGCCTACACTAACAGGCAAGCTATCAAAAGGAAAACGGTGGTACTAAAGCATTCAAGTTAGCGCATTGAAGTTCAGAAAGCTGGCATCGTCGAATGGTATCGCCCTTTCATTTTCTGACAGAAGCACCATACGTCCGAAGCCGGGGAGTTGCGACGTCATCTCGCGTACGCTGAAAAAAGCTGTCCGTTTCTCTCTGAACACGTCGTTCATGTGATAATTTAAAGTCATTCATGAAGACTCTCATCAAATTGAACAAGCCCGCCCGCTACGGGACTGGCATTGTCATCGGAAAACTGGGATATCATACCATGGTAAAAGAGCCGCCGGAGTTCCTCTTTAAGCCTCCTGAACTGTTACAATCAGCTGTGCCACAAGCCATTAGCAATTACAGAACCACGACCGGCCTCCGGGTGATTTTAGAGCCATATGTGCAGCTGCGTATTGCAAAAATCACCCAATTCTCGAGTCCTTTAGAGCAGTTCGCCCCTTATGAAATGCTATATAAGACCCTGTTGTCTTCTCCGTCCGCAACATCAACAAGCTTACCTTTCATTAGTGTAATATGACTAGGGGAGTCAGGTCACATGTTAGCAACCACACAGAGCTGAGCTACTCATGCACAAGCCTGTCGCCAACTCCTAGACGGCTTCCAAACCGCACACTTCTACCGTAGTCACAAGTTTCCACCATGCGAACTGTGCAATGGGTGGGCGCTTTACGCTACCAGACAATAAGATTTGCCACGACTCCCCATTACATTTCGGACCACAGCTTTCCTTCTCCCCTGGTAAAATGGCCGCTCTAAAGCTACCCAGCCATGCCTGGCTATGCGACATTTCACCATCATCATTAGCTTGGCCTTAGCTTTCGTTATGTGTCCGGCTGGCCGCTCTCACAGCCTCACAGTTCTCCTGATTGGGTCCATTTGAAATAACTGCTTTCTTTTTCGTTTGAAGCAATTACTTGCACTAGACGTCCTTAAAGACAAGCTGCTTTAACGACGCTTCCTTTAATATCGCATATATGTCACGATTCGTTAAGCTCGTTCCGCTTGCAAGTTATAACACGTACAGCCTCTGTGGAACCGATTGATTGATTCCTGGTGTCTTACGACCCAAAGCCAGCTGTGATTATGAGAGACGCCTGTAGTGGAGGGCTCGGGAAATTTTGACTACCTGGGGTTCCTCTGTGGAACCGGTAGTGCGTTTCTATGAATACATAATCAAGTTTCACGCACTTATAAGAGCTGCTTTTGTGCAAACAAAAGCAAACATGGATTGTGTGTCTCAATAAATTTATCGAACGCGTTGCTCGAGCCTCAACGTTACGCATGCGTATCACAGCGTCGCAAGTCTAATCATGTACATTGATCTAGAGATTACCAGTTGAAGAACCCATGATGGTGTAGCTGTTTGAAAATGACTTGGAAACTCGCAGCTCAGATGGTCGAGCACTAAGAGCACGAATTTGTGTCATTTTCAGCTCTGTCGTGATGTTATGAGAAAGCGGCCACGTTTTTGTGTGGTCCGAACTCCGATGTACCTTTCTACTTTTTTTTTCTCTTTTCTTAGAACGTATTTAGTTGCTACTAAATGTCTGTATGGCTCAATGCTCAATATTGCCGCTCGCATTGTTCTTGACGTTGAAGAGTTCCAGACTAAATTATGCTAGTGCCCATTGTCTGTCTCTGCGAGCTTTTTCACAAAGGTTGGAACGTGGTCCGTACGGAGGTTTGTCAATACATGACGGAATGCTCAAAGCAGCCACAGCTCCTTCATCCTGTCCGCTTTCGTAGCACAGAACTGGAGTCAACAATGAATTTGCCTGAGAAAGTGAACGCTTTCGTGGGGCTTTCGGTAGACCGGAACGTCGCCGTACAACCTGTCCAGACAAGTCATGGACTAAGGGCTTCGTAAATGTCCTTATTTTATCGCACACTGTGCACTCGGTGCTCAAAATGGCCTGTGTTACGATTGTTCGGAGACAATTCCTTTCCGGATTAGTTATTAAAATGCAAAAGCAGCAGCGAATTTAATGAGTTTGTGCAGCTGGCCGGAGAAAAACCTTCAATGCCGCTTGTGAAGGTCCCACCCAGAATGCTACCGCGAATGCTTCAAGCGCATCGCCTTTCTCCGTGCGCAGTCGCTCACGAAAGGTCGTCGGCTACGCGTTGGAGCTGGGCAGGCGGCACCACGGTCGGGGAGAGAACACGTGGAGAGGAGAAACGAGAGCGGTGGAGGAGAATCACTACCTCCCGAAGACCTAGGGATTTCAGCGTGACCAAGAGAACTACACGTAACGAAGAAACCACACAGTCCATGGTTCACAAGCTCCTAATAGGAATGCAGAACTAAAGCTTCGGTACGAATCTTGTTAGTTCTTTAATTCGTTTCAAGGAAAATCAACATCTTGTACGGGATACATTCTGTAAACGGCACACGAGCACCTTCTGGCTCAGGAGGAAGAAATATGAAGCCGAAAGGCGCCGAACAGAGGCTGCAGGCCGCAGTCAATTCAAGTAAAGTTTATGAAATGCTTCAGTGAAACACGTGGTAAGCATATTACAGAAGAAGGTGACCGAGTCCATTAGAGAAACGACTATATTGTGCGTATTATTAGTGTGCGCGGTCTGCCGGTCACAATATACAATAGCAATACACTGATGACGGTGTAGTCTGACGAATCAGGCCGCCTGCTCATACGCTTAACATTTTAAGCTTCTAAACCATCTTGCACAGTCGGTCGTATCATTGTCAACTGAGCCCGTATACGTCCAGTGACGCACATACATTACCACTGTTTTCCACACAATAAAGCACACATCCAATCGATATAATATGACCCGGCCACCTCGATTTTCTCGTTTAGGAATACGTGAGCTGCACGCCAATTGAGAGGATGCGACCTTTTGCAGAGCCTTTCAAGGCAAAAATTACAGACGCCTTCGAAATTAACGTGTGTTGTCTATTTACCCGCTCTTTATTAGTCAATATAACAACGAAGAAACAAAGTGTGGGCCTAGCTTACTGGGAGCACGAGTATACATAGAGGAACACTACAATACAAATCAAGAGATATGTTGTAAGAAACAGGTCGTTCAACACAGACTGCGAGTATTCACTTTCACATCATTTATCCATCCAAGGGCGAAAATCAACGAAAAATAAAAAGGAAGTTCTAGCGTGTAGCTCATACAATTAAGGTACAACACTTATCCTCAGCATGCGAAAAAAGCTCCATTTTGTGCGCTGTGTGCACCTTCCAAAGTACTAAAGATAGTACGCGTAAGATTTACGGGCGTGACGCAGAGCTGCTTGTATATCATCTATGGCCTCATCTTTTGTCCTGCCAGTCATCTTATGCACGAGTTCCAAGAGATCAGCGCTTGAGTAGACTTTGATGAGAGCATTCACGCTCGTCTCGTCGCTAACGCCAGCGCCCGAAATGACTAAATCAGCTGCCTTGTGTAGGAGAATGATGTTCCTTTCCAGGAGGGCCGCGATCTCACGCAGTTCTTCGGTATCGTCTGATTCGTGACGAATCTCAAGGCTGGTCAAAGTGGAGTTCTTTCTCAAACCCTTTACGATGGTTTTCACGTCGGCGCACGAGAATCCCTGCTGGTCGCTTATGGCCACGTGATTTAGTACTCTGTTCCTAGCCAGCAACTCCGACACCGCCACAGCAGTATTGGACGCCAGTACTCCTGTACTTATTGAGAACTTAGTGATAGAAAAATTCTTTCTCAAAGCCTCCAGGATTTGGATTACCTCGAAATTGATATCACATGGACAGCGTATGATAAAGCTAAGTTCATAAAGAGTTGTCGTGCCTTCTACCACGTACATAATGTCGTCCACGGCATCGAGAAATATTCTCTCGGTGCACTCGACATGAAGCCCGTACAGCCAATTGTCCTCGTAAAGGTTGTCAAAGAAGCATTGAAGGTCGTCCTGCGCGCCCGCACCAACGAGGTTGACGTACAACTGCGGGCAGCATCGCTCATTGCGGAGGAGTTCGGTGACCTCAGAGATGAGCTCCACGGGCCAAACAATCTTAAGCCTCGTGAAGACACCAGCGTAAGTTTCCTCACTCAGCAATGACGTCACTTGGTCCTTTTCCACGGGGCACACGCCGGCCAAGTCCACCAGCTCCAGCGCGCAGTTGGATGCCAACATCTTCGCGAAGGCGATTAAGCTGTCCGAGGGCAACCTCACCTCTGCTAAGGAGAACTTGTTTAGGGTGTCATTTTGCGTGAGTGTTGCGATGAGCGTTGTCACACCTTCGACACCACCACACGACTTCGAGAGGCCCAATTCCCTCAACGACTTGTTTTGCTGGATGTAGCTTGCGATGTCTTCAGCGAACGCGCTCTCCGTGTTGATGCAACACAAGTGCAAGGTGTGCAGACGTCGAAACAAACCGCAACGACTTATGCCCAGGTCCTTACCACTGCAGTCCACCAAGCCAAAGTAGACTTCCTTCAGCGAATCGCACTCACCTATGTGGTGAAAAGCAACCCTGAAGGCCTCATACATTTTACGGTGTACGTGAAGCTTCCTCACGCGCGGTCCTGTGCTCAGCATCCGCCGAAGCAGGTGAGCCTCCTCGACTGAAAGCTCGTTTTTGTATGTCAGATCGGCGCCATATTTCATGGTCGCGGGCGTTAAACGGGCAGGGTTATGTGCGTTCATTCCGTACAACTCGAGGCCCTTCTGGAAGAACTGCTTTACCTCGATGTCAGGGATGTCAGCCGTCCCGCTGGTACTGTCAGCCATGTTAGTGTTAATCGCTTTGTTCTCTTCTACTACCCTTGGGTGGCTTTCGACTTGGGTCAGTGAGATAAACGAAGTTCAGTGCTACGAGAGTTTGGCTTGCAGCTGAAACTGCTGAGTGTTCGGGAGCCTCGGCTTGCGGAGATGCCAGGAACAAGGAAATGTGAGCCTTGTATATTCCTCTTTTGACAGCTTGGCAACAACAGACGCCTCCTTGTAACCAGATTTGATGCTCAGCCTCGATGAAGACTGAAAGTGAAGACAGACAGCAAGGTAAGCACATGAATATCGAAGTTTTAATGCTAATAATTTCTGGTATTTTAATCCCCAAGACCACGACATCATTATGCGATTATGTACGAGCGTTTCGATGTGCTCATGAATAATTGCAAGGAGCCTTTCAATTCATACATATTCGAGAAACCGCGAGTCAATAATCTCCACGCGCCTTTCGATATCTTCATGTACGGGCGCCGGGTGGTAGAAGTTCACTGCAAGTACCTAGGAGCTGCCAAACAGAGTGGCATATAATGGATCTGCAGTTTGGCGCGTCGATGTGCAATGGTTCAGCAGGAACATGGTTCCTTTTGCGCTATTCATTTGGGTCATGGCTGAGGGGTATGCGAATATCGCATTTTTCAATTACGAATAGTATGCGAATATCGAGCGGTGAACATCAAATCCAATATCGAGACACAAATACTTCTTTGGTAAGAATACTTAATATAAGACAATGCAAACCTTCAACGCTATGCTGTGCTATGCAAACCCTCAACACAATATATATTACTATCGAGAACAAGCTGTCTACATTAGCTTGTCAGGTCGTAGCTGTCTGCATTGATAGAATGTCACGTAAAAAAGGTTACAGATACTGATGTCTATCACGAAGAAGTATTAGTTGTTCCAAACGGAGAGCTCAGCTCGGTGCGTACCAAGAAGGTCACGCACTAGGGCACGACCACGAATGGCTGAGCAGCACGTTCTGTTTGACGATTTAAAAGCGTGCAGTACACCAGCATGACTACCACTGGAGCACCAGCAATGCCTGTCGAGCACGTGGTTCAAGGTGCTTATCGCGAGGGTACACGTTGGCGTCGACAATTACGCACGCACTTGCGAACACACGTATTTTGCCACTATCAGCACACAGAGTAAACCCGGAAGATCGGTGAATTTCAGCACTGAATTGCGTTCTCTATATATTCTCAGATAATAGAATGACGTGGAATATTCCAAAAAGGTCTAACATACCACACTTTCGAATGGAATACGGATGTTAAAAATGTAATATGCGACGAATATACCGAAGCTCTCGAATGTTCGTTAAACACCTAGTAATGGCATGATGCACGCGTCCCTGTACGGCTCTTGCCCTATGGCAATCCGCGGTGAGAGTTTGACGGCGGATTATTGCGTGTTCAGTGCGTGAACAAGCGTAACACTGTGCGTGCTAACCGTATGTACCATATGACCATGTGGTACCACATGTGGTAACGCTCGTATTATTGGGCTCCTAGTTTCGTCCAACTGTGATAATTAGGTTTACACGCCTTGTGCCTTGTATTCGGTATTCGACGCGACAGTCATGCCTCAATGTTTTGTACACATCTGTAGACTTCAGCCCAAGTTATGGCCAGAATACTTGAAGAGCACGGTGAATCTGTGTCGGCAGTAATAATTGAGCCATCAGGGGGTAACATCTACTCAGATGAAGACGCATGTAGCAGACAGGAGCTGGTGTCGAACCGGTTCTAGCTAGTTCTAGCCGGTGGTCGCCGCAGTAGTGGCCATGCGTGACGTGGACAAAAGCAGTGGTTATTGAGGGCCGATTCTCGCACGGGTAATTAAAACATAACTCACAATATGGAGAGAGCGTCAAAGCCTATGTGACACTGCTCTTCGTTGTCCGTGTTTTCACAAACACGGCCTACACTGCTGGAGTCATAAGTAAAATGGAAAAAAAGTGTTGGTGCGCTAGAGAGAACTGCATTAGGGCGGTGCACGCGCATTGCACTAATTAGGTATGACGTGAACATCTGAACTCAATGCTTCACGACATGCTATACTGTAGCAGAAATGTCAAACAGGCCCCTAGTCACGTTCTTTGCGATGTGGGACGTCTTGAAGTGATTTTTTTTTTTTACTGTGTACACGGGCTCAACGGGGCGCTATGTTTACGAGCCACATTTTCGTAAACTGACAGTGATACTTTCCGTGCGAGTTATTTAGACGCATATGCGGTACAAAATGGCATTTGTGAAGACACACCGCGAAACACAGGAAACTTGTCCCTAATAGGTGTATGAGAAACCCCGCAATAGAGATCTCCGGAAATTTCGACCACTGAATTTCAAGACCCCGAAGTAAATATTACTAGTCACACTGGAATTTACGTCACCATTAATGTCGCATGTTCTCTGTTACGTCACCATTCACATTCGTATGCGATACAAATGGCATGAGAAATTGTAAACGCACGTCTCGTTTACTCAATGTGCACAGAAATGATTGGGGAAAGGCGGGCGTATGTATGACTAGTGCGACGAATAGGCCTTTACATCAGTCACTACATGCTTGCATGCTTGTCTGTTACGTCGCCGCTCAAACTGAAGTGCGATATTAATGTCGCATGTAAATTAGCAACGACTAACGGCACCGACACCACCTGGTATTCTCTAATGGTAACATGTCGGGATTAGATTCTTGACTACTGTACACCACACAGTGGTCAAGGCCAGCGCTAACATTTGAACATACGACGATACGTGAATAAAAGCCGACGCGTTTTAACCACGAGGCAGCTAATCGATGACCTACAAATCTGCTTCCCGCTGTCATTCTGCTGCAAGTGCTGGGCGTGTACCTCCACTTGCCGGACAAAAGCTTCCCCAACGGCGAGTTCCGTCTTTACTGGCTGTCGCGCAGTCATGGCCACGTGACAATATTAACGAGTCCAGCTTCCAGCAGAACACTCATCTTCAACGTAACGCTTCACAAATTCTCGCCTGACTCCTTTAGCAAAGGAGTGGCTGCATGTTCGCAAGACCTACAGGGGAGACGAGGCATGTGTCAACCGACTACGACTTAGAAGCCCGCCTGTGACCGATACATAGCTTTAGGCTACACTTCATCACATCAAGCCCACTATAGTTCTCTGCATTCCAGCACGTCAGCTACGGCTACGGCGTAAGCGTGTTCGGCTGCACGTAAACGCGCTAAGCATAAAAACATAACACTTCCATCTTGAGGCCCCCTACAGCGAGGAAATTAACATTCCGCAACTGGAACTTTTCGTTCACACCTGTCACCGCCGCCCCTTTCTACGAAGCTATTACTCGACGCCCAAAGTGCCCAGCTACGCGATACAAACAATTGCCCATAGCATGACCCACCTTGTACGTGATCCAGACTAACCACCTTCGAAGGCTCCTCGAGCACCAGGTCAACTGGCTTGACTGCCCTACGTGCTATAAAGATGAAGATAGCAGCGCGATCGACAGGTCACGGAGTGACCGGACGGAACGACTGTCTTCACTTTGCGTATAGTGATGATGCGCCGCCTACAGCGTACGCTCGTGACATCGTTGCTCGTGAGCGTGCGCAGGTCAGACTCCACCGATAACGAATTTTAACTGATGTAAAGACGCACAGTAGGGCGCAATATTAGCAAGTAAACCTGTTTCCGCTGTAGTCATAATTCTGCGGAGTTTCATAACGCCACGATGGTCACAGTGACAGTCGTCGTGTTGACTTGGACTAGCCATAAGTTGCTTGATCTGTGGGGTCTTACGTCCCAAAGACCAGCTATGACTATGATAGACGCCGTAGTCGAGAGCTCGGGAAGTTTGACCACCTGCGGTCCTTACATCGCACAGTATACGGGCCTCAACATATCGCCTCCATCGAAGTGTAGCCGGAGCGGTCGGGATTCGATCCCGCGACCCTCGGAACAGCACCCGAGTACCATAGCCACTAGAACACCGTGGCGGGCACTATAGCCATAATTTGGGCTACATGGTCTACAAAAATGCTTAGGCCCTAGGAGGCCCAGATATGATGATCTGCGCTATTAAACGAGTATGCCTGCACTCTTAACGAGCTGCATACATGATCTCACACCCTTATTCATAAGCGGTGTTAAAAACAGACGCGGCACTGCGTCATCCATGTGACTCTTGCATGCAGGCAAACAAGCCATAATAAAAATAACAACGGCTGGTGTTTAACGTGCCGAAACCAGCGCATGATAGTGAGGCATACCTTGGTGCACGAACTCCGGAAACTTCGGCCACCTGAGCTTCCTTCATACGCACTGATACCGCGCAGTAGTAGGAGGGCCTGAAGCGTTTCGCCTCCGTCGAAGAGCGACTTTCGCCGCCAGCATCAAACATAGTACGTCTTCCTGGTCAGCATCCGAGCATTGCAAAGGTGGGACTACGGCGACAGCTAACGAAGCCCTAATCAGGAGCTCTATTATATACACACATCATTAAAAACCGCATGGTGTATGCAGTACGACGTGCACACGTCGATAACTCAGAGCTTTTAATTAAGATGTACGACTGCGAAAATTGGGATCTATCTATCTATCTATCTATCTATCTATCTATCTATCTATCTATCTATCTATCTGTGGCTTAATTTCACCAAGAAATGCTTCGCATTTAAGACAATGCTAGAATTCTTGCTTCCCAGTAAACTGCCTGTAGCACCATGCAGCTGAGCACAATGTCGCATATCAGCAGCTCTTACGCGAAAGGCTCCCCCGTGCTGTTATGCCAGATTGAAAAATCTGGCGATTAAGCCCGGGGGAGCCTCTCGCGAAAACCTGGAGTATCGCCACTCCAGCTTTTCGCGAATGTTTTTCGCCAGATTTTCCAATCTGGCGAAAAACCTGGAGTATCGCCAGATTCTCTAGGGTTTTCGCCAGATTGAAAAATATGGCGACACTCCAGGACACCCAGCGGGAAATACCAGCAGCCTTTTAGTATTCGCTGAACGTCACAATGTTGAAGCGTATGTATAAGCGCATGTATACTGCTCCTTACCTCGTGCGTTCTGTCAAGTGCGCATGCATCGCTGGTCGGGAGCCTCGAACTTGATCGCTTCAGTAGATTATGTATTCCAACTTATCATTTCGTGGGTGCAAGTCTACACCGCGTCTCTCAGTGGGATCGTTACGTGTTGACGACTGCGAGGTGTCACTGAGGTGAAGATACGCTTCTATTGCACCGAGTGCGCACTTTCCGCGCTTCTTTCATTACAATGCTCGATCGTTCATATCGGACCTGCACATGCTCGTGGGCAAAAATATTCGAAGGTATATGCTGAAGATGGCGAACCCCTGCTAAGCAAGGGAGGATGGCGAAGCTGGCGTTGCAGCCACTACTGCCTTCATCTACATAGCACAGGACAGTCTAACCTCTGATGCGGTCCTGGGTGCTCCTGGAGCTTTTGGAAGGCCGTAAGTCCGGAACATGCACTAGATGAGCTACGCCATGGGCAAATATCTTTTTCGATTGCATGCGTGGGAACTTCGAGGGTTGAGTCAGCAGATGCGTGCAAAGAACGGCAACTTAAGGTATTAGTGACGAATTGTGGCTGCAAACTGACCGCAAGGTGGGAGTGGTAGGTTTTATAAGGCCACCAAGTTTATCGTTTTCAAGTTCTAGCACTATGTGCCGGCCGTCGTGATAGCTCGGTAGGTGATGCTTCGTAAGGTGGATCACAGTATAACTCACGGATTTAAACACGACAGGGTGAGGCTGCATGTGTAGTAGCAGCGCATCTAGCAGGATCTGGGGGAGGAAATTGTTCCGCTGTGGTATGTATTGCAACAGCGACAGCGTTTTCTTCGGCCATGATTCCTCCTTCCGATCGCATATCACCATGCAGTTCTGCAGGTCCTACGCAGCTGCAGCCACGCGCTGCAATCCTATAGCATCCTGCAACTTGAGTTGCGCGTAGTCGATTCACTTAGTAAAGCATGTAAAGGGCATGGAACAGCCGATGTGCTATTGGAAGCAGTAACCGTGCTTCCCTAACGCTCTCGCCCTCGCGGTGTACCGCAATGCAACTAATTCCTGTCACTAACTCCCACGAGCGGCGCTCCTTGCACCAACAGCCACGCACTCGCACTTACGCGTTCCCAATCCGGGAGTGTTCTACACGTTGTCATAGGCTTAATTTAATCGCTCCTACTTATGCTATTGTCCTGTGAACAGGAAGCTCACACGTCTTCGTGTATTGGTATGTGCCTCACTTCCCCTGAAAGTCTTACGCACGTACAGCCATTTCGTTTCTGAAAGAACCAGGTGAGAACTTGACATTCAAGCTTTTTTGGCAGCAGAAATTGTTAGGGAATATTGTAGCTGGATGTGACTTGGGAAAACTCGGTAAGATCAACCATTCAAGTGTGCACATTACCGGGAGACCCTTGTCCAGCAAATCAAGAGACACTCCGACTACATGCAAGTTACTGTCGCAGCGCCCATTCCCTACCCCCTTGAGCAGCATAGTAAACCGGACGTGTGCCTGGTTAACTTCCGGCCCTTCCTTCTTTCTATCTCTCGCTCTCGCATCACAATTATCATGGCGAGCACGATCGATCACTTTGACCACGGGCGGAAGGCCTCGGTTTTTACAAGCATGTCGTATACGTTCTGGCGTTAACACTGGCACCCTTCATAGTTGCCCCATGTAGTACAGCGCTCACAAATTAGCATGTCGTATGCAACGATTAGAATGTGTACCAAATGGCACGTCATGTCACTTCGAAACTACCCAATAACGGTTACGTAGGATATCCTTTAGCCGACGAGCCAATACTACGCCGGCGTAACACGATATGGCATCGTCGAAGACTATATATAACGACAGCTGTCGACGGCCGCGTGCTCGCTTATCCTCTCTAACAGTGGACCGATCTGTACATTAACGATCTCAGTTAACTGCCAATAATGATATGCTTCGTTTGCTTACTGCGTTCACTTTCAGGCTTTATCGACGCTTAGGAAGACATCTGTGATCGCCGGCGAATAAGGAAATTGCAGTGCTCACGTTTCCTTGGTCCCGGTAACAGCATCACTGGAAGCCGCGTTTCAAGAAACTTCAACCGAAATTCCAATAGCAGCCTGAAGATATTGAACTTATCAGCGCAACTGTCTCAGCATTAAGCATCGTTTCTCTCACTGACGTTATTATAGCGAAGGCGACGCAGTAAGTGAACTAGCAAAGAACAAAGCGAAAGGAAACATCAACACCGACGCCAACATGGCTGACTGTATCGACAGGACGGCTGATATCCCTGACGCCGAGGTAAAGCAGTTCTTCCAGAAGGGCCTCGAGTTGTACGGGCGGGACACGCCGAATAATTCTGCCCGGTTAACGCCCGCGATGTTGAAATATGGCGCCGACCTGACGTACAAAAACACGCTTTCAGTCGAGGATGCTCACCTGCTTCGGCGGATGCTAAGCACAGGACCGCGCGTGAGGAAGCTTCACCTGCACCGAACCATGTATGAGGCCTTCAGGGTTGCTTTTCACCACAGAGGCGAGTGCGATTCGCTAAAGGAAGTCCACTTTGGCTTGGTGGACTGCAGTGGTAAGGACCTGGGCATCAGTCGTTGCTGTTTGTTTCGACGTCTGCGCTCCTTGCACTTGCGTTGCGTCCACACGGGGAGTGCGTTCGCGGAGGACATCGCAAGCTACATCCAACAGAACAAGTTGTTGAGGGAATTGGACCTCTCGGTGTCGTGTGGTGGTGTCCAAGGTGTCGCAACACTCATCGCAACACTCACGGAAAACGACACCCTGAAGAAGTTCTCTTTAGCCGACGTGTTCTTACCTTCAGACACCGTAATCAGCTTCGCAAACTTGCTCACGTGCAACGACACGCTGGAGCTGGTGGACCTGACCGAAGCCTGTCGCGTGGGAAAGAACCAATTGAGGCCATTACTGAGGCAGGAACTCTACTCCGGTGTCTTCAGAAGGCTTAAGATCGTCTGGCCCGTACAACTCATCTCTGAGGTCACCGTACTCCTTCAAGAGGGAAGATGCTGTCCCCAGCTGTGGGTCAGCCTTGCCGACGGGGCCCCAGTGGACGACCTTCGAAAGTTCTTTACGGCGGCTTTCGACAAGATGCTGTGCGAGCTCCACCTAGAATGCACCGACGCCGTATACTTGACAATCGAGCCCCACATAATGTTTATGTTTGAGACCTCGACAACGCTCCGGGAGATCGGCATCGCTATAAGCGGACCGTTCGATAACCAGATCAAGTTTATCGACATTATGGAGGCTTTGAGAAAGAACAGTTCCATTACTAAGTTCTCAATAAACACCCGAGCGCTGACGTCCGAAATGGCGATGGCCATGTCAGAGATGCTGGCCAGGAACAGAACATTGCATCACGTGGCCGTTGACAATAGACACGAAGCATCACCCGCCGAAGTGAAAACCATCATCAAGGGTTTGAGAAGGAACTACATATTAATCAGCCTCAAGATTCGTTACAAACCCCACGATTCGGAAGAGAGCCGTGAGCTCACAGCGCTCCTGGAGAGGAACATAATTCTCTTGGACAAGGCAGCAGATTTCGTAATTTCGGGCGCCGGCGTTAGCGACGAGAAAGGAATGTATGCTCTGAACAGAATCTACTCGAGCGCTTGTATCGTTGAATATGTGCAGAGGATGACAGGCAGAACCAGAGAAGACGCTAAAGAGGACGTACAGGCTGCCTTGGATAGGGCTCGTGAATCACACGGGTACTACTGTTAGTTCTATGCACAATGTGCGCCTCGTGAACATTTTTGTGTACATGAAGTGCGGTGAATGTTCTATAAGTTAGTCGACAGAACTTTGTTTCAAATAGTGCTTTGTTGAATGCACCGATGAATGGATAAGTAGGTTGAAGAAAAAGAAGTGGATTCTCGCAGTGTGCACTGAAGTATCGGTTCACAAAACGCGGTGTCCCTTCATGTCTATAGTGAACTGTATGTATATGCGTGCACAAGTACCCCTGTTCCCAAAGAGTTATTCATGCAATTTTATTCCCTCATACTTTTTAGGAAAATAAAGAACTTGTATATATCCACGAATGCGTTAAATGCCTTTGTTGGACACGAAGAAATGAAGCAATTATACGGGAGTATTTTATTTTCTCGCCTGATGCCCTTAGCTGATTTGATGCCTGAGGAAACGCACGAGAAGTTAAAGTTACCACTCACAAGAGAGACGTATGGACGGTGTCAGAAGGGGACAGTGGGGCAAGTGGACGGTGGGACAAGTTTGTCCCGCCGTCTACTCGAGGCAAGTTCTGAGCGGCATTGGAAAGTGGCAAAGGGCAGCTCTCCAACTAGCACGCAGCCGGCATCTTGCAGTATTTCCTGCTAACTTCTTTAACTCTTGGGGAGAACGAGCTGGTGGCCATGTAGCCGGCGGACCTCACCTCGATATACTTGACACGCACTTCGGAAATTATTCGAATGAAAGCGTTCACTACCGCTGCTTCAAAAAGCGAAACAAAATACTTGGTGCCATCAGCGCTTTGATAGGTGGACCGAAGAACAGCTGCTTTTCTCTTTAAGTGTTCGAAGCTTGAAATATATTTCCATCCTTTTCCTAATATATAAGAAAGGTGACACAAAGGACTTGAAAATTATAGGCCGATTAGCTTACTGTCAGTCGTCTACAAGGTAATTGCTAATAGAATTTGTGCCACCTTAGATTTCAGTCAACCTAGGGAACAAGCAAATTTTCGTAAAGGCTACCCAACAGTAGACCATATTCACACTATGAATCAGGTGATAGAGAAATGCGCGGAGTATAAGCAACCACTGTACAGGGTGTTTTTTTTTTTAGTTGCAACACATTTTTTAATTAGAGAAACATAAATCGCGGGAATCTCTTGTGTACCATTCGAGTATACGGATTGGCGGCCTCTAGATACAGAATAATTTCCGCACTTGTGCGCATAATTAGCGAAATTACACTAATTACCTTTTTAATTATCAGTAATTGGTGGCTACAGCAAATGAGTACTTTGGAGCCCGTCCTCGACACTACCTATCCCAACGATCAAATTTTGAATAGCGGAGTGCATGTCGGAGCTACGCGAACACTTAGTTCCCCTTGGCAGGCTCCTTGAAACCGAAACTGGGCGCGAAAAGAGCGTTTGTGACGTCGATGTCGCCGCCCCCACGGTTTTCGTCACTCGCCACTCGCCCGTGGTCACCGCCACTCCAGCCGCGCAAGCAGCTTGCGTTGTCTCCTTGTTATCTGCGGCGTTGGGCACCCCGGGCGAGTGACGAAATCCGGGGAAGCGGTGACATCGACGCCACAGACGCTCTTTTCGCGCCCAGTTTCGTTTCGTTGGATAGTTCGCGCCCAGTTTCGTCGGATGTCCTATCTGTGCGATCGTGGCTGCTGCGGAAGGACTATACCTAGGAAAGAACAGAAACATGACCAGGAGGATGGTCCTATCCCGGATTGGGCCCTCTTGATCATAACAGAAATATTGGAACTCGGCTTGTGAGATTTCATCAGCCGCTGTCGGCGCTCTTTAAAACATTCGAGGGTCCCGAGCTTGCGTAGACAGTGTTGCACACACAAATAGTGTTCCTAGACGTCTTGTGCAATGCTGCAGTGAAGCCTCGGTAAAGCCTGGAAATAAAAAAAAAACAACAGCACGAGTTACTTGTGTGTATCGAAGCCAAAGCAAGGCACTAAATAACACGAGAAATTTCTCATTCAAAATGCCCCACAGTTTTCCGTAGATTTCCCCCGCTTGTTCATGTTGAAGAAACCTTTGTCGCAGCAGCCTTTAGCTGCTGGGAATTTGTTGCACGTTCACTGTCAAGTTACGGATGTTTTGGCAAAACAGAGGAAAAAGATGCTGCCCCAATCTTCGTATTGTTTTTCTGTGTTTTATCTATTAATATTTCGTTTTCACTTTAAAGCTCCTCCGGTTCATGGCCGATCCCTCTGACCGTATTACGCAAAGGTATCCAAGAGCCAACCAACCAAGCAATCATCAATGCGTGTTTCATGTTCGTCTGAACGCAACACTACCACGCACTTCGATGCAGGAGGCTTGAAACGTTTTAATAATTTATTTATTTATTTATTTATTTATTTATTTATTTATTTATTTATTTATTTATCTTTTTTGTATACGATGAGAGGCCGACAATGTCGTCTTCACTTCGTCTTTGATCGTATCGAAATATCAGGGTGTTGCAAGTTGTTTTCAATCTAATTCAATTTATTCAGACAAAACATTGGTTTGGTTGCAGGGACTAAGGGAGATTATTTCTGCTCGCTAGGCCCCTTCCACCCATACATGCAACCATGTATGCCTCGTTTCGCAGTCGAACAGATTAACCCCCCCCCCCCCCCCTACAACTGGCTTGTTCGGGTACGATTGTCCTGGTAAGTCGTAGCTTCAACCTTAACAGACAAATCTGCCAAAACGTCACCGTTCACCGTGTTGAGGCATCCCGCGCGTTCAGAACAAGCGCATTGACTCCATTGATTGATTTCTAGCATTTTACGTCCCAAAACCACGATGTGATTATCAGATACGCCGTGGTGGAGGCGTCCACAAATTTTGACCACCTGGGGTTCCTTAACGTGCAATGACCTTAGCCACTTCATCACCGTAGCGAGGCTTCAGACCAAGCGGAGGCCTTCAGTCAAGAATAGTGTGGCGTGAATGCACGTACATTCCCAGGAGTTGGCGACATGCATGGGCGAGTTCACCTTCCGACGGCGGCCGTTATGCCCCGCCATAAATGAGTGGGGATAGTGGAAAAAAGAAATTTCACGGGTCCCACGCATTGTGGGAATGTGTGTCATGCGAGACAATCAAAGAGGAATTCGTCTATGATGAACTATTTGTGATTCAGCCAAGTTTTACGAGAACGATCACCGTCTGTGTGCGAGTTCAAGCACCAATATTGTGACCCCAAGGTGCAGTTTGCACGCAAGACGGCAACCCCCCCAACAGACAAAGATGAAGAGACTGAGATGATGATGAGTATATACAGATGAAGTAGAAGTACCTAATGACTGCCCACAATACGTACAGCTTAGGAAGAGCCCCCGTCGCCTAGTGGTTTAGCGTGCTTGCATGACACCTCCGTCTCCCGGGATCGATTCCAGTCCCCAAACACGTGGTAGATTGACCATTGTCTCTGTCTTTCAGTTTTGCCATGTCTACATTCCAATCGCAAGTTACAGAAGCGGTGTGCTTTTTCAATCTTTCCGCACAAACTGCGTTCTCATGACATATTGACTCAAATCATGACATATCGACGTGGCATATAATATTTGGGCAAACTCGAAAGGCGTGCCCAAAATCCCTTGCTCAGAAGCTATCGATGAAACCCCTGAAGCGGTACCCTTCCGGACTCAGCGCTGGTAGTTCTCGACCACACGCAGACCAGGCACTGATTCGCAGCGATTTCGCATGCACTGCCTTCGCCGAGTAGCATATCCTGGCTCTTCCGCTTGCCAGGGACGCTTAGCATGCAGCCCCTTCAGCTCGACTAGCAGGACCGCCTCGACATCGCCAAGCGTATATTCCAGCCTTGCGGCCGCTCTTTATACGCGGCTTCTTCTTCCGGAGTTCATTTAGGTCTACCCATGGCGAAGCAAAGCCGTAGCATACGCTCCCGACATGGCAACTGCCGGTAGAGCGCAGAGACGACGGAACGGCGCGGCGGAACAGTCGCAATATGGAATGTCAAAGCAATAATTAAAGACGCCTTCCGAATTAACGTGTTTGTCTGTTTACCTGCTCTTTATTACTAAAAGAAAACCGAAGAAATAAAGTGCGCGCCTACCTTACTGTGAGCACGAGTATGCATAGAGGAACACTGCAATACAAATGAAGAAATATGTTGTAATGAACAGGCCTTTAAACAGACACTGGGAGTGTTCACTCTTTCACATCATTTATACATCCGTAGGTGTAAAATCACTGAAAAATAAAAACGAAGTTCTAGCTTGTAGCTCATACAATTAGGGTACAACACTCATCCTCAGCATACGAAGAAACCTCCATGTTGTGCGCTGTGTACACCTTCCAAAGAACTAATTGTAGTACGCGTGCGATTTACGGGCATGTTGCAGAGCTGCATGTATGGCATCTATGGTCTCTCCTTTTGTCCTGCCGGTCATCTTCTGCACGAGTTCCACGAGATGAGCGCTTGAGTAGACTTTGATGAGAGCATCCACGCTCGTCTCGTCGCTAACGCCAGCGCCCGAAATTACGAAATCAGCTGCCTTGTGCAGGAGCATGATGTTCCTTTCCAGGAGCGCTGTGATCTCGCTCCGTTCTTTGGTGCTGTCCGATTCGTAACGAATATCGAGGCTGATTAACCTGTAGTTCTTTCTCAAACCCTTTGTGATGGTTTTCACATCGGCAGACGAAAATCCCTGATGGTCGCTAATGGCCACGTGATTTAGTACTCTGTTCCTAGCCAGCAACTCCGACACCGCCATCGCCGTATTGGGCATCAGTACTCCTGTGCTTATCGACAACTTAGTAATAGAAAAATTCTTTCTGAAGGCCTCCAGAATAGAGATGAGCTCACCATTATGATTACATGGACCGCGTATGACAAAGCTAAGTTCAAAAAGAGTTGTGCTTTCTACCCCGCACACGATGTCGTCCACGACATCGAGGAATATTCCCTCGGTGAACTCGACGTGAAGCCCGTACAGCAACTTGTCTTCGAAGACGTTCTCAAAGAAGCATTGAAGGTCGTCCTGCGCGCCTGCACCAGCGAAGTTGACGTACAACTGCGGGCAGCATCGCTCTTTGCGGATGAGTTCGGTGACCTCAGATATAAGCTGCACGGGCCAACAAATCTTAAGCCTCTTGAAGACACCAGAGTAAAGTTCCTCACTCAGTAATGACGTCACTTGGTTCTTTTCTACGGGACACACGCCGGTCAAGTCCACCAACTCCAGCGCGGAGTTGGATGCCAACATCTTCGCGAAGGCGATTAAGCTATCCGAGGGCAACCTTACCTCTGCTAAAGAGAACTTCTTAAGCGTGTCATTTTCCGTAAGTGTTGCGATGAGTATTGCGACACCTTCGACACCACCACACGACCCCGAGAGGCCCAATTCCCTCAACAACTTGTTCTGCTTGATGTAGCTTGCGATGTCCTCCGCGAACGCACTCCCCGTGTTGATACAACTCAAGTGCAAGGAGTGCAGACGTCCAAACAAACCGCAACGACTGATGCCCAGGTCCCTACCACTACAGTCCACCAAGCCAAAGTGGACTTCCTTTAGCGAATCACACTCGCCTCTGTGGTGAAAGGCAACCCTGAAGGCCTCATACATGGTTCGGTGCAGGTGAAGCTTCCTCACGCGCGGTCCTGTGCTCAGCATCTGCCGAAGCAGCTGAGCATCCCCGATTGAAAGCTCGTTTCTGTATGTCAGATCTGCGCCATATTTCTTGATCGCGGGCGTTAAACGAGCAGGGTTATTATGTCCATTCATTCCGTACAACTCGAGGCCCTTCTGGAAGAACTGCCTTACCTCGATGTCAAGGATGTCAGCCGTACCGTTGGTACTGTGAGCCATGTTAGCGTCAATTCGGAGAGTTTTAATCGCTTTGTTCTTTGCTACTCAACTTGGGTTGCTTTCTATTTAGATCGGTGAAAGAAACGAAGTTCAATACTAGGACAGTTGCAACGACACGTTCAAGATGTTGGGCTTGCAGCTGAAACAGTTCAGTGTTCGTGAGCCTCGGCTTGCGCAGATGTCAGGACCAAGGAGATGTGAGCCTTGTATATTCCTCTTTTGTCGGCTTGGCAACGGCGGATGTCTTGTAACCGGATTTGATGCTTAGCCTCGACGAAGACTGAAAGTGAAGACAGACAGCAAGGTAAGCACATAAATATCGAAATTTTAACGCTGATAATTTCAGTAATTTTAATTCCCAAAACCACGACATCATTGGGCCATTATGTACGAGCGTTACCGCGTGCTCACTAATAGTTGCAAGGAGCCTTTCAAGTCATACATATTCAAGAAGCCGCAAGTCAATCACCTCCACGCATTATCTTCGTGTACATCTTACGGACGCCGGGTGGTAGAAGTTCATTGCAATTACCTGGGATGCTACACAGGTTGGCATGTAGTGGGTCTGCAGTTTGGCGCGTCGGTGCGCAACGCGTCCGCGGGAACACGGTTCCTTTTGCGCTCTTCATTTGGGCCATAGGTGAGGGGCATGCGAATATCGCATTTTTGAAATACGAATAGCATACGAATGTCGAGCTGTGAATATCAAATCCAATATCGAGACACGAGTACTTCTTCGGTAAGAACACTTAATATAAGATAATGCAAACCCTCAACGCAATAAATATTACTATCGAGAACAAGCTGTCTAGACTAGCTTGTCAGGCGGTAACAGCATTGATAGAACGTCGCGTAAAACAAGTTAGAGATACAGATGCCTATCGCGAAGAAATATTAGTTGTTGCAAACGAACAGCTCAGCTGCAGTGCATACCAAGAAGGCCATGCACGAGTACACGACTGCGAATGGTAGAGCAGCGCGTGTTGTTTGACGATTTAAAAGCGTGCAGTACACCAGCCTGACGAAGCGGGTGCACCAGGACCTCTTCCCGATCACGTGGTTCAAGGTGCTTGTCGCAAGAGTGCATGTCTGCGCCGACAAGTATGCACGTACTTGCGAACGCAAGTAATTGGCCGCCATCAGCACACAGAGTAAACACGGAAGATCGGTCAATTTAAGCAATATTACTGAACTGCATACTCTATCTATATATTTTTGGATAACAGAACGACATGGAATATTCACAGGAGATGCGAGGCGAGTATGAACAAATTAGGACGTAGAAGCCCGCTGGTGACCGGTTGCTAGCTTAAGTTACACTCATCGAATCAAGCCCGCTATGACGTGCTCTGCATTAGAACACGTGAGCAACCGCTACAGCGTAAGCGTGCTCGGCTACGCATAAAACACTCTATGCTTAGTGCCCCCCAAAAAACGTAGCACTTCCACCTTGAGGCTCATTACCGCGAGGAAATGAGCATTCCGCAGCTGGAACTTTTCCTTCACACCTGAAGCCGCCGCCACTATGTACGAAGCTTTCACTGAACGCCCAAGGTGCCCAGCTGCGCGACACAAACACTTGCCCAAAGCATGACACACCTTGTACGTGTTCCAGACTAACCACCCTCGAAGGCTCCTCGAGCGCCAGGTCACCTGGCTTGACTGGCCTACGTGCTATGCAGGTGAAGACAGCAGTGCGACAAGTCGCATAGTAACAGCACGGAGTGACTGTCTTCACTTTGCATATAGTGATGATGCGTCGTCTACAGCGTACGTTCGGGACATCGTTGCTCGTGAGCGTGCGCAGGTCAAACACCACCGATAACGAATTTTAACTGATTTAAAGAGGCGCAGTTGCGCACAACAGGGGCAAGTACACCCATTTCCGCTGTAGTGATAATTTTCCGGAGTTTCATAACGCCACAATGGCCACAGTGACAGTCGCCGTGCTGACTTCCACTAGTTGGGCTAAATGATCTATAAAATTACTTGGGCCCCAGACCGCCGAGTAGTGATAATCTGTGCGATGGATCGAGTGTGTCTGCACTCTTAAAGAGCAGCATACATACGCTCGTACCCTTATTCAAAAGCAGTGGTAAAAGCAGACGCGGCACTGCGTCATCCTTGTGACTCTCGCTTGCAGGCAAACGAGCGATAATAAAAGTAACAAAGGCTGGAGTTTAACGTTCCAAAATCAGCACATGATAATGAGGCACACCGTAGTGCACGAACTCCGGAAACTTCAGCCACGTAGGTGTCCTTCATACGCATTGACACTGCGCATTAGTAGGAGCCTCCGTCGAAGCATTTCGTCTGCATCGAGGTGCGACTGTCGCCGCCAGCATCGACCGTGCTCCTTCCGTGTCAGCATCCGAGCATCGCAAGGAGTGTACTACTGCGACATCTAACAAGGCCTAATCATGAACCCTACCAGATAGACAAGTGATTGAAATCCACATGGTGTGTGCAGTACGATGTGCACACGTCGATAACTCTGAGAGCTTTTAACTAAGATATACGACTGCAAAAACTGGGATCTATCTATCTATCTATCTATCTATCTATCTATCTATCTATCTATCTATCTATCTATCTATCTATCTCACTGTCTGCATGCGGAACAAATTCCTTCCTTACGAAGTGAGGCTCCTGTTTGATGGGTTCAACCCATCAGTCGTGCATGGCACAAGAGTGTGCAAGATCCTGTGGACTGAATTCCGGAGGCAAGTGAGAATACTCAGGCAAACGCTGGCGGTTCAGGTGCTGGACAGCAAGTTCGTTGTCGCAGGAAGAAGTCAACTTCGGAAACTTCAACGTACGTGTCACTCACCAGACAACTGGAGGCATCTGGGCCAGCGATTTGGCTCGTCTTAGGTCTCATGACATCGGGCCAAGACAAAGGCAAGACAAGAAAGACAAGTGCAGTATCCACAAGCTAGAGCCAGTACAGCTGCCTACAGACGTGGCTGAGACCCTCTCACTAGGACCGAAGTTCGCGGTCGAGCCAAGGCTGTCTGCGCCTGAGCGCCTCGCCATGGTGCGTCAAATTTCCGTGAGAGCATCGGACTCGGAGCAAAACCGATGTGTTTCAGAAGGCGTCGACGTGCTTCTCCGCTCGAAGCAGTCTGCCTCCAGACTGCCGCTGAGGAAAATAGGGGCCTACCTCCGGGATAACGCCCTCGCTGTGGGTCCCGCCGACAAGAAAGTGGGGTTTGCAGTTCTTCCTTTTAATCTTTTTAATTCGGAAGCTGGTGAAGCTGTTCCGTCAGTATTCAAATGTGAAAAGAACGTGGTTATTTCGAACGTTAAATCTGAGGTTAAAAAGACTGTGCTTTAAGCTTTACCTCTCAAAAGTGGTTAGCGCAATAACGAAAATCAAAAACGATTTTCTTCGTGTTTTCTTCAGCGCGAAAACGTATAAACCGGAGAAACCTTTTCGAGTAATTGTTTGAGAAAAAGGCACTTGGCAAAACGGCGTAGGTCTGTATTTGCAAAGCAAGCTTGGCCTTTTGAAATTAGACGACCCATTCCCTGTCCAAAACCTCGTGAAGTTCTCGCTTTTATCCACGCAGGTTCTCATCAAAGAATGTGCTCGTTCTGTATAGGTCTAAAGGATTTGTATTATTCATTGCCTCACGATTAGTTTTGTTGTTGTGTTGAAGAATGTATTGATAAATTTGTATGCATAGCCTTTCGAAACGGTGCTGGGGTGCCGTCGTGTAGTGTTTTAGAACTTTTATCCTTGTACTTGAGAACTACTTTTATCCAGTGGGAAGGAAAGCCCTACCTCCAAAATCATGGAATGTGCATCGGTTCGTGTATTGCTCCTATTTTAATTGACTTGTTTTTAGCGAAGATGGACAGAACCGTTTCCGGGGGACGACCTTTTACAGCGTAAGCTGTTATGACATCACAACAAGGGCCGTTTTTGCGCGTAGTTGTCCGCCGCCGCCGCCGCTGCCGGTGTCCGTAACCGCTATCGCGCAATTTTTAGAAAAAAAAATAACCAGCACCGAGGAGGATTCAAACCATGTCCTCTGCGTGGAAGTCGAGCATTCTACCCCTGAGTCACATTTGTGCTTCAAAAAATCTTCGCTAAAAAACCTAAACAGGTATACCGTCTGCCGAAGAATCACATTAACAAATGTAACGTTACGTGGCGGAATAATAATACGCCACTACACGTCGGTGAAAGTAGATTGCATAACGATTTCTAGGAATTATTTGAATGAACACGCGGCTGCATGGTTTGTAGCTCTGAACCGATTACAGAGGCATCATCAACATCGTCATTATGAAACAATCTTCTTCAACATTTCCGTCATCAATATTACGAAGCGCTGCCCTTTGAAGCAGTTTTGTCGTATCGATAGTGCCATGCATCATGCGGCAGGCGACATGCGCAGCCCCGACAGCAACCTGACTTGGCTCTTCGATATACCTGATGGCGCCTCCTCGTAAGGTGCGGACCGTTGCTGAAGAAGCCAATCGCAGAGCTACGCGCGCGAATGCAGCAATGCACCGTCGGGCGCAACAGAAAGCTGAGCAGAGGGATGCCCAAACCGCAACTCGCCGGCGACACCGGGCCGAGAATTCGGTGCGTTCTCAGGAAAACGACGTCAAGATACTCTCTAAGACGTGCAGTTATACAGATTGTACGTCACAATACCGCAGTAATTATGGCGTAGTGGGTACTTCCCTACTTGGCGCAGTGATAAGTGTTATGGAGCAGGGGACACCCACCACTTCAGCTTGCGCTAGTTTCCTCAAGCATTTAAAATGGCCTCTATGAAGGTCGCTCCTCCAGCTTACGCTGTCACTGTCCTGCGGTTCCGCGCAGGCCTGGCTCTTTTTCGACAAGAAAGTTATGCTCCTTTTTAGATTTGGTTGACGACTATCTAATTTTTCTTGACTGTGATCCTAATCACTCTGATTCACTCGCTCATGACACCCTCAATTTCACCAGAGAACGGTTCAAACCTCTAGCTCTTACTCACGAGCTGCCAACTAACAAGATCCCCAGATTCTTAGACATAACTTACACATATCATCGAGACCGTATCTGCTGGGCGTACCAGCCAAGGAGAAGCAAACCTCTCACTCCCTACCATTCCGCGCATACAAAACTCGTTAAAAAAAAGGTATTGTAAACCTATGCTCCCGCAGTACCCTACAAAAGTCGTGCCCACACTTAATGGGTGCTAGTTTCAGTGAGCAATCTGAACGACTGTTAAACGCAGGCTACCCCTCTTACATGCAGGTTTCAGTCGAGGAAGCTTTGCTCAAGAAGCTTAGAGACAGAGAGAGAAATAAGGAAAAGAAGGCAGGGATAGTCAGGAGTCCGGTTTGCTACCCTACACTGGGGGACGGGAAAACGGGAAGTAAAGAGAAGGAGAGAGGGGATGCCTTCAGGACAGTCCTGTATAATATCATAGGCGCTCGGTAAGGCCAGCTTAAAACTCCGATACAGGCAACACCTTAACACCAGTCAGCAAGGCCGCAGAAGCTTGCCGTAGTTCCGTACATACATGGCGTTTCCTACAACTTGAAAAAGGAATGATGATGAGTGGGCGAAGCTCCGGAGGTTTATTGGTAAAAACCGTGAATCTTCCGTGAATCTTGCCAAGTACATCATCAAAGACGTGACAAACACTGTGTGTCGCCATCTAGCGCTCTCCTATCACACTAGAGCACGCAGCGAGCGCCTCCGCGCCATCTATTGATCAATTCACGTACTAGCTAAGCAGCACCGCAGCGCTCGGACAGACAGAGAGACAGACAGACTCCCATACTACGCGTTCCCATACATCTGAGTGAAGCGAGCATATGCTGGGATTCGAGCGCATTATATGTAGACATACTAGCGCCATCTAGTGAGCGCTTCAGAAACTACAGGTGGCTACAAACATCGAGGGAAGGACAGACCCACGCCCTAAGGAGCTTCGCCCCTAAAAGGTAGGAGCACGAGACAATGTTAAGGTTGCTTTCTCCGCCTCTAAAAAGTGTCCTACTTGAGTAAACTACATGTATCAAAAGGAACTCAGGATTGCTCTAAGAAGCACAAAAAGGATCCCCTTGTTACATGTGCGAAAAATGTTGTCTACCGTATACACTTGTCATGTGCCAAGCAGTATATCGGGCAAACAGGCCGTTGTATTAGCGCTAGGCTCCTAGAACAAGCTTGCAAAGTCAAAAGTGGTCATGACGGTTACCTCGCCTTACACTGCAGCCCGTGTGGTTGCAATCCGCTTTTTCGCCAGCCCACCATGGTAGCAAGGAACCGAAATAAGCTGACAAGAGAAAAAAATTCACAGCATATCCACGGGGTGAATGATGATGAGTGGGCGAAGCTCCGGAGGGAACCATAGGTAAACCGTGACTCTTCCGTGTAATTCGCCCAGTCGATCATCATGTAAACACGTGAGAAACACTGTGTGTATACATACAAATCAACTTTTATTTGTTCTTAGACGATGGATGGCTTGCGTTCTAGTAACATTCTAGTAAGGGGGAGAGGCCACAGCGTCTTATGCAGCCCCTTACAGAGGCCTGAACGCGCACCCCGTTTGCCGACGCCATCACATGACTGCTGAGAGAGTGTAAGGCGGAGAGGCCACAGGGTCTTACACCAGCTTCTTACACAGGCCGTAACGCGCTAGCACAAACGCGTAGAAACGCGCAGTCTTTCGTTAATGTTGGATATTTACTGTCATCGTGGTGCATGTGTCCATGTGCGCTTCGTGGCGTAGTGGCTAGCGCCGCGCGTTCGGAAGCGAGGGGTCCCTGGTTCGATTCCGCGCTTCGGATAATACGTTCGGAATTTTTTCTCATGGTCCACCAAGCGCGATCCGACACGTACGGCGACGATCCAGGAGAATGAGAGAAGCGCTCCCGGCGCAGCCCGCGCAGCCCCTAATCGGAGAGTAGCGGCACCTCCAACGCCATCTAATGTCCATTCACCCAACCGCCATATTGCACACATCTATATGGGACAGCGCCATCTAGGAAACTAGACCAGAAATGGCGATGACGACACAGAATGCGTACAGCGCCATCTAGTATATCGCCACCCAACTGCAGTTTGCATGCATCTCTATGGGACAGCGCCATCTATTGTATGCTATTGTATGCTAAGGGAGACGCTACTGGTTACGCAGGATGCATCGACAACCGAGAACCGCCCAGGTGATGCCATGTAGATCTTCGCCCCTAATACTCGAAGGCAGAGTGGATCAATAGATTAGGGCCAAATAGCGTCAGCACTCCCTCCCTTGGACTGTGCGAAAAAGAGCTCGATTTCTTGAGATTGTAAGATGTTCGCGTATGGCAGGTGTGTGCTTCCTGTTTGGTTTTGTTGTTTTTGCTTTCCGAGGCTATGTAGCACTGAGAAAAAAAAAACGTTGTTGAAAGCTATCGCTCCTCCGTGCCCATTTTCAGTCCTGTGTAAAAAAGTGCTTGCGCTAAGTAATCCGTTATGCACTACCAACAAGCCCAATTCCACACTCTTGTCATTTATCTATCTATCTATCTATCTATCTATCTATCTATCTATCTATCTATCTATGGCTTAATTTCCGCAAGGAATGCTTCGCATTTTAAGCAATGCTAGAATTCTTGCTTCCCAGTAAACTCGCTGAGGCATCATGCAGCTGAGTACAATGTCGAATATCAGCAGCGCCTACGCGAGAGGCTCCCACGGGCTGCCGTGCCCTTTGAAAAAGCTGGTGATACAGCAGGGTCCTGACTTTCAACCTATGGATGCGACGCCATGTTTCGCAGAGCCTTTCAAGGCAAAAATTACAGACGCCTTCCAAACTAGCGTGCTTGCCTACTTACCCGTTCTTTATTATTCAAGAGGACACCGAAGAAAATGTGCGCGCCTACCTTACTGGGAGCACGAGTATGCATAGAGGAACACTGCAATAAATACGAAGAGCTATGTTGCAATGAACCAACCGTTCAACACACACTGCGGGTGTTCGTTCTTTCATGTCATTTATGCATTTATATAGTAGCGCAAATTCAACGAACACTAAAACCAAGTTCTAACGTGTGGGTCGTACAATTATGGTAAAACACTTATCCTCAACATGCAAAGAAACGTCCATATTGCGGGCTCTGTACACCTTACCAGAGAACTAAAGGTAGTACGCGTACGAGTCGCGGGCGTGATGCAGAGCTGAATGTATGTTAACTATGGCCTCTTCTTTTGTCCTGCCAGTCATCCTCTGCACGAGTTCCACTAGACCAGCGCTCGAGTAGACTTTGCCGAGAGCATCCACGCTCGTCTCGTAGCTAACCCCAGCGCCCGAAATGACTAAATCAGCTGCCTTGTGCAGGAGCATGATGTTCCTCTCCAGAAGCGCTGCGATCTCGCGCCTTTCTACGGTGTCGTCCGATTCGTAACGAATCTCGAGGCTGGTCAAGGTGGAGTTCTTTTGCAAGCCCTCGATGATGGTTTTCGCGTCGGCAGACGAAAATCCCTGCTGGTTTCTAATGGCAATGTGATTTAGTACTTTGTTCCTAGCCAGCAACTCCGACAAGGCCACCGCCACATTGGACGTTCAGTACTCCGGTGGTTATTGCGAACTTTGTAATAGAAACATTATTTATCAATTCCTCCAGAATGGAGGTGAGCTCGAAACTGTTATCACATGGCCCGCGTATGATGAGGCTGAGTTCACAAAGAGTTGTCGTTGTTCTTACAACGCACATGATCTCATCCACGGCATCAAAAAATATTTCCTCGGTGCACTCGACATGAAGACAGTACAACAACTTGTCACTGTGAACGGTATCAAAGAAGGATTGAACGTCGTCCTGTGGGCCCGCGCCAACGAGGTTGACGTACAAATGTGGGCAGCATCGGTAGTTGCGGAGGAGTTCGGTGACCACAGATATAAGCTGCACGGGCCAAACAATCTTAAGCCTCTTGAAGACAACAGCGTAACGTATGTCACTCAGTATTGACGTCACTTGGTCCTTTTCCACGGGGCACACGCCGGACAAGTCCACCAGCTCCAGCCCGAAGCTGTATGGCAGCATCTTCGCGAAGTCTACTAAGGTATCCGAAGGCAAGCTCACCTCTGCTAATGAGAACTTCTTAAGGGTGTTATTTTCCGGGAGTCTTGCGATGAGTGTAGCGACACCTTCGACACCACCACACGACTTCGAGAGGCCCAATTCCCTCAACGACCTGTTCTGCTGGATGTAGCTTGCGATGTCCTCCGCGAACGCACTCCCCGTGTTGACGCAACTCAAGTGCAAGTAGCGCAGACGTCGAAACAAACCGCAACGACTGATGCACAGGTCCCTACCACTGCAGTCCACCAAGCCAAAGTGGACTTCCTTTAGCGAATAGCACTCATCTCTGTGGTGAAAAGCAACGCTGAAGGTCTCATACATTGTTTGGTGTAGGTGAAGCTTCCTCACACGCGGTCCTGTACTCAGCATCCGCCGCAGCAGGTGAGCATCATTGATTGAAAGCTCGTTTTTGTATGTCAGATCGGCGCCATATTTCCTGATCGCAGATGTTAAACGGGCATGGTTATTATGTCCGTCCATTCCGTACAATTCGAGGCCCTTCTGGAAGAACTGCTGTACCTCGATGTCAAGGATGTCAGCCGTCCCGCTGGTAACGTGAGCCATGTTAGCGTCAATGCGGAGGGTTTTAATCGCTTTGTTCTTTTCTACTCCACTTGGGTTGCTTTCTACTTGGAACGAGATGTGAGCCTTGTATATTCCTTTTTCGTCGGCTCGGCAACCACGGACGCCTCCTTGTAACCAGATTTGATGCTGAGCCTCGATGAAGACTGAAAGTGAAGAAAGACAGAATGGGAAGCACATCAATATTTTAATTCTAATGCTAATGGTTTCTGGTATTTCACTTCACAAAACCACGACATCATTGCGCCATTGCGTACTAGCGTGATCACGCGGTCACGAATACTTGCAAGGAGTCTTTCAATTCATACATCTTCAAGAAACCGCAAGTCAATCATCTCCTCGTGCCTTTCGATATCTTCATGTACAGCTTACGGGCGCCGGGTGGTAGAAGTTCATTGCAATTACCTAGGAGCTGCTACACAGGGTGGCATATAATGGGTCTGCAGTTTGGCGCGTCGGTGCGCAACGCGTCCGCGGGAACACGGTTCCTTTTGCGCTCTTCATTTGGGCCATAGGTGAGGGGTATGCGAATATCGCATTTTTTAAATACGAATACCATGCAAATATCGAGCAGTGAATATCAAATCCAATATCAAGACACAAATACTCCTTCGGTATGAATACTTAATATAAGACAATGCAAACTTTCAACGCTATGCTGTGCTATGCAAACCCTCAACGCAATATATATTACTATCGAGAACAAGCTGTCTACACTAGCTTGTCAGGTCGTAACACCATTGATAGAATGTCACGTAAAAGGAAAGTAAAGATACTGGTGTCTATCACGAAGAAATATTAGTTCTTCCGAACGTAGTGCTCAGCTGGAGTAGATGCCAAGAAGGCACGAGGGCACGACTGCGAATGGCAGAGCAGCACGTTTTGTTTGACGATTTAATAGCGTGCAGTACACCAGCGTGACGACGGCGGTGCACTAGGACTGCTTGCTGAGCACGTGGTTTAAATTGCTTATCGTAAGAGTGCATGTTGGCGCCGACAAGTATGCACGTAATACTTGAGAACTCACGTTGTTGGCCACCATGAGTACACAGGTTAAAAACGGAAGATCGGTCAATTTAAACAACATTACTAAATTACACACTATATTTTTGGATAATGGAATGACATCGAATATTCGAAAAGTTCGAATATACCATATTTTACGCTCCGCAAGTTCTCGCCTGAGTCCTTTAGTAACAGAATGGCTGCATGTTCGCTAGACCTACAGGGAATGCGAGGCGAGTGTGAACAGATTCCGACGTAGAAGCCCGCTGGTGACCGGTTGGTAGCTTAAGTTACACTCATCGAATCAAGCCCACTATGACGTGCTCTGCATTACAACACGTCAGCAATCGCTACAGCGTATGCGTGCTAGGCTACACATAAAACACATTAAGCTTAGTGCCCCCCCCCCAAAAAAAAAAAGAAAACCCGAACACTTCCGCTTTGAGACCCATTACGGAGAGGAAATAAGCATTCCGCAGCTGGAACTTTTCGTTCACACTGAAGCCGCCGCCACCCTATGTCACGAAGCTTATACTGCAACGCCCTACGTGCCGAGCTGCGCGATGGAAACGGTTGCCCATAGCATGACCCACCTTGTACGTGATCCAGACTAACCACCTTCGAAGGCTCCTCGAGCACCAGGTCAACTGGCTTGACTGGCCTACGTGCTATGTAGGTCAAGATAGCAGCGCGACAGGTCACGGAGTGACTGGACGGAGGGACTGTATTCACTTTGCGTATAGTGATGATGCGCCGCCTACAGCGTACGCTCGTGACATCGTTGCTCATGAGCGTGCGCAGGTCAAACACCACCGATAACGAATTTTACCTGATGCAAAGACGCACAGTAGTGCACAATAGAGACAAGTAAACCCATTTCCACTGTAGTCATAATTCGCCGGAGTTTCATAACGCCACGATGGTCACAGTGACAGTCGCCGTGCTGACTTCCACTAGTTGTGCTAAATGGTCTACAAGATTACTTAGGCCCCAGGCCGCGAGCAGTGATAATCTGTGTTCTGAATCGAGTGCTCCTGCACCGCAAGGAGCAGCATACATACACTCTTACCCTTATTCATAAGCAGTGGTAAAAACAGGCACGGTACTGCATCATCCATGTGACCCTTGCGTGCCGGCAAACAAGCCATAATGAAAATAACGACGGCTGGAGTTTAACGTGCCAAAAGCAACACATGCTGACGAGGTACACCTAGTATACGAACTCCGGAAACTTCGGTCACCTAGGTTTCCTTCATACGCACTGACACCGCGCAGTAGAAGGAAGACGTGAAGCAATTCGCCTGCGTCGCCGCCAGCATCGAACGAGCGTATTCCTGGTCAGCATCTGAGCATCGCAAGGACTGTACTACTGCGACAGCTAACAAGCTCTAATCAGCAACTCCACCATACAGACAAATGATTGAAATCCGCATGGTGAATGCAGCACGATGTCGATGCATCGATAACTCTGAGAGCTTTTAATTAAGGTATACGACTGCAGAAAGTGGTATCTATCTATCTATCTATCTATCTATCTATCTATCTATCTATCTATCTATCTATCTATCTATCTGTGGCTTAAGTTCCCCAGGAAATGCTTCGCATTTGAAACAACGCTAGAATTCTTGCTTCCCAGTAAACTGGCTGCAGCATCATGCAGCTGAACACAATGTCGCATATCAGCAGCTCCTACGCGAGAGGTTCCCCCTTGCTGCCACGCCCTTTTAAAAAGCTGGCGATACTTCAGGACACCCAGCGGGTAATCCCAGCATCCCTTTAGCATTCGCTGACCGTCACAATGTTGGAGCCAAATGCTAGAGGCATCTTATTTGGCCTCAACATTGTAACGTCCAGCACCTCCACGATGTCAGTGAACGTTAAAGGGACAGACAACAACCGAAAACTTGAATTGAGATGACCCCACTGGCGGAAAGATTGTGTGTTGCATTGGCTCAAACGACGCCACTTTTCCTCACTAAACACGGGTTTATGTTTTTATTTCTTCATGCAAACTCGCGAAAATTGACGCCTGGTAACTCAAGCGGCAAACATACGAACTAGAGTTAGAGTGCGGTCACGTGACCTTCTACAAATTTACGCAATATTTTATGTGTTTATTAGTATCGAACGGCATGAAACTTTTGATATTATGAGCTTTTTGTCACTTACAATGTGCAGATAGCCCTTCGTCTGTCGCGCGCGTTGCTATACCGCACGCTTCTGCCGTCACGTGCGAAAACGTGGTTTCGGATCTAGCTGGCCTGGCTTGGCTCGGCTATGGCCAGAGTGGGGGCGCCGGAGCCCGGCCATTCATGAAGTAGGCGCGGACATGCGAAAGAATGCCTTACAAATACAAGATCCGCCTGGCAAACAATGCCAGCTCGTCGCACCGTCTTTTTATTTCAAAAAATTGTCGAACAGGTCAAAGTGTGGGTGGCTAATCACAGCTACGTTCACTCCTGGGACAGCAGAACGATGTCCGGAAGCGAGGCGGATTATCGGCATCGCGATCACTTTTCAACGTTGCTATAGTGCGCGCTCTGCCTATTTTAGAGGCTTCTCAGATCGAAAAATGCTGCGTGCAAAATATTCAAGTGCTTTTGGAAGTAACCGCTGCAGGTGAAAACATTACAGGGGGCGAGCTTTCCATTGCGCCATAAAAAGAAGGGTCCTTAAGAATCGATTGTCAGTCCCTCTAAGTAGAAACCGAGATGGGGCCGTGTTCCGGAATGCCACATAATCACATCACGGTTCTGGCGCGTAAAACTACACCATTAATTGTTATTCGGACTTGATTGCTAGTGGAGGAGATTCACTTTGGGTGATGCACTTCCGCTTTTGTTTTTTAACAGTGGACCTGTTGTAACTGCTAGAAATGGGCGCCGCCGTTGTATTCTTCATGCTACATGCGGAGCGTTGTCTTGCCCTTGACACACTAGTCACGGCTGCGCTCGACCCACGGAGGAAGAAGTATTTGAGGAGGGGAAACTGCTATGCCACGGCAGCGTGCGGCGGCGGCCCGTTAATGTAGCGCTTGGGCGAGGAGGAAGTTCAGTTTTCTGCGCATCACGACAGATGACGCTGCCGGCCTGTTCCCATCGAATGAATTTCCGTTTTTGCTATAGTATGATCGATTTGGTTGAAGTAAATTTAAAAGGCACGAGGAAAATTTAAAGACAGGGAAAAAAAAGTTCTGTCCGCGAGGTGGCGCCAGCTTCTGACACTACGCTCTGCCGGCTCCGCCCTGAAAGTTCCTACGTCCGGGTTTCGCAGCGTTCTGCTGTGCGAAAATTTTGTGTTTCAATGCTTGTAGGGCTTAGGAGAGAGCAAATAATGTAAAAAAGAAATGAACAAAGTAAATTAAGCGAAACAACGATAGCAAAATGTTTATTTACGGCAGCAAGAGGGCCAGGCTCAGCATCTCTTGCATGAACTTGGGCGTTTACAGATCGGTAGTAATACGATAAGATATTGCTTTCAATAAAAGGACAACAGCATCGATGCCAAAGCAGGATCACTTGCGGGTTCTTGCACACAATGACCAGAAAATTGTAACCAAAAGAAAAGGAAACACCTATATGTTTTATCACAGAGTAAGTATCACAGTTACAAAATTTGCAGCAGCCCTGGCTATGGCGAAAAATGCAAGATTGGCAGTCAAAGAAGGTGTAAAGCAGAAAATGACGTTTGTCACAGACAATGGCAAAAAAAAAAAAAAAACGAGGGGGCGTCATGATGCTGCTCATATGTAGCGAAGCTAACAATTCAAAGTGAAGAATATGGTGGAAGAGTTCCCCAATTCATGATACTGCTATCACAGTTCGCCTCAGCAGTCGAAAGAAATCACAGAAGAAAAAAAAATCAAAGAATAGAGCCAAGAGATGCAGTTTCAAAGCTTCAGTACTTTGCATATATCGGCTTGTTGCGATACATTTTTGCCACTGCATTTCTGTCACTTTATGTCTAATGCATGGTTTGAAAATTGAGGCGTCATAAATTTCTTCCATATTAGCTTAACAAAAGCTTCTCTCTGATCATCAGTGCAGCTTTTACATTTCAACACAGGCAAGCCTATGATTGCACTCACACTGTGCTGCAAACACAGCTCCATTGGTTTTAGGAGAGCTTAGCATTATTTCCACGTATTTTTTCAGTCCATATAGAACTGTAATAAGTTCTTGTGTCGGGTAGTAGAGGCCACCCCCGTCTTGGTGGGAAATCAAACCATTGTACAGCAGAGTTCCCTTTTGCCTTCCTAACTAAAGACACACAGTTCTCGCACGCACTTTCCTCGCTCAGTACGTGAGCTATGTAGTCTCCAACAAGTGCTATATATAGCTGCCATATCTGGCGTCGGCAAAAAAGGCTTTGATGGCATGTAAATTTCTCGTAGTGTTTGTTGTGCCCTCTGGGTATTCGCACAGACCGCTGCTGTGCTGCTCCTCACTTCACTTCCAGTTCCAATAACAGCGCGAGAAGAGCAGAAAGAAGTGGAGTTGTTGACGTTGCTTCTGTTGGATGATGCGACGATCCCCGTTTCAAAATTGTTTCTAGTCCGCCAACAGCACTTCTTACGCCCATTACATCGTTGCATCCGGTAATCCTCCTTAGAAATCCAAACAGTGATTCTATTGGATTACTTGAGAATTTCCTTGTGAGTACAAACATGAAGTCGCACTCATTCTACAGGAGCTGTGTGCATTGCACACTGGAAACTGTAGTGAAAACTAGGGCGTGATAGGTTTCTTTGGCGAGGAAGTTCTCGGGTGAACTAGCTTCCTTCAGCATTTCGATGTACACGAGAAAGACGAGCTCTAGCCAGTGAAGTCCGAGATCTTCTGCAGTACCGCATGGCTAGGCTGCGGTTATTAGACCGAGTTCCGAAGAGGTAAGACGCGCTATAAAAAGTAGCATGTGGCAGGCTCGGAAAACATGACCAACAACATTACTGCTCACTCTGAACGGGCTACAGCAAAGACTGCGCGGGCGCTTGCCGGGCATGCGGGGTAGTCGGGGTAGTGTTATAGTGTCAGAACGTAGCGCCGCGGCGCGGTGGCGGCGCGCGTAAAGGGGAGAGGGTCGCGCGTTGGAATCGGCGCTCACGTGCCAGGCATCTCAAAGTAGAGGAGGCGTTGGTCGAAGTGAGACCACTCGCTTCAGGTCTGTCGTGACATCGGACTGCATTGTTAAGCTCATTCATTACCCGCTCATGTTCTTGTTTGCCTTAGGTTTGGCTAATTAAGCTTCGCCAGCCGTGTATTGGCGACAATGTGTCGCCGTTTTCAAGATACGCACTCAGTAAGCGCCACACAAGGCTTAAAATGTGAGTGCACTCGCTTTCACGGCCTTCGAGACTGCGCGTGCCGGCGTTCGAAATCTCAGAGGCCATGTCGCTTTGCTCACGTTTACGGTAGTCTCGTCGAGATGGCGGCACTGCCACCGGGGCTTTTTTCTTTTTGTACATCGGCTGTTTCAAGCTACAACCAAAATGAAGTCGAGACGAGTAGTGTGGTGCACTACTGTATGTATAATGCTTGAAATGACAGTACTGTTTGGCGAAGTATTCCTTCAGTCACAAAGGCGACTTGGATAAGCCAGCCTTCGCAGACACATGCACAGATGCGCACCCCCTGGGCACCGGAGAAATGTTGCAGAAGCTCCGGGGCACTAATGACAAGTGGAAAGTCCGCCTTCTCAAAGCGGAAATGTCGGCGAAATTTCTCGTATATACGGCATAGCCTCGACGACATGGACTGCCTGCGTAGCTTCTCTGGTTTCCAAAGTATAAATTAAGCGCTCCTATGTCATCGCAACTTCGGGATGACAGGCAGTACGGGTCAGAAAGGAGACTCGATGGCGGCATGTTGAAACGAAGCGACGTTTTTCGGGTCTGCTGATACAGCACTAACAACACACTCACACGATACTGGCACAATGATTTTGTGGCGCACTTAGGGATTTAATAAGAGTTGTTTTAAGGTGTAGTTGTCGCCGTACATGCCTTTGCGTTAGCTTTAGCGTTTCGCTCTCTTCCGCTATACTAAAAGTCTAGTTTGTGCCGCCAAGTGCACCCAGCTTTACCGTAACGTTAACCTTAACGCTAAATCTTTACGTTTGCTGCTTTCCGATATACTAAAACTCACTAATGTTGGAGCCAAATGCTAGAGGCATCTTATTTGGCCTCAACATTGTAACGTCCAGCACCTCCACGATGTCAGTGAACGTTAAAGGGACAAACAACCGAAAACTTGAATTGAGATGACCCCACTGGCGGAGAGATTGTGTGTTGCATTGGCTCAAACGACGCCACTTTTCCTCACTAAACACGGGTTTATGTTTTTATTTCTTCATGCAAACTCGCGAAAATTGACGCCTGGTAACTCAAGCGGCAAACATACGAACTAGAGTTAGAGTGCGGTCACGTGACCTTCTACAAATTTACGCAATATTTTATGTGTTTATTAGTATCGGACGGCATGAAACTTTTGATATTATGAGCTTTTTGTCACTTACAATGTGCAGATAGCCCTTCGTCTGTCGCGCGCGTTGCTATACCGCACGCTTCTGCCGTCACGTGCGAAAGCGTAGTTTCGGATCTAGCTGGCCTGGCTTGGCTCGGCTATGGCCAGAGTGGGGGCACCGGAGCCCGGCCATTCATGAAGTAGGCGCGGACATGCGAAAGAATGCCTTACAAATACAAGATCCGCCTGGCAAACAATGCCAGCTCGTCGCACCGTCTTTTTATTTCAAAAAATTGTCGAACAGGTCAAAGTGTGGGTGGTTAATCACAGCTACGTTCACTCCTGGGACAGCAGAACGATGTCCGGAAGCGAGGCGGATTATCGGCATCGCGATCACTTTTCAACGTTGCTATAGTGCGCGCTCTGCCTATTTTAGAGGCTTCTCAGATCGAAAAATGCTGCGTGCAAAATATTCAAGTGCTTTTGGAAGTAACCTCTGCAGGTGAAAACATTACAGGCGGCGAGCTTTCCATTGCGCCATAAAAAGAAGGGTCCTTAAGAATCGATTGTCAGTCTCTTTAAGTAGAAACCGAGATGGTGCCGTGTTCCGGAATGCCACATAATCACATCACGGTTCTGGCGCGTAAAACTACACCACTAATTGTTATTCGGACTTGATTGCTAATGGAGAAGATTCGCTTTGGGTGATGCACTTCCGCTTTTGTTTTTTAACAGGGGACCTGTTGTAACTGCTAGAAATGGGCGCCGCCGTTGTATTCTTCATGCTACATGCGGAGCGTTGTCTTGCCCTTGACACACTAGTCACGGCTGCGCTCGACCCACGGAGAAAGAAGTATTTGAGGAGGGGAAACCAGGGCTAGGTCAGCTAGTATACCCCCCAGGTAAACGATAATAGCACCACTAGCGCCAATTTGTCCCCTGGTGTTTGGTAGGCCAAACTGTGAAACCAAAAAACAATAAAAAATTGCTGATGCTGCTATGGCAACGCTTTTGTTGATGAGAGAGGAGGAAGCGCCGAGCTGCTTTTCGTCTGCTATGCGCTCGACGAGCGCACGACCGCTCGCTATTTTTTTTTTTCAGGTTGCGTTGCTTCTGCAAATCTTGTTTTTGACAACTTTCCTTTGCTATTTTCTCGGACTTTCAGCACATCCACAAAACATTTGTTTGTAAATATTTCTCGTTTCAATGCGCACGAGCCAGCAAGCCTTGAAGCGTGACAGTTTTGTTTGAGCAAGAAAACGGTGTAGTAAAAAAATGGTGGTTTATTCGCTCATTTTATTAGCAACGCATTGCAAACGATAAAACTCAATAGATGCCACAATAGCACAGAGCAGTGTATCTCGTACGATAAATACAAATGTTCGCATTCTGTATCGGTTACACAAGCATAAGAGAAGTCTTCACACAATTCATCGTATACAGAATATCGCTGCAGGGGTCACCACGTTTATTGGCTGTACACAATACAATTCTCCAGAAACGACGGTTCATAGTAACACGTTTGTGAATAATGAACTGACCATGCAGTGAAGATGACCTGCACGTTGAGCCCAACACTACCAGCCCCTTTTGCTATGAAGCTTGCTGGTCGAAATAACCTTCTATAGCAAACTAACTTTTTGTATAAGTCAGCTTGTGCTAATGTACCATTACATACTGAGCAAATTATATTTACGTTGTAACACTTGGCTATGTTTCTCGATATGCCGCGTAAACCCTCGTTCAGAGTTGTAGCACTGCTAACAGGGCATCATTACAGAATTTTACAGCAGTACATAGCAGTTATTCCTCGCAATTTGTAATGCCCGTATATTCTATCACAGTTTAAGCATGAGTATCACGATCCTACAACATCAAACAACAAATGACACCCTGTAGACACAGCTTTCCATTGAGAAAAAAAAATGCCGTGTAGGTAAGTGTCGATGGCTAATCATCATTGGAAACTGGGCTAGGACAGTCATGCGCAAAGGTATTACGGAAGGCGCACCTTTAGGACTTGGAAAAATGTTCACAAAAGTAACTCAGATCTACAGCATTTAATGAATCAGCCTGGGCAGATAGCTTAGAACAAGCCTACTCTGACCGGTTTTCAAGACATTCCTCTAATATGCCTGAATCACATAAAGCATTTATTTTATAGAGCTCATAAGCTCAGCTTCCTGCATA
Organism: Hyalomma asiaticum; assembly: GCA_013339685.2. Classification (NCBI taxonomy): domain Eukaryota; kingdom Metazoa; phylum Arthropoda; class Arachnida; order Ixodida; family Ixodidae; genus Hyalomma; species Hyalomma asiaticum. The sequence continues at coordinate 42,471,558 of CM023489.1, read as the reverse complement.
ATGTTGGAAGCATAGAACAAATCTGAGCTATACTATTAGTTTTGTAATTCATCATTATCAGCCTGTCTTATGTCCACTGCAGGACGAAGGCCTCTCCCAATCCTCGCCATTCTTGCCTGTCCTGCGCGAGCTGATTCCATTTGACGCCTGCGAATTTCTTGATTTCGTCCCCCCATCTTACTCTGTCGTCCGCGGCTACGTTTGGCTGGAGGTAATTTGTCATTTGACTTTCGAAGACGCCTTAACAAACCGGTAAAAGCGCCTTAACTTTGCTGGTACATTTGCTTGTGGCACAGCGTGCTTTCTTGACTTACTAAAATATTTCTGACTTTTCTAGAATGAGCTTCTTCCTCCTCATTTGATATTAAAATGAAAGTATGCGTGGCAAGAATGCCAAGTACTATTAGTACTTGCGCAACCTCACCACATCAAGTACAAGTTCTCAAAATTCGTGTTCGCAGCACTGAATTATAGCGCAACAATGTGATCTATGAATGTCTGCACAAAGACAATACCTTGCGCGCTGTTTGCGCAGACATCGAAATGCGCTAAAGTGTTTTGTTTTGGCAGGGTTCGCGAAGGCACTTTCGGCGAAGTGGTCCGAACAGAGTCTGTAGCCGTCGTACAGTTGCTCCTGTGTGAGTCCCTCGAGGTCTGCCCTTCTGGCGTAATTTCGCCCTACGTCACACCTAGAAAATGAAACAAATACCACCATGGAAATCAATAAACAACACGTAAAAGCGACACTAATATAGAGAGTGTGAAAAAGGGAGAAAAGAATGTGTCACAGGTTCAAAAGCAAAGCGCAGCTTGGCCTTGGCGCAGGCAACACGAACTTCACGTTACACGGAATGTAAGCAGTCACTGCTACGTAAATAATTTGGGGGGCTTATTTTTTTAAGCATTCAAATGTGGTAGTGCCGCTACAAGGAACTGGTCGTCGGAATGCTCTAAAGCCGAACCAGTTCGTCGAAGAAGCGCATTCGGCGAACATACTTTGCACGATTTCTTCTTAAAGGAAAAGATATTAAGAGCCACCGCCAACGATACCGATACGGAAGCGAAATTTCCGTCTGCGCATCAGCTGGCATCAATCGGCTCACGAGAAACTGTCCACAAGTAGCTTTACATGCTTGCTACATTACTGAAAAATGCGCATTGCCAAGCAAAAAACCCACTGTAAAGCACCAACAGAAATCCTTCGGTTCGTCCTGTAGCTGATTTGATAAGGATAGCCCTCGCTACTCCGTACCGAACAAAAAGTGTGCTTACCGTTCGTTCGCTGGGAAACGGGAAAATTTCGCTGCGCTGCTTCTTCCCGAGTTGTGGCACCAAAAAGCACCGCAGCACGCCTTGTGTCCTTTTCCTAGTTTCGCCCACATTTTGAGCGCGTTCGTACTCACAAACACCGAACTGTTCACCTTCAAGGCACATTAAAGAAATTCCACACGTGCACAGTGAAAACGGCAGAAGCAGACGGACGGAATGGCCGCAGAAGAGATAAGAGCGAAAGCGCCGCCCATCGGCGCAACGAATGCAGCGTCTGGATAAACATATAGGGTGTTAAAAAAAGAAAATACCCGAGGACACCATTTTATTTCTACACATAATTGCATAACTTTACCTTATTCATGCCTAGGTAGCAAAGATATAGCCTCACATGCAAACGTTGCTGAATTTTCGCTTCCTACCAAAACAATGGCGGACGCTTTATTTCCAATACCGAAACTAGTCGAAGTGTCCGGCCCCTGGGGAAACTGCTATGCCACGGCAGCGTGCGGCGGCGGCCCGTTAATGTAGCGCTTGGGCGAGGAGGAAGTTCAGTTTTCTGCGCATCACGACAGATGACGCTGCCGGCCTGTTCCCATCGAATGAATTTCCGTTTTTGCTATAGTATGATCGATTTGATTGAGGTAAATTTAAAAGGCATGAGGAAAATTTAAATACAGGGGGGAAAAAAAGCTCTTAAATCTTCTTACGAGCCTGGTGGCGCACATATCACCGCCCCGTTACAAAGGGGACGCTCATAGCATCCATCTATCGTTTACATGTCATCCTATGGGCGCGACGCATAATTTTCTCGTTACCGTCTCATATATTGCAAATTTCCTCAGTTTTCACTCTGTATCGTCAATAAATATGGGCGGCGGACATTTCAGCTGCAGTTAGTAATAAATGATGAATTAATTACGCGCCGTACAGTGCTTGGAACGACCTGCTTGCACTCACGTCAGAGCAGACGACGCATGCTGCTGGAAGCCATTCGCTGGCGTGTCTTGAGCACGCATGTGTAAATGACCTTGCGAAGAAAGGACGTGAGACCTTCAGCATATTCTTTATCATCTGCTGACTCTAGAATAGTCACGGGCTTCTCCAGCGCGACGTCGCGCTGTAGCAGCTGATCGCGGAGGCCACAGCCCGACGCGCGCGTTTCTCTTTTCGTCCGACAGAGGGGGAGTCGGCGCGGTGCCCTAAGGCGTGACTTTATCGGGCCGCTCGAGCGAGCGCTGTTTCCCCTCCTCAAGAATTCTTGCTCCGTGGCTGGACCCACGCTTGTCGTGAACTCACTGCTACATATTATGTGGAGGCAAAGAAAGAAAGAAAGAAAGAAAGAAAAAGAAAGTTGTGATTGCGCCGTGGGAGCGGCGCAAAATAAAAAGAAAGTGATAGCTAATCGCAGGGGAAGCATACGAGGACCAGAGCGCCTGCTGCTTTAGCAGATGGCGCAGCGAATGGAACTGCCTTCTAGTTTGTTTGTAGTTGTTCTTTTTTTTATTTTCGTTGGTCATGAAAGGTGTAAGGTCACCTATACTGCTCTTTAATGCGCGCATTCTGTCAAGTGTGTAGGTCATCGCTTCTCGGAAGCCTCGAGCTTGATCGCTTCAGTAGAATATGTATTCCAACTTATCATTTCGTGGTGCTAGTCTACACCGCATCCCTCAGTGCGATCACTATGTGTTAAGCTCTGCGAATTGTCACTACGTTGCAGATAGGCTGCTATTGCACGGAGTGCGCACTTTTCGCGCTTCTTTCATTAAACGTTGATTTCGGACCTGCATATGCTCGTGGGCAAAAATATTCGAAGGTATATGCTGAAGATAGCGAACCCCCTACTAAGCAAGGCAGGACGGCGAAGCTGTAGTTGCAGCCACTGCCTTCATCTACATAGCACAGGATAATATAACCTGTCATGCCGGCCTGGGTGCTCGTGGAACTTTTGGAAGGCCGTAAGTCTGGAACAAGCACTGGGTGAGCTATGCCATGGGCAAATATCCTTTTGGATTGCGTGTGTGGGCACTTCAAGGGTAGAGTCGAAAGATGCGTGCAAAGAACGGCAACTTCAGGTATGAGCGACAAATTGTGGCTGCAAACTGACCGCAAAGTCGAAGTGGTAGGTTTTATGAGGCCACCAAGTTTATGAGGCCGCCAAGTTCTAGCACTATGTGCCCGCCGTCGTGATAGCTCGGTAAGTGATGCTTCGTAAGGTGGATCCCAGTATAACTCACGTATTTAAACACGACAGGGTGAGGCTGCATGTGTAGTAGCAGCGCAACCAGCGGGATCCAGGGGGAGCAAATTGTAGTGCCGTGGTATATAGCGCAACGGCAAGAGCGTTTTCTTCGAGCATGATTGCTGCTTCCGATCGCGTATCACCATGCAGTTCTTCAGCTCCTACGCAGCTGCAGCGACGCGCTGCAATCGTATAGTATACTGCAACTTGAGCTGCACGTAGTCGGTTCACTTAGGTCACCATGTAAAGGACACGGAACAGCCGATATGCTATCGGAAGCGTGCTTCTCGAACGCTCTCGCCCTCGCGGTGTACCGCAATGCAACTAATTCCTGTCACCAACTCCCACGGGCGGCGCTCCTTGCACCAACAACCACGCACTCGCACTTACGCGTTCCGAATCCGGGAGTATTCTACACGTTGTCATAGGCTTACTTTAATCGCTCCTGTGAACAGGAAGCTCACACGTCTTCGTGTATTGGTATGTGCCTCACTTCCCCAGAAAATCTTACCGACGTACAGCCATTTCGTTTCTGAAAGAACCAGGGGAGAACTTGCTGACATTCAAGCTTTTCTGGGAGCAGAAATTGTTAGGGAATATTGTAGCTGGATGTGGACTTGGGAAAACTCGGTAAGATCAACCATTAAAGTGTGCACTTTACCGGGAGACCCTTGTCCAGCAAATCAAGAGACACTCGCACTACATGCAAGTTCCTTGAGCAGCATAATAAACCGGACGTGTGCCTGGTTAACTTCCGGCCCTTCCTTCTTTCTCTCTCTCTTACTCTCGCAGCACAATAATCATGGCGAGCACAATCGATCACTTTGGCCACGGGCGAAAGGCGTCGGTTTTTGCAGGCATGTCGTGTACGTTCTGGCGTTAACACTGGCACCCTTCATAGTTGCCCCATGTAGTACAGCGCTCACGAATTTACACGTCGTATGCAGAAATTAGAATGTGGGCCAAATGACACGGCTTGTCACTTCGAAACTTGCCAATAAAGGTTACGTAGGCTATCATTTAGTCTACGATCAAATACCGCGCCGATGTAACACGATATGGTGTCGTCGAGGGCTATATAACGACAGCTGTCGACGGCCGCGTGCTCGCTTGTTCTAACAGTGGACCGGCCTTTACATTAACAATCTCGCTTCGCCTTTCTCAACTAACATAAGTTTGTTCGTAGACGATCAAGCGGTCCGTACCGCTAATAACACACGATAACTCCAAGGCGACCACTGCTTGGCGCAAATGGAGTCTATAGTTCCACTAAAGACTACACTGAAAACTTACCAGTTTCTTTCACTCGCAGAAGCACTTTCCGCCTCCAGAAACATATGTCCTGCGCAGTGCTGAGGTTTCCTCGAGCGACACGTCCAGGTACCACGGCCTCGCTCTTTCGAGTAATCTCTCGTCGTCTTCTGATATAAGGATATCATAAACGAGCCTACTCGCGCCCCTGGATAGATTCAGAAACACCTGAGTATGCTTGCCGCTACGTAGAAACGCTAACCTGCATAATATGTATTCGGCTCAAATTTCTAAATCTTATGCTCGGCATGTGAGTCACTTCAGTCTAACCTTTCTAAAGCACGTAAAGCACGTAAAGCACGACGGCATGCCACTTCAGCGCTTCTTGCAGACAGGTGAAGGAGTGATTTGCGTCTATATTTATAGTTTAAGAATAAATCATCATAAGCAACACGCGAATAATAACTTGTGTGCTCGTGTGTTCCACACAGTTTGTCATTTCCTCTCGGGAAATTTTGTTACGACGTTCCTTTATCAAACAGTATCACTTCGTCATGGGACGCTGACTTGGCAAAGCGGGCGTATTTCCTGCTCACCCGGTTGGCTCATTTGGCGTATTACCATCGGAATTAATTTGTGAATATCTCTAAATGCGTGTGGGGCCAACCAGAACGCATCGTACCCAATCAGGCGACGATATTCAGGGGTAGGGAGGTACTGATCTAATTGAATTTGGTTGGTAACCAAGCTCGTTCGCTTGGTATCTGTCAAAATTTGCCTGGAAGGTTGCTAATGTAGGACGAATATGATTAATGGTCCATGACATCAATAGTATTACATTCCCGTCAGCTACGTCATGATCAAGGATAATAAAATCACATGTCTCATAGACGCATTGGGTATCAGCTAAACTGATGGAATGTAAACTTTCAAGGCCTATTCTAGATTACATTCACGTTACTTTTGCCTGCCACAGGCACCATGGTTGAACTCTCAGGTCTTGGGTCCGACAACCACAGATCCTCTTTCAGCTTTGCTTCTCATAATGAAGTGATAGCAAAAGACTGCTATGAATTTATTTCGTAGCTACCGCGTGGAAAACATGGCTTTTCAATCCGGTTCTGTCCGGTGTAATCATTTATATTGCACAGACACGTTTCCACTGGGTCCTGTCCGAAGCCACATCTTTGCTATCCTCTCTTTCCACACAATGCTAAATTTTCTTGCCGCTCGCACGTTACTATGGGTGGTTTCCAAGTGGCGGTTAAAACACGTCACGCCGCTGTCGTCCAATCATGCAAGACTAGTTATGCCCAAAACCAACCGTAAACTCATTTAATCAGTAATGCAAACAATTGCGACTGATATACATCTGCGATCCCACGCACTTAGTCATCCACTTAAGCATAGTTTTATTCCATCGTTACAGCGCTGCCGTACCCTCCAAACACTAAAGACTGCCAATAATGATATGCTTCGTTTGCTTACTGCATTCACTTTCAGGCTTTATCGACGCACAGGAAGACACCTGTGATCGCCGGCGAATAAGGAAATTGCAGTGCTCACGTTTCCTTGGTCCAAGTAACAGCATCCCTGGAAGGCCGCGTTTCAAGAAACTTCAACTGAAATTCCAAAAGCAGCCTGAAGATATTGAACTTATCACCGCAACTGTCTCAGCATTAAACATCGTTTCTCTCAATGACGTTATTATAGCGAAGGCGGTGCAGTAAGTGAACTAGCAAAGAACAAAGCGAAAAGAAGCCTCAACACCGACGCCAACATGGCTGACTGTAACGACGGGACGGCTGATGTCCCTGACGCTGAGGTAAAGCAGTTCTTCCAGAAGGGCCTCGAGTTGTACGGGCGGGACACGCCGAATAATTCTGCCCGGTTAACGCCCGCGATGATGAAATATGGCGCCGACCTGACATACAAAAGCACGCTTTCAGTGGAGGATGCTCACCTGCTTCGGCGGATGCTGAGGACAGGACCGCGAGTGAGGAAGCTTCGCCTGCACCGAATCATGTATGAGGCCTTCAGGGTTGCTTTTCACCACAGAGGCGAGTGCTCTTCGCTAAAGGAAGTCCACTTTGGCTTGGTGGACTGCAGTGGTAAGGACCTGGGCATCAGTCGTTGCGGTTGGTTTCGACGCCTGCACTCCTTGCACTTGCGTTGCGTCCACACGGGGTGTGCGTTCACGGAGGACATCGCAAGCTACATCAAGCAGAACAAGTTCTTGCGGGAATTGGGCCTCTCGGTGTCGTGTGGTGGTGTTGAAGGTGTCGCAACACTTACCGCAACACTCACGGAAAACGACACCCTGAAGAAGTTCTGTTTAGCCGACGTGTTCTTACCTTCATACACCGTAATCAGCTTCGCAAACTTGCTCACGTGCAACGACACGCTGGAGCTGGTGGACCTGACCGAAGCGTGTCGCGTGGGAAAGAACCAATTGAGGCCATTACTGAGGCAGGAACTCTATTCCGGTGTCTTCAGAAGGCTTAAGATCGTCTGGCCCGTACAACTCATCTCTGAGGTCACCGAAATCCTTCAAGAGGGGCGTTGCTGTCCCCGGCTGTGGGTCAGCCTTGCCGACGGGGCGACAGAGGAAGACCTTCGAAAGGTCTTTACGGCGGCTTTCAACGACAAGATGCTATGCGAGCTCCGCCTGGAATGCACCGAGGCCGTATACTTGGCAAACGAGTCCCACATCATGCTTATGTTTGAGCCCACGACAACGCTTCGGGACGTCGGCATCGCCATAAGAGGACCGTTCGATAACCAGACTAAGTTTATCGACATTATGGAGGCTATGAGAAAGAACAGTTCCATTACTAAGTTATCAATAAACACCCGAGCGCTGACGTTTGAAATGGCGATCGCCCTGTCAGAGATGCTGCCTCGGAACAGAACATTGCATCACGTGGCCTTTGACAATAGACACGAAGCATCGCCCGCCGAAGTGAAAACAATCATCAAGGGTTTGAGAAAGAACTACATATTGACCAGCCTCAAGATTCGTTACAAACCCCACGATTCCGTAGAGAGCCGTGAGCTCACAGCGCTCCTGGAGAGGAACATGATTCTCCTAGACAAGGCAGCAGATTTCGTAATTTCGGGCGCCGGCGTTAGCGACGAGAAAGGAGTGTATGCTCTGAACAGGATCTACTCGAGCGCTTGTCTTGTTGAATATGTGCAGAGGATGACCGGCAGAACCACAGAAGTGGCTAAAGAGGACGTACAGGCTGCCTTGGATAAGGCTTGTGAATCACACGGGTACTACAATTAGTTCTATGCACAATGTGCGCCTCGTGAAAGTTTTTCTGTGCGTGAAGTGCGGTGAATGTTGTAGTTCTATAAGCTAGTCGACGGAACTCTGTTTCAGATAGTGCTTTGTTGTAATGCGGCGCCGTTGCATGGATAAGCAGAGTGAAGGAAAATGTACCTATGTGTCATGTCTATAACGAACTGTTATGCATATGCGTACACAACTACCCGTGTTCTCAAAGGGTTATGCATGCAATTTTATTCTCTCATCCTTTTTAGGAAATAAAGAAGTTGTTTATATGCCCACAAATATGTTAAATACCTTTGTCTGGCACGAGGCAATGAAACAATTTTTTGGCGATATTTTATTTTCTCGCCTGTGGTCCTTAGCTGATGTGATGCCAATGGAAATGAACCTGAAGTTAAAATAACCATTCAAAAGAGAGATGTTTGGACGGCGGCCCAAGTGGACGGTGGGATATGTTTGTGCTACCGTTTACTCAAGGCAAGTTTTATGACCGGCATTCAAAAGTGGCAAAGCGGGGCTCTCCAAGTAGCATACAGCCGGCATCCAAGTATTTCCTGCGAACCTCGTCCACTTTCGTGCAGAACGAGCTGACGGCTACGTAGCAGGCGGAACTGGAGATATTTGACACGCACTTCGGAAATTATTTGAATGAAAGCATTCACTACCGCTGCTTCGAAAAGCGAAGCAAAATACATGGTGCCATCAGCGCTCTGATAGGTGGGTCGAGAAGCACCCGATTTTCTGTGCAAATTTGTCGACGCTTGACATATATTTGTATCAGCGGCCACACTATACGTGAAACGGCACCAGCCTCGCCGGTGTCGTGGCTTCTCCTTGTTTCCGTCCTACTCACCCTTACTTCCGGTTCCTTGCTACTCTATACTGTACAAGCCTATGCTAGGTCTACTCGCTCCCTTCCTCCCCACCCTCACAACAATCTTCATCGTCTCCCTTTCCCACATATCCTTCTCGCTTTCGCTTCCTTACCACAGCTGTGCCGGCACGGCAGGTGAGGCGCAGGAGAAGCTCCGAGCTGGTTTTTTTTTTTGTTGTTGTTGTTGTTGCGATAGCAATTATATGGACAGTATCGGCTGGTTTTTGCCGTCCCCGTCGCCGCCGTCATGAACCGTATATGTATAAGTATGTATATATACATAAAATACGCAAAGAAAAATAATTCGCATAAACGCTTCCGAAGCGCGGAATCGAACCAGGAACCTCTCGCTCCGCAGCGCGTGGCGCTAACCGCTACGCCACAAAGAGCAGATCCTTCAGGGAGCTAACAGCGAGCCTTATATACACACCGTTTACCACTGGCAGTACACAGAGACGGCAGGCGCTTATAAGCGTTTCTTCATTACCAGCGAGATGGCGCGAGGAGCGCAACGGCCGCCTTTGCAACAGGAGCGCTGTTCAAACTGAGAGTATACATTGTGACAGCTCAGTATTCGCGCTACTTCGGTGTATATCTGTGCGTTCGTTTCGTGCGTGGTTCACTTGATAGTTCGCGCTCATCTTCTGTTTGTTCATTGAGCGGCCTCCTTTGAGCTCGAGGGACGCGCTGGAAATTTCAAGCTGCCTCCAGGCTCTTCGCGTTGCGGTCCCCTTTGTTGCTATCGCATTCATTGCTTCGCCCTTGCGGGGAAACTGTACTTTTTTTATTGCGATAGCAATTATATGGACAGTCTCGGCTGGTTTTTGCCGTCCCCGTCGCCGCCGCCATGACCCGTATATGTATAAGGATGTATATATATATATATATAAAAGTCCCAAAGAAAAATAATTCGCATAAATGCTCCCGACGCGCGGAATCGAACCAAGAACCTCTCCCTCCGCAGCACGTGGCGATAAGCACTACGCCACAAAGAGCAGACGCTTCAAGGAGCTAACGGCGATCCTTATATACACACCCTTTACCGCTGGCAGGGCTCGGAGACGGCAGGCGCTTATAGATTTTCTTCATTACCAGCGAGATGGCGCGAGGAGCGCAACGCGGATAATTTTTCAGAGACTTTAACCGCGGGCAGCCGCGTTTGCAACAGGAGCGCTGTTCAAACTGAGAATATCCATTGTGACAGCTTATTCGCGCACGTTCGGTGTATATCTGTGCATTCGTTTCGTGCGTGCTTCACTTGATAGTTCGCGCTCATCTTCTATGTGTTCATTTAGCGGCCTCCCCTAGCTTTGTATGTGTAGCTTTGTGACACACGACGTATAAAGCCCATCGTGCCACCACGCGCTGCCCACTGGAGGCGCTCACTTAGCAAGTGCATGTTTGCTACAATTAATATTGCTCCTGAAGCTGGGGGCCTCACTTCGTATAGCATTAGTTTCTTGCTATCGCATTCATTGCTTCGCCCTTGCGGCGAAACTGTGAGTTTTTTTTTTTTTTTTTGTCCAGATGGCGCTGGCCTTTACAGCCCCGTGTAGAGAGATACATAAAAAATAAAATACATGAATACGTAAAATACACAAAATAAAGCTCGACGGGGACCTGCAGTGACGCATCGATGGGATTAAGGTCATCAAATGTTTAGACACGTCATTTTTAGTATTTCTTGAATGTATATAGCTCAGGATTTGGCAAGCCCTGCGCAGTAGCTTGCACTGATCCTCGCCGTTGTCTAAATCCACTAGCAGTGGCACTTGAAAAGCCGCGTGACGGGAGAAGTAGATTTCCCAACATTAACTTTCTGTTTGTGACAAGGAAAATTATAGCATCCACCCGTTTTGTAGCACAAAGCTACAAGGAGCACAAGGCTACACTGTTTTGTAGGACAAGGCTACACTGTTTCCTTGTAGCCTTGCGCTACAAAACGGGTGGATGCTAATTTTCCCTGTCGTAAACGTTACTCCACTTTGCAGGTTTCCGCAGAACTCATATGCCTAACTTTCTGTTTATAACGGAACTTTCTGGGGGTAGACACCTAAGTTGAAAAACCGCCTTTGCCCTTTCGTTCCGTGCATACTAAACTTGTGAAGAGGGACATCGCAAGCATGTGCCTTCGCAATGCGCTCCTGAAATCATGCCAACATACGATGTGCAATAATTCGGTCTACAAGTTTCTCGCCTTCAGGACGTCCAATGTCCTATCTGTGCGATCGTGGCTGCTCCGGAAGGACTGCCTAGGAAATAACAGAAATGTCCCCAGCAAGATGGCGCAATCCCGGATAGTAACAGAAATTTTGGAACTCGGCCTGCGAGATTTCATCAGCTGCTGTCAGCGCTTTTTAAAACATTCGAAAGTCCCGAGCTTGTGTAGACACTGTCGCACACTCAAATAGTGTTCACAGACGTCTTGTGCGGTGCTGCAGTGAAGCCTCGGCAAAGCCTGGAAATAAAAACGAACAGCACGAATTACTTGTTTATATTGCGGCCAAAGCAAGGCGCTAAATATCCTGAAATTTCTCATTCGAAATGCCCCACAGTTTTCCGTAGATCTTCCCCGCTTGTTCCTCTCGCCGCAGCCTTTAGCTGCTTGGAATGGGTCGCACGTTCACTGTCAAGTGACGGATGTCTTGGCAAAATATGAGACGAAAACGCTGCTGCATCAATCTTCCTACTCTTTTTCTATGTTTTATCTATTATTATTTCTTTTTTTTTTTCAATTTAAAGCTCCCTTAGTTCATGGCCCTTCCCCCTGGCCGGATTGCGCTGGGTACCCAAGGGCCAACCAACCAACCAATCATCAATGCGTGTTTTAGACTCGTCTGAATGTGACACTAGCACGCACTGCGCTGCAGGAGGCTTGAAATGTTTTTATTTATTTATTTATTTATTTATTTATTTATTTATTTATTCATTCATTTATTTATCATTTTTCGTATACGATGAGAGGCCGACAATGTGGTCGCCACTTCATCTTTGATCCTATCGAAATTTCAGGGTGTCTCATCTTGTTTTCAATTTAATTCAATTTATTCAGGCAAAACATTGCTTTTGTTGAAGGGACAAAGGGAGATTATCTCTGCCTGGCTACGGTCCCTCCACCCATACATGCAGCCATGTATGCACCGTTTCGCAATCGAACACATTAACCCCAGCCAACTGGCCTGTTGGGGTCGGATTGTCCTGTTGGGGTCGCAACTTCAACCCTAACAGGCGAATCTGCCAAAACGTCTGCACGCTAGTTGTCGGTGACTTTGGAGACGCTGGGGGAGCACTCACATGCAATATCGCAATGCCGTTACAGCTTGTACAGACATATAGGCTTCGCTTTCACACTACAAACAGAGCGTCGATGGATAAGAGGGTGACAACAGAAAGTGCAACATCCCGGGAGGGACGTGTATCACTGTTGCAAAAACACGTAGAGAGGCCAGTGGACCCGAGTTTACGTAGCACCCTCATGCCCCAGCACGCCGCTGCACAATACAGCGCAACTGTAGCTTGCGAATCAGAAGCTGTACCGTTAGACTCACAATGCAGTTGCGCGTCGAGTTGAACGCAGTGAGCACCACCTTTGAGAGCTGCAGATGAACCTGCCCCCGCGAAGGCTGACGGCACCAACGGGGGTCAGCAAGATGTGCCGGGTTGCGTGCTCTACACTTGTAGCGTGCGTCGGCCTTTGGCACGGTCCACGTAGGCTTGCCGCTGAGGTGTGGGAAAGAACAAGTGCTCTTAACGAGGATCTGGGCACGACCTGCAAGAAGTGCTTTTTTTATACAGAACTGGCTGTACGGAAGCGCATAAACGACATTTTGGGTTTGCTTAAAGGGACGCTTAAGTGAAACAGTAAATCACTTTATACTAATAGATTGCTTATTTTGAAAATTTTGTTGCCGCTCATTTCGTCATCAAGAGTTCAATGTTACAGGAGAAAACGGAGATCAAAATTTCATCTTTTTGAATTTCGCGCTGAAACCTCTGCACGTCAATGCAAGCATGACGTCAAGGATTTCAAAGTCCTTTTCTTTTAGTATTTTGTCCGCACCGGCTGAATGGAATTTCATGAAACTCGTTCTGTTAACTCCGTGGATACCTAGGAATACAATGCATATCATGTTTCACCATCATCATCAACCTGTCAACGCCCACTGCAGGGCAAAAAAAAAAAAGCCTCTCCCATATATCTCCAATTATCCCTATCCTGTGCTAACTGGGTCCAATTTATCCCCGCAAGCATCCTGATGTCATCTGCCCACCTAACTTTCTGCCGCCCCCTGCCACGCTTGCCTTCTATAGGAATCCACTCTGTTACCCTTAATGACCAACGTTGTATTCGCATTACATGGCCCTCCCACGCCCGATTCTTCTTAATTTCTATCAGTACGTCCATAACACGTGTTTGTTCCCTAACGCACTCCACTCTCTTCTTGTCCCTCAAGGTTGCACCTACCATTTTCCGTTCAATAGCTCATTGCGTCGTCCTCAATTTAAGCTGTACCCTCTCAGCCTCCAAGTTTCTGCCCCGTAGGTGAGTACCGGTAAGGTAAATCCCGTTTACCAGAGAATAATTATGTGGACCCTATAGCTGGAGCCATCAAAATCTATAACGTCAAGGTGATTTGGTAAGGGAACTTCGAGGTTGAGTCGCCACGTGCATTTTCCTTTTACGTGCTTTCTCGCTTACCAAGCGCCTTCTCGCCGTAGCGGTGGCGCTTCTGGTATCGCGAAAGGGTTATTCACCGATAGGAGAAAAATCATTTTGCTCTTTAGTGCCTCTTCAAGTCTAGAATGTCCGCTTGCTTGTTACGTTTCTCCGATACAAAGGTCTCAAAGAATACCGCCTATGGAGCCTTTTCGTAAATGTAAACTCGGCTTTCCTGCGATGCAGTTTGCCCAACTAATTGTGGTCTAGTGAATTCTGCAGACATCTTGCACAAGCGCTGTTTGCGTGTCGTATGGACGTGTGACGTGCACACTCGGCCACAGTGGTATAAATACGTAGCAAATCCAAGACCCAGAATGTGCAGATAGAATTTTCTCTTCACTTCAATCACGACAGATGCAACCACTAATTGGGCAAATGTACAATGTACGGAAGAGCATCTCAAAAATAGGAAAAAGTTCTATAATGGGCGAAGCCATTGCTTTCGGTTATATGTACTTTCTTTCATTCGGAACACCACTGTACCTGCAGAACTTCGTACTTCATAGTTGGGATTGTTTCGACCACATTTGTTATTTCTTTACTGAGCCATGTCACGGTTGCTAAAATCAATTTTGCATTGACGTAAACCAATGAGTAGGAACGGGCTTGCCGCGGCCTTCGCACTTGCCACCGAAAGTCATTTCCAATTTGGCAGCGGTATCAGCGAATTAAAAAACGCTTCCCTATTAAGAGGGTCCTGCAACACTTTTTTTAACATTGTCTCAAACCGGTGCTCATGTGTCGTGGAGCCGCCTGTAAACATGTGAGCCAAATATTACTGCACAGTGCCCACGAGAAAATCCGCGATCTCGTTTCAAGTGTGCGGCTGTAAACCGCCCGCTCTTCTCCGAACATATGACGTCACAAGCAGCATTGGCTTCGTCACTTCAAGGGAACTAGCGTTAGTGATTCTACATTCACAGAGATGTAGTTGGCAATGCTTTATTTGTTCGTTTTAAGTTGAAAAGCTAAAGGAAACGTACGTAGACTATCTTTCAGAACAACATGACAAGTTGTGTACTCGACGAACAACATGACATGTGTACTCCATGAATCAATTAAATATAGAAAAAGAAAGACCGTGATGGTCAGTGATATCGGTGGTTACATCGTTGGTTCTAAATGAAGGATCGATGGTTTGGGGCTCCTGTAATAACCACTGAAAATGTGATTGAGGTGGTGGCCATACAAAAAGCTTCGATGGCCAGGAAGTTATAATGTTAACCTGTGCCAAAACATTTCGTTGTAGTGGCGTCTCAGTAGTATATTGGTCTGAAGGACACACAACAACTTCTAAGGACTACATTTAATTCCACAGCAACGCACAATTTTAAATCTGTACTGTCGAGCAGGAAGGAGTAATGTGCACGCACCGAAAACATTTAAGTAGTCGTTTATCTGAAAAGTGGTGACTTACTATGATTATTATGCTCGTAATGAAGTCGTGCCATCCACGGCAGCTTCCGTAGATGAGCTCGAAGAGACCAAACACTGAATGAACTGCAGGAAAAAAGACACCCAAACATTCACGTCTACACCAAATATACGCATGCAGATAAAGTTCATTAATTTACCCCAATCTTTCGTGTCTTCTATGTCTCTTGTCCTATACATATACGCATAACACGAGGCAAACAACTAACTGAGAATTAGAATTGCGAAAATCCGAGGCGCCCACGGAGAGCGCTTGAATGAAATTTAGGCACGAAGGGTTTAAGTCAAAAGCATTTAATGGATGAAAGTAGCGTGGTGTTTCCAACTCCTTTACCCATCTTATTATCCCTCTACTCAAACACGGCACTTCTGGAGCATGCCTTCAAACGCCAGTAGGTTCATGGTCGTACAGAATCTACTGGACGTTGAGCTGACGCTATATATGTAACTCGGGCACCAGAAGGCCTCAGCATGAATATTTGCTGCTTTGGTTCCGACGTTCGTGGATCCGTGTGTCATGTCATCCACAAAGCTACCCTCAACACATTGTATTGCTCATTTCGCCTAACGCGTTGTATTTGATGACAAGATTGATTTCGTGAATTGATTGATTTGATTGATTTGTGGGGTTTAACGTCCCAAAACCAGCTCTGATTATGAGAGACGCCGTAGTGGAGGTCTCCGGAAATTTTGACCACCTGGGGTTCTTTAACGTGCACTGACATCGCACAGCACACGGGCCTCAACATTTCGCCTCCATCGAAATGTTCGTGAATTGTGGCTAGAGCAACACATCAATCAACAAGTGCGCTGGACGACTGACGATCGAATATCAGAGCAGCCGTGAAGCCCCTCCATTTCAAATGAGCGGCCTGGTTTAACACGTACCTGTAATCCTCATTCGACTGTCCCTCTATCCACAGAGAACATCTGAATGACGACTTCAATTGTTGCGCAGCTGTAACCTCATCCTCCGCTTCGCAAGGCCACCCCCTCGATGTCATGAGACCATCAAAGCTAAGGACGGTATATGCAATATAAAACGTTCACATTTCTAGCTTTGCCCGAAACCGAATTTTAGGGGCAGCAGAAATATGGCAGCAAATGTATAAGATTCTTCAAAGCAGGCTTCACACAAAGCAAGTGAACATTCGCAAATACTAACCACGGAGTAGAAAAATCCCGTGTGTCACTGAAATTCGTGGAGACGTGGCGCCCACATTCTGTCACCATCAACATCAGCAGCGGCAGCCTAACAGCACGACTATCGATCACTGCAGGACGAAGGCTTCTCCCAACTCTCTATTCTGACCTGTCCTGCACTCTCTGAGTTTCCCTTATGTCTGCATTTTTTTTTCATTTCCATCCCCCCATCTTACTTTCTGTCGTCAACGGTCGCGCTTGTCCTGTCTTAGCATTCAATCCGTCGCTCTAACCAATCCGTCGCTCTAACCCTTGTGTACCCCTGGGTCCAGGGCACTGTCTTCTTGTCTCTTAGTGTTACGTCTCTATGTTCCATTCCCGGTTGTGTGGTCTTTAATTTTATCCCGCGTTTCTTTGCTAATCTCTTTGCTAAAGAATGGGCTTAACCCGTCCAACCAGCCCCTTGCACGTTTACCGGCGTCCAGTAGAATGGCCTTAAAGGGGTCATGAAAAGAATTTGGAGATGCCGGTTTGTAATTTTCACTGCTTCAATACGCATCCGACAAGCCGATTCCGAAATATTTCGGCGAAATATTCAGTGCACATTTAACAACGCCCGTTTTAAATCTCAGCTTTCTTGCGCTCCCGAAACGACTATGCGACACTACCGGCCGGCGTGGTACTATTTGGTGACGTTGAGTTAAGATATTTTTAAGTTCAAAGGCACAGTGAACTCGCGTTTGCTCTAAAGGAATCGGTTTACTTGAAAGCTAGAAAGGAAGAAAATACTTGGAAACCGTGCGGTGCCACCATTCGGAAGAAAAGCGGCAGCAAGGTTTGTTTTCCTATGGCCTCCGAGGGCGCGCCAATCTCGGAGGTATGACGGCTACTAAGATGACGTCATCTGCAGAGTTGAGGGGAACGCACGCAGTGAAACCGAAACCGCGTTTTTTATCGCTCTAAATCAACGCACACGGCGCAACGGAACAATGCATATTGTTGATTGGAGGGTCAGGATCCCGAATACGCACTTAGTACAAAATGTTCAGAAAACGTTTCACGACCCCTTTAACGGAGATGGAAAAAGAGCAGAAATTCATAACAGCTAAACACGGAACGATACTACTCTGGTTCGGAGAAGACACCTACAATGTGGGCCTGTTGTGATTACCATCTACATTAGCAGTCGCCAACAGGACGCAGATGCTTGCGAGGGCGGGACGTTTTAAACCAAATGAACTGTGCATCCAATGAGCCACACGTCACCCACTATGTCACCAGCCATGTCCCCACTATGCCCATCACGAAAACCACCAACCATTACAATGGTAGTTTTCGGTGGGCTGCGATGACTGGCGATGGCGGGATTCTCGGTACGCCTGTCATGATTTGGAAGCACCATCCACATGAGCGTCCACCAATCCTTACTGTTCCGCGAATTCTTTTAATATAGTTAGGCTCCCCCGTGTATAATCGACCAAGGTATAAGTCCATATTGCGCAAGAAAAAAACCGAGCATATCTTACCGTAGGAAAACGTTCCAAAGAATAAGAACACCATGTTCAGAAGGATGCAGATAGTCATTACTTTCATCACGTTGTTGGATGAGCGGTGATGCAAGTACATACGGGCAACCTGCATCGAAAGCATAGGAGGAAAAGGGGGGACGGGGGGAGGTAGGGTGTATTAGAACCAAAGTACAAGGACACAATGCGAGAGGTACCGTACCATGGAGTCCTTGCAACATGCCAAGAGGTCTGCTTCCAAGTCGTCGACGGTGCGCAGGTAGAGGACGTCGGCGACAAAATACGTCGTCACAAGCATGAAATGCGTCTTCAACGAATACTGAACTGTCACGACGGAAATAAGAAAGAGTGCAACTGCCCTCAGCCAGTGGAGTTGCCGCGCGTACTCCACCGCGCTTCTGTACACTTCACGTTGTTCCTGAGGCAGCAGTTTCTCGCGGACGTGCCAGAAATATGCAAAGTCGTCGTTGGTCAGCACGGTGCAGATTAAATGGACGACCGTGGCTATGACCCAGCCCACTGACCACGGTGGTGTCGCTGTCACCCGACTAATACTTGTGAAGACGTTGGTGACCTGCAAAACGTGGGATATTTTAGTCCGCGTCTAATGAAACTTCCACATATAAACCGCCATCATCCGAGGGACATAAATACATGTGGCAAATGATAATGACTGTTGTGGAGATAAACTATGCAAATATAAGCTGTAACTTCGCACCACTGAATATACCTTTGTATACATCAGACAAGATGATACTAAAGGAATTAGTCATTTAATTAAAAAAAGGAATACCTCACCTTTTCAAAGAAAATGTAGTAAAGAATAGCACTTTAGCCAGAACGTAAGCAAACTTCCATGCTAGACAGGTACATGTCTTCGGGCCTGTGTTGCGTCACCAGGATGTGAACTGTTCCTAACTGTTCATGGTGGCATAACGGCGCCAAAAATCAAAAGCGGCGATGATGTGTGAAAATCGAGTCGTTTATAATCATCTTCACCACATGGCTAAAACATGCGGACAATACTGAACACGCTTATAATACGGAGCTGGAGAAACCAAGACTATAAAGTGCCATCTTCAGGTTAGGTCCTCTACGTAGTATGACATCCCTTAGTTTCTCACAATACGTTTTTGGGGAACATCTCCTATGTCCATAGTGTCGGAACTGTGTCAGTAAATCGTGAGCAATAGGTTGTTACGCGCTCTCCTCATGAGCTTCTCTCACATTGTTTCCTTCTCCAGTCATTATTAACTGGACACTAAAGGCCCTGTTGGTTTTATTATGTTCATCACGCCTCCAACCATAATGTGAGCAAGCACGCACTTAACAAACTTCGTTCATTGGCACGGATGTGTGATATAACGGATCTTCCACCACTTTGGGCCTCTTCATTGCCATCAATCATTGCCCCTTCGACTTCATCTTTGTAAATGTAAGTAAATGTTGCCAGCAAGGTGGATGATGCTCCCAAACTCTGCAACCCGTAGGACATCCCTGGGAATGAACGAAAATCGCAAGAGCCGCCTTCTATCTTGGCGCAAGAGTGGCAGCTCGCTTACCCGATCCTCGCTGCGAGCCAGCTTTCCCGCCGCCATTTCTTTTGGCTTTGCCGTATAGGAATTTGAATGCATAAGGAGCAAATTAGGATATGCACTGTGGTACAAGTGGGCAGACTAAAACATTACAGATCAGTCGAATCGCCGATTCCGAGTGACTATAGCTTTCTTTAGCTGGTCGGACATAGCAGCTCTGACCCTGTCAAATACCGACAAAAAAATCCCACACGACAAATTCCCAATAATACCGCACGTATGAAGATATGAAAACAGCAATTAGTCATATGAGTCTGTATGAGATCATGGGATCTGTATCATGTGAGCGTTTTTTTTTTTTTTTTTTTTATGTATGGGCGGCTACAACAGTGACTCTGGGAGCAGCTAGCACGGATTCGCGTGAGGCGTATACCTCCTCTCCTTGCAACCTGGGGAGAGTTCCTCATCATTACAAACATTGTTGTAGCACGATGAGAAGCAGTAAAATGCACCCCTCATACCGTCCCAGCCCGAGATCCTTCATGTTGGCTAGAAAGATACTTGCGTGAAGGACAACTGAAGACGCCTCGTCCTGTTTCACACCAGAGACGGTGCCTGAAGGAGTTTCGCACTCGGCAAGCAGTCCACGTTTTAAATTTTTAAAATTTATGTATACTCACGCCTTCCTCTTTGTATACAACCGCTTCGAAGTCGTAGTATAGCCGGTAAGCCATGGCACTCAGCACGTAGACGGACGGGATGCCGAAGCCGATGACGAATAGAAGCAGCGCACGGAACGTGCATGCTCGGTCCATCTAGTCACGTGAACGCTCTCTTTAAAAACAGCTGTGCGCGTTTTCGGGAGATTCGGGAAATTGGGAGCGTCTGAAAAGTAATAGTGCGCGGTGAGTGTTTGAGGAAATTGCGTCACAGTTTCACTTGCTCTAAGATAGCCCAAAGACATATTTATTTTTTGCCTTTGCCGTTGTACTCGCTACATCGCGCTCGTCCTGTCACTAGCGGCCACGCTGACCCGTCTTTAGAACAGGGCACTACCGGAACAGACTATATTACAATGCTCTGTTCAATGCTCGGTCAAAGCTTTGTTGACGTTTCTCCATGGTACTGGCTTATTAGACTGTGATGTCCCCGTTCCTCTCTCCCCACCCAATTTTTTTATTTTTTGTCTCCGCTCTTCTATGCGTCTTGAATTCCTTTTCCCATCCTTACAGGGTGGCAAGCCGGAAGTTTATTTCCGGTAGGTGCCCCTGCTTTTCCCTCTTGTCTCCCTCTCCCTCTGATAACTTCCTTAGAGCAGGTACGTTCAGAAGGCGCATGTGAGAGACTATAGTCTATATGCAATGGAAGCGCTCGATCACAGACGCCATTGCATGTTGCGCCGGGCGCGTTTAGCACAGATCATCGCTGACAGAGTGTTCACCGCACCACGGTGGCATTCAGCTGCTGATCCGAAGCTCACGGGATTGAATCCCCGCCTTGGTGGCTGCATTTCGATGGAGGCGAAATGTTGAGGCTCGGGTGCTGTGTGTGTAATACGTGTGCAATGCTTCCATAGTTTACACACTCCACAGAAAAAGATGTTTTTAGAGCAAATGTTACGTAATTGCTTAAAAGTGATGCTCGATTCATCTAACGTTACTTCTTATTTTCATTTCGCCTGATATCATTAAGTAATTAAAAGCAATCAGTGTGACTATGGGTTACAGCTACGTAGCGGCAATCGGCAGTTTTATCTCAACTCAGCCACGCTCACTCCCGTTCAGGTTGACAAACTTCATCCTAATTATTACATATAAAACCAATAAAACCAGATAAGATATTCCAGTTATATACGATTTATGTATACCTATATAGGTAAAAATATTATTTAGGGTAAAGAAACAACGAGAAAGGCAATAAATATATGAGATATTACAGCACCCTTCTGTAATAATTCCTCAAGACTTTCAGTTACTTTGGTACTACGTACGGAGAATAGAGCAAACTCTACTCTGTCGTCGCCTAGGCAAATGAGAATTCGTGAAGTTTTAGCTATCAGGCTGTACGGTGTTCATGGTATATAATATATATACTTAGAAAAAGAGTATTACAGCGCTGGACTTTCGCAGCAATCTCTTTCTTTTAGTAAAGGTATCATCTATTCCTAATTTTATGCATCCAAACTAGAAGAGAGCCTCAGGAGAAGATGGATGCTTGAATCGATGAAAAATCGCAATACGATTTAGAACAGGGAATGTCGCAGGAGCCAACGTTTCGACAAGTGGACTTGTCTTCGTCAGGGCGGCAACTGCCTTCTCCAGCGTTCGTTTATGTACGCCTTTGCACACTCTCCCCCGTCCTCAGAAAGAGAGGAGAAGAGCAGCACGTGCGAACAAAAAAAAGGGGGGGAGGGGCGCGGTGGGGCGGGGGGGTTGGGTGCAGGGGTAGTTGGGTGACAGGTGTAAGCGTGACTAATATAAATGGCAAGAGCGAAAGCTTCCAAAGAATCCGCTCCTTGTACATATTTTGCAAATAACCACCACACATAAACCACCCACCACATAATCGAACGCTGGAGAAGGCAGTTGCCGCCCTGACGAAGACAAGTCCGCTTGTCGAAACGTTGGCTCCTGCGACATCCCCTGTTCTAAATCGTATTTTGCGATTTGTTCATTATATTATGCATGTATATCATGCATTTATTGAGTATAGGTATGTATATGTTGCTCTATGTTCGCAGTGTTTCCTGCGATGACTTGTAATTCCTTTTTTGTTCCCTCCTGAAATTAACGCGCAGACATCTTTGATCCCGCAGCGGAGAGACGAACCGCACATACGCACTGTGGATGTTTTTTTTTTTTTTCTTGCAAACTCAAGTCTTGTGCAAAGAAAACAGACTCGACTTCCCCCATTCGAGAGCCAGCCATGTTCACTCTCGCTATATTAACGCGATAGCCTTGATGAGCTCGTGGCGCAGTAAATCCGGCGTAGGCATAAGCGTCGGTGCCGGAAAAAAAAAATCACGTTGACCACGCAGACCCTCCGCTATTGCGCAGATGCGTTAGTGAATAAAATTCAGTTTGAGAGAGCAGAGAGGCATGGCCTCCTGGCTCCATCATGGGCTAGCCAGGGGTCCTCACTCGATCTCCCAAGGCTGGCTCCTCAGGACCTTAATAAAAGTTCACTGTCTGTATGTCTGTCTGTCTGTCAACGTGAAATTCGACAGAAGAAATGTAAAGTACGGATTAACTGCAACCTATGGACACGTGGTGTATAACTCAGATTGAGATTAGAATGTGCGAGAAAACATATTTATGCTACGAGGAAACTCAAATATACACTTTCCCAGAATTTCCACCATAACAGCAGCAGCGCGCCCTGGCAGCGTCATCTATACGGAGTAGGCGTTGGCCTGGCTGGGTTACTTGCGTGAACATCATCCAGATGGCGCTCGCGCGATCGCGTTCCCCTCCTAAAGGCGAAGCTTAATCGTCCTGCCATTTTCTTTTAAACATTTAAAAGAGTCAGGGGGACCCGACTACCACCATTTTTCTTTAACACAGGGGGATCGATTCACCACTGTTGTTTCGCCTGAACAATCCACAACTGTCGTGCGCTTTCTTTGGTGTTGTGCATCTAAAGCGATGTCATGGGCTAAGCACTCAGTTGAATGCATAAAAGGTCGCGTGCGTTACTTCGGACGTCCAGTAACGATCGCAAGCTGACGAACATAAGCAAATTTTAATACACTGACCACGATGGCGTGGACTCAACTTTTAGAGTTTTCGATGAACAGATCGCTAGAAACGATGTAGAACAGGGAATGTCGCAGGGGCCAACGTTTCGACAGGTAAACTTGTATTCGTCAGGACGGCGACAGCGTGTTGTCACGCAGATACACGCAAACAATTACAGTAATTCGAGCTGGGCTCACACAGAGTCATACAAACCAATGTCGGACTAAATAACGGACTCACGGGTACTTATAGACTACATCAAAACTGTGAGTTGAAACAGATCCACCTATAAAATCTTTTAGCGCGCCAACGCACAAGTACCAAGAATAGAAGACAAAGGGACAATAGGAAAGCGCTCGCCCATGTATCTCCCATTCTTCGTCCTTGTATGTTCGCGCGCTAAAATTTTTTTAAATGATGCATAGGCTAAAGGAGTTAGTTCAACAAATTTCTACATGCAGTATAGCGGAGCCACTCTGACTCCGGTTTAGCTTGACAAGGCCGCCTTAGCTGTGCCTGTTTACATTATTATTAGCCTTTTGTTCTGGGTTGCCACGAACCTTCCCCACTTCTGCAATATTTATAAGCTTCTTGCCCACGCTGAGCCCCCGCAGTATTGCACAACAAAGATTAAACTCCGTCCTTGTACCAGGTTCGGGTAGAGCGGGAATCCGACCTGAGCGAGTTGCCATGGGTTAAGCTTTGTTTTTCCTGCGTCCACTTTCGATATATTTAATGCGTAAAGCTCGAAGCAAGACGCTGGGACATGGAAAGGAGTACGTCATGTGCTTTTCGCTAAATTAACTCCTGTTCATTCATACAGAAGTCATTAAGGCCCGTATTCATAAAGCTACCTTATCCTTATCGTTTCTTTTCCTTATCGCACCTGTGACGTTAAGGCGCTTTAAGGGGAGTAAAATGGGAATCAGTGCGGAATACTATCATAAGACTTGTGTGTAGGTACTGTACTAATTTGTTCGTGAAGCCTGTTAAGGGCACAGGGGCGATAAGGGAAAGAAGTGATAAGGACAAGATAGGTTTACGAATAAGGGCCTAAGTGTGACAAGGTGGATTCCAAGAGAAGGTGGGCGTGGATGGCCTGGCATGGGCTGCGGGAGGTGGGTGTTTGAGAGATGGGTGTTTGAGATCAAGAAATTTGCGGCACTAACGTGGTCCACTGTAAGCAGAGAACCAAGTTAATTGGCACACTGTGTTAGAGGCTTTTTTTTTCTATAGTGGCGATGATGACGGGGTGTAGTGATGCAGTGATAATGAAGTACCGTTGACAGCTATGTTGATGATAACGATCCCGGAAGTCCATGTAGGTTCCCATGAAAAAGAATGAGAGATTGGAAACGCTTCTTAAGATAGAGATACACAATCATCACCCACTATTTGTACTGACGTTGAATAGAAATGTCAAACTTCTTAGCGGTAAGGTCACGGATGGCCTACATATGTCTTGGCATTACAGCGACATGCCACCTGCATCGACGATGGCGCGCAGGCTGTCGTCTAGGCGCGTAGAGATTACTCATGCTTGCTGGAACGCCGGGGCGCATTCGCCAACAAGATACACGGTAGAGGTACAGAGACTTTCCTTCGGTTTCTTACACTGTCAGCACACTCTGGCAGCCCCGCCACGGTGGTCTAGCGGCTATAATACTCTCCTGCAGATCCAAGGGTCGCGGGATCGAATCCCGGCCGTGGCGGCTGCGTTTCGATGGAAGCGAAATGTTGAGGCCCGTGTACTGTGCGATGTCGGTGCACGTTAAAGAAACCCAGGTGGTCAAAATTCCCGGAGCCCTCCACTACGGCGTCTCTCATGATCACGGCTGGTTTTGGGACGTAAAACCACCAAAGATCAATCATCAGTCAATACTCTGGCAGGCGATCGTGTAAACATCTGTTAGTGTGATCCACGTAGCCCGCCACTTTCATGTTGTTTAGCAGTACATTATAGCGTAAAGTGTGCAACGAAGAGCGTATAAATACCGGTCTGAATCCGTCCACATACCTTTTTTTCGCCACTATTGTTGACACCAGAGCATCTGCAGCGGCAGCAGAAAGCATTAAAGCTAAGTTATGGGAGCTCAGGAGTGTACGCGAACGTATAGATACCAACGTGTCAACCGTAAGTCTGATTTCCGCTGCGAAAACACAATCTACAGTCAAGTGCACCTTGCACGCTTGCAAAACGCCTAGCGATATGACAAATAATGCACTGCTTCGAAGTTGCTCCTGGCGAAAAGAGAGAACAATGCTTTTGTACACGAAGCAATACCGCTGTCACGGAGAGATTCCGAGAAGTTTGTGTCATAATAATTTTTCATAGTTGTTCTTCGACCTCAAGACTAATAGATAGATATATATATATATATATATATATATATATATATATATCTGCCTTTTGTTGCGTCATGAGCTCATAAAGTTGTCATCCATCCTCCTAATCCTATATATATAAACGAGGAGTACCTTAGTTCTTTGGAATGAATGTCTCCGAAGCAAACACATGCGGCATTACACCTTATTCGTAAGGACAGCATTCCCAAACGTTGTCATCATATACTTGGCGACATTGACTCGTGACGTCATCAATATTCATAGCACATTGACATCGTGAAAATGCAGATGACGACATGTGTGACATTTAGACAGAGTGAAGCAAGTGAGAGAAAGGCAGGGAGTTTGGTCAGAGTTAAACCATCCGTCTGGCTACCCTGCACTGGGCGAAGGGATAAGGGAAGTAAAAGCGGAGGGAATCAATAAATTAAGAAGAAAAAAAAAAGCTGACGATTAGAAACATTTAGAAACCTACAAGTGATAGAAACATTTACAAGTAATAGACACATTTAGAAACCCACATAGAAATAACAAGTGATAGTATAAGTGATAGTAGCCTATAACTAGAAAATTCGAACAGCTACGCAGTCGGAGTGGCGCTAAGACCGATGAAACAGCCTAGCTGGTGGCGTTCCCCTCTGTACCTCCCTCCTCCTCACCATCACTTCTCTTTCCACTTTCCCTACACTGTAATGTGCAAGACTGTGATATGCTCTCGCTCTTCCTTCCCCCTTTCCAATCCTCACCTTCACAACATTCCTGCTCACTCCACCCCCCTTTCTCGCCCCTCGCTATGCTATACTCTATTGTACATGCCTACACTCTGCTTCATCCTGTCCTACCTCTTTTCCCTCCTCAGCCCAACTTTCCTTTCCCGCCACCTTGCTATGCCACAGCTAGCACCAAAAGACACAATCGGTCTTATTCAGGGATACATCCTGTTAACCGTCAGAGATGCGGATTGAAGAAGTCAACTT
>CM023489.1:42417176-42445109 GCA_013339685.2 Hyalomma asiaticum | reverse complement strand
CCATCGCTCGCGAGCTCTTGGGAGGTTTCA
This sequence comes from Hyalomma asiaticum, assembly GCA_013339685.2. NCBI lineage: Eukaryota > Metazoa > Arthropoda > Arachnida > Ixodida > Ixodidae > Hyalomma > Hyalomma asiaticum. Next base: position 42,445,079 of record CM023489.1, on the reverse strand, counting down.
AGTACAACCGTGCTGTCGAAGTCACAACGCAGATGGTTAGAAGGAACGTAACGAGATAACCTGCATTCCATGCCACTGCGCAGATATCGTACAATGTGGGACATCTCAGCTGACGCCATCTTGGAGTAAAGGCGCTGCTTTACTGCGGTCGCCGGTTCGTATCACTGCCCGCATGCCTTTGATAGAGCGAGCAATCTTTGCCCGTCTGAATGGCATTGAACTGCCTTCCACATACGGTACCATATCGCAGCGATCATGGCAGGGTCTAACGCACGTGGTTGTCACTGAATCCTGCAGTATATTGGGTTCCTGACCCGCTGTGACTCGACATGTGCACAACCCATGAACCTCGCTCAGCACACAGAGCGCACCGGGCGCTGGCGGTAGTTCGACCCAAAGGGGGGCCACTGATCTGGAATCTCAAGCACCTATCAATGATAATGATGCTGCAAGAACACTGTCGCCTTCGCGATGCCACAATGCGCAATCTTACCCCGCCCCCTGGCTCTCGGATGCTGTGCTGCATGTAGCATCGGCCATGCACTCACAGTGCCCCGTTTCAGTCAGATACTTCGATACCTGAGCACTTTTTGTGGATCTGTTTTGGTGAATCGTGCGCGAACTTCTCCAGAACTTGCGGCCGTGCGACGAGGATATCCAAGAACACAAGCCAGGGAGACGCAGTACGCTCGGCACCCGTTAGATGAAAAGCATGTACCGTAAGCGGAGTTGCTGGTGGTTTGTGCTACGCTATGGAAGAAGAAAACACACGGTATGCAGGAGCCATTCCCAGTTTCTGCCGCTTCTTCTGCGGTTCCTTAGCTGTTCTGGAGACGAAGTGCCTGTTCTTGGTGCACTCGCCTATTGGCACTTCCTGTGACGCCGTGAGAAGGGCCGTGGGTCGCGTGGCTATCACCGCCTGCTGGAGCAGCCTGTGTCGCCACAGGAGACACCCGTAAAGGGCCCCGGTGGGAAGACTGCGTCTCGCCCGAGGCCGCCTACTGTTGCTGGTTGCAGAGGCTGCCACCGACGACACCAGTGTTCGTATGCTCTGGACACAACTCGGCCATGGCGTGTCTGCACACCGAGAATTGCCACCGTGCCTCGTTTCGTCTGCGACGACAGCTAACGCGACCCGAAACCCGAGATATATACCATCGATAGAAGACTGCATCGGGATTGAAGTTGTGAGACGTCTATTACTCATTTTTTTTCAACGGCCGCTGCTAGGTCTTCGTGCTTGCTCGTCTTCCTTTTTTTCCTCAGTACCATAGCCAAGCGCTTGGCTCCCACGGCACTGACTTCTCTTAGCACTTGCTTATTATAGTTAGCGAGCAGATGTTACAGCGAAGCTGCATACGTTATAGGTTCTGAAAAATCGAATGAGCCGATATGGTGCCCAGAAGGAAATCGCGTCAAAATTCAATGCGTTAGCTCGGAACGTTGTGGAGCTAGGCGAGAGAGAATTTAGCGTTCTATCGCACGCAACCGCCCACGTGTGTGTACGAATTTAAAACCACCGCGCGATCCTTCTTGTATTTATCGTGTGAAGCTGCAGGCGATACCGCTCTGACTCACCGGATAACTTTGCTGGTCGCCCGGCTTCGCAGGACGCAATGGATATGAATTTTTTCCTGACGGGGGGGGGGGGGGGGGGGTGGTACGCCTTTGCCAGGCTTGTGGTACGCCTTTGCCATTTCCGGTTACAGGCACCGGAAACGCCCTTGATCACAAATCAGCTGGTTTCACCACAAATATACGGCGTCGCAACGAGGGAATGAGTGCCATCTTTACAACTTAGAGCTTCACGGCGTTTGTGTGACGTGGCCAAACGATACGTTCCTAACGGCGGTGGTGATTATGCGGGACTGATTGCAGAGGTCTTCAAGAATGAGTCAAAGAGAAAACATGAGGTACTGACGAGCCGTAGGCTGAATGGAAGTGCGTGTAAAGTGTGGGGACCGGGTCCAGCGAGACGCCATGTTTGGCCAGGAATGTCCCCGCATCCCGCTCTCCCAGCTGGACAGAGCGGCGGTCCAGCAGTGCCAGGGGCAGCCCGCTCCGCCGCATGTGGTTTTAACAAGTCTCCCATTGGGCAGCTACTAATTTCGAATGTTTGCCCGTTTCTGGTTTTGGAGATGCTCGGGAGAACTCGCTGGGGGGGGGGGGGGGGGGGGGGGACTGGAAGGTGTTCGCACGTACATTTGTGGCCCGCCGGCCGAACAGGCCATCGGTCGGATGGCGCGCCTTTGCGGGCCCCAGCGACCACGGCGGCGACCTGCGACCGACGCCCATCTCTGTATGTTCTTTTCCTTTTGTTTTCCTTTTCCAGGGGCGCGCGGTCGTGGGTACGCTGGCCGGGGGTTAGGCTCTAACTCTTGCATGGTTTTTGTGTGTATTGTATGTTCGCGTGTTGTTCATCGTTTACTGTCCTTTGTTTGTGTTATTGTGTTCGCGTGTTGTTTAGATTTAGATTTGGCCTTGTTTTATTTGTACTAATTCAACCTTCATTAAATTACCGTGCACGGAGAGTGGCGCCTAATGTTCTCCTCTTTCGCCGCGTGCGACGGTTCGTGCTGTCCGGCCTCGAGACGGGCCGCGGGCTGACGCGCGCGGCGATGCATGGTTGAGATGGCGAGCGCGCGAACGCGACGACCTCATTCTCTGCTCGCCGAGTGCTCGAACCCACGGCACGGGGTTGCTAGCTGCGATTCCGCTGCTAGTAGTTGGTAGTAGTAGAACTAACCCCTACAAAAGGTACGAGATGCGGATGAGCGTGATGTAAAGCAGCACGTGTTTCTGCTTCATAACCGCGAGCTAATTGACACAGGGGCGGAACAAGCGCTGCTTAGGGTGAGCTTGCAGCGTACAGGTTTAGCTGCGAAAGATCTCAAGTTAGCTTCAGAGGACTCTGATGTAACAAGGACAAAGTCGCTGATTAACTAAGGGAGGGCGTGCCCTGTACGGAGGCTGTGTTCAAGCCAACACGAAAGTGAACTCCTCCACATCCTGATAACGGGATTTCACGAGCGAAGTTCTCTACAGGCAGCAGCCGCACATGTTACCCCCTCATTGCTGCCTACTGGAGTGGTTTGACGCATTTAGCCCAAAAGGAGAACGGACCGAGGCTCTTGCGATGACGCGATCTCATGTTTTATTCTTTTTTCGTATTCTCTTGTACCTTTTGGTGCTTTTTTGTTTTAACGAGGAAATGTATGCCGGTGTCCACCACGACCTCATACGTTACTGCCGTAGCGGATTACCTAGAACATTATCGCCATGGGCGAAGTGAATTACTGCAGCTTTACTTCGCCTCTCCTGGCTAGCTGCACCATTCTGCGCCTCGACGGACATGTGCGGAGCCGCGCGTATAGCCGCATTCGTGCAGCTTCGAACGAATTTGCGCCCCGCCACGGTGGTCTAGTGGCTATGGCACTCGGCTGCAGATCAGAAGGTCGCGGGATCGAATCCCGGCCACGGCGGCTGCATTTCGATGGAGGCGAAATGTTGAGGCCCGTGTGCTGTGCGATGTCAGTGCACGTTAAAGAACCCCAGGTGGTCGAAATTTCCGGAGCCCTGCACTACGGCGCATCTCATAATCAGAACTGGTTTTGGGACGTTAAACCCCACATAACAACAGCACCGGTCACCCTTTCTCGCCCATAGCGTTCCCCTGCCGACCACTCTTCGAGTGTGGTGGGAACGAGATAACTGTTGTGTTAGGCGCCCTATAGGACAGCAACGAAGTTGACGGGTCAATGTGGCGGAAGTAAATATGAGTGCTAGCTTTGTAGCGCGGCATTTATAAGTACTGTGTCCAGTTATTAGGGAAGCTACTTCAGTCAACACAGAAGGTTGGTCCTAGATGTCACGTAGTCAATGCGTGAACGTGCGTTTATCTACGTCAAACGGTCCCTAGCAGCTAAACACCGATATCAATGGGCAAGTTCACCTGGATCTAACAAACATTCAAGTGCTTAAGCGATGGGAAATTTAGTTTCGTGTTGTACTGATTCCTTGAGCTGCATTTTATACATGTGTCTGTCGCGTTACTTACCCGTGGCGTCCAATCCCAGTATGTAGAAAATTTTATTCGCGCCTACTATTGCGCCTTTGCCTTTCATAGCTGTCTGTCGTTCGATAAACGCACGAGAACGATTAACTGCTAGATCACTCCGTGCAAGGTGTCGCGCTGCTTGGATCGAGTACACGGGTTGTAATCGTGGGCATGTAATAATCCTCTCGGAAGCGGAGGAGTATAAGTTAGACAAACGAGTGTAATCACAGTCGCTTTCCGAGATTTAGGCGCACGTTAATCATCCTAATGGGGTCGACCCTAATCCCTAATCCTAATCAGTTCGGAGCCCCGTAGTAAATTGTGCCTTGGTAATCGCGTCGTGGTGTTGTGATAATCATAGGTTTTATACGCGACTTTCGCAGTCTACGGGGCCCACCTCTTTCTTCTCCCTCTCCCTCCTGGTTTTCAGCGCTTGCCACCCCCCCCCCCCCTTTTTTTTTTCCGTTCTGTGAAACCACAGGTGACGACTCGCATGCATGTGTGTAGTCACGACACGCTGTGGCTCCGGGATATTGTGTGGAAGATGCTGTGTTTAGTTAATGACTCCATTTTCGCAGCTGTGTCCAATACGAATTAAATTTTTCCTGCTACTCCACGAAGGAACTTATGATGAGAAGCGCAGTGTACAGAAATATTGTCAGTACTCCAGTGTTTGACGTCGTCATCCAGTGTGCCACATGTTATTAGTCAAGCTGGTTGAAGGTCTTTACCCAATGTGACACTCTAGCAGTTTAAAAGAAATAAATACCGTGATGTGCCCCTCCGAGAGCGCACGCATTAGCGGCTTCCGCATGGCGCCACCGCAAACGCTGTGCTGTACGGCGCCCACCTGTCTCAAGAGCTCATATTTGTATTTCCCACATGAGCTTTCCTCTTCACTAAGAAAAGTTTACACCTAACGAGTGCGTGAAAGTATAACAACTCTAATACTAATCTGTATAAAAATGTAACGAATTACGGGCAATTTGTTGCCTGCAAATGAGGTTTCTGTTGAGTGTAAATGCTCGTGCTGGTGCACTGATCTTAACACTGACCTCCATTCCGTTCCAGATGTGTACGTTTCTTCTACGAAGAATCCGAGAAGAGGAGTGGTTAAGGCAATGGCCAGAAATGCATCGCAGCGACCTTTTAGTAGAAATGGTTCCCTTGCTTACCACAACTAGATTGTCGATTCGCTCTGTTCGAGATTGTTATGGTAATTAATGCGGCCATCTCCATTGGCAGCTGGTACTGATCGGCTTTTGTGAAATAATCGAAGCTGCATATTTGCTCTTTGTTCTTTCAGCTATCGAACTCTCCAAAGAAGTCGAATATTGCGGTGTTTAAGTGTTTCATTTTCTGTGTAAATTAATCGTGCCTTTCCTTCCTGTGCATTTCAGGCTAGGTGGTGATCCATACCCTCGTCATTGCTCGCCAGTTCAAGAGTTCGCCTTGTCATGCAAATTGCACTTTAGAGAAGCGGATACACTACACTGCCTCGAAGTCACCATGCTATGTCGAAGTCACCATGTTATTTTCTAGCGGCAAATTGCTTGCGCATGCCTGTGTTACCAATCGTTTTCAAAACATTTACTGCAGCCTTGTTGGTGGATGCGTTGTGTATGCGCCATGTAATGTGCCTTGTGTGTCTGCTAAGGTTATTTTCAAATTTGAATATGAAAATGTTGCGCACCACGTCATTTAGGTTCGCTTTGCCTGGATGCCTCTAGTGGTACGTGTTTTCTAAATATGGTCCATTATAAGGCTTTATGCACTGCTGAAATTCCCCGCCGTAATACAGCTGTATCCACCTCGCCACCAAAGTGTTGTAGACTTTGCACGTGCATCATTTAGCGAATTTGTGTCTCTCCTATTACATAGCTTTTAAAATGTTCGTGTTTTTCCTGTACTTACATGTCAGTTGGTTGACCTTGTGCGCTCGATGACATTTTATGCCGAAAATGCCTGCGGCTCTCTAATTTGACGACTCCGTTGTGCAGCCTGATATAACGAACATGCTTTGTTCATTTTCTGATGTCAGCATGGCCCTCCTAGCGCATTTCTCGATATAGCCGTCTGGTCATTGACGACAGCGTGAAAAAGATCATAAATTCCAGTGCCTAGTGAATTTCGCTTGGTGAAGGTGGACGAATATATATCAGTCGTGTATGTTTCTATGTTTCTCGAACTTCTGTATATTTATGTTGTCAGATAATATATAAACAAAAGATGGAAATGTGTATTGTGGTAATGCAGAAACAGTTCTTTCGCTCTCAAAAAGAACTGCCTTATTCATCATCATAAATATTAACGCCACTGCAAGCCTTGTATATTTCGATTTATGTCTTGATTTTTTCCCATTTTTTACACAGTAAGCTCTTGCATTTCAGCTTTATTTCACATTGTAGCTTGGTTATGATGGCGAAAATAATAAGCCTTATCGTTAAAGACTATAAGCTCCTTGATGTGAGAATTCTGCCTGTAAGTACAAACGGTACCAATTATTTCTCCCAAGGATCACAGAACACAAGCGGAGAGCATGTTAGTCGATCGAGTAGTACATTCGACAGTTGTCGCATATCAAGTGCAGTTTACCTGTGTTGTATGGAGCGTATACCTCTACGCGAGAAATATGTTTGATAAACGATGTTATGGCTAAGTGTGACTGCAGAAGCACATGCCTAGAGGAAGTTCAAGTATGTCGTCAGAACTCCATCTACGTAAGAGCCTTATACATTGCGCAAAGCGTAGTCGTATGAATTAGTTATAGTGTTTAATTCTAGGGTGAGTTCAACCATTTGAAAATATTGCTCGTGATTGGGGCTCTGCGGGGATATCGATCCTATATCGTGTTCTCTGTGCAGTACAAGATTATCGTGTGCTTTACAAATGCAGGAAAGCTTTCTCTTTGCCGCCCACTGTTCCAGTTGCATGTAGTACGTATAACACATCCTAAGAATTGTCTTGATCTGCTCGCCCTCTCGTTGCAGGTTCCTCGTCATTGGCTGCGCCCTTGCAGCTGCCATACGATTCACTCGTTTCCGTAGAAGTCCGACGGCATTCCTGCCGGCGGTGCACGTATGCGACTACAGACAAAGGGACCATGCGAAGGCACCTTCGTACCCACACAGGAGAGCGTCCTTTTTCCTGTGTCCATTGCAACGCGTCCTTTATACAAAAGTCCCACCTCGAGGGTCATTTACGCACCCATACAGGAGAGCGTCCTTTTGTCTGTGTTCAGTGCAGCGCGGCCTTTGTACGAAGACACCATCTCGTGAATCATTTACGTACGCACACAGGAGAGCGTCCTTTTTCCTGTGTGCACTGCAAAGCGTCATTTTCGAGGAAAAGTAACCTCAATCAGCACATGTCGCGACTTCATTCAAAAGGGAAAGAGTAGAACCCCTACGTACCTAGCCTCCTTTGTGGCAGAGAAATGGTCCATTGGTTACCGTGTAAAGGAAGTTTGAATGTGGCACAATATGTTTTTAGAATCTCTCTTAAAGTCAGCGGCTGGCGATACATTGCCTAGTTCTTCCATTATGTTATAGGTAAATGAATTTCTTCATTTTTTTAGGATGCACGAATGATCGTACCAGTACGCGTTTATTATGAAAAATGAACACACGGAAAGTAGTCTAAACGGAACAAAGTGCCCACATCGAATAAAGAGTTTTTAACGGAAAAGGATGAACCGCGTGTGGCCATCGTTCACTCATTCCACGCTATTATATGTTAGCGTGCAACCATTGTACAATGGCACCAGTGGCCTTTGGTCGCTGCCTCTTTCGTAGTGCTAATTAGCGTTGCAGATTTTACACGTATGTACGCCTCAATGTTCCAGAGTGTCTTACCTTGAATGTGAGGGGAATTTATTTCCGTGTAAATAAATGTGGTTACAATGTCAAGAAAAGTTCCGAGTCCATAAATGCATGGTTTGATATGACCGTGTACATTTGTGCCTGCAACTTAGTGAAGTCAGCTTTCGGAGCCGATTTTATTTCTGCGAGAGAGTTAGCGTCGCCATCATCACGTGTAGATGCAGTGCAAGACAAAAGCCTCCCCCGTATTCCTCCAGTTATGCCAGACCAAGTACTAGCCGCGGGTGCTCAAGAACGTTCTGTCGGCAGAATAGGGGCAACAGAAAATAACAAGTCTGTCTGTATTCGCATATCAGTCTGATAGCTGATCGCCGCTGTTTGCCCATTAACAAAACACTTGTAACATTCCACAACTGCCACGCACAGATCCGAAGCACGATCTCTTTATTCTTCTTCTTCGTCTTCCCCCTGTTCCCACCAAATCTGTCCATTGTCACACCGACCCACTACACTCTCCCGGGCTTTATTTCATCCCTCCGCTCCAGATAAGAGATGACGTTTGAAATGGCTGCTATTTCCATTGCACCGTTTTCCGTCGTGTAGCTGATGGTCTTCAGCACCCCTTGTTTTGAGGCCAATTTTACCACTTTAAACGGCCCTACAGGTTTTGTGTTCGGACCGCCATAACCTTTCCGCACCAGAACCATATCACCTAGGGCTATTGAGGGAATACTTGTGTTACGACGTTTGTCAAAAGCTCTCTTCATCGCTTCCCTGTGCTTCTTTTGCTGTTCTTCCCCTTTCTTCGTTTCCTTCAAGTGCAGCTTCTCTGATATGCCAAGTATGTCGTCCGCAGGTAAATAGGCAGGCTCCCCGAAAACGGCGTATTGAGGGCTGCATTCAAGAGTACTTGTATGCGATCTGTTGTGGTGGGACACAGCTGCTTGAAGGCAACACTTCCACCCCCCTGGGAACCCTGGGTACATACTTGTATATTATTTTACATCTCGGATGACACGCTCTGCTAGTCCGTTAGCTGATGGATTGTAAGGGGCTGTAAACTTCAGGGTAATGTTTCTTTCTTTTGCCCACCTTGCGAATGCCTGGCTTCTGAATGCTGGTCCATTATCGGATACAACACATTTAACTGCTTTAAACATGTCTCTGCTCAAGAGCGATATGACAGCAGCAGCCTCTTCTTTTCCTGGCTTGGCTGCGAGCATCCTTGAGCACTCATCAATGCACACCAAAAAGGATTGCGTTTTCTTCACTCCTTCGCTTTTTTTCTTCAGTTCGGCGAAATCAACATGCACAGTTTCGAATGGTATCTTCGAATGAGGTGGGAAAATCATGCTGTCCGTCTTCTGCTTGTATTTCGCTTTGTTCATTTGACATTGTCGGCGTGAGCTAATGTACTCTTCAATATATTTTTTTTTCATGCCAGGCCACGTAAACCTTCTCCTCATTTTGTTGTATGTTCGCCAGAAGCCGTCATGCCCTCCTGACTCTGGACTGTCTTGATAAAGGCCGAGAAGTCTTGTTCTCAGAGTATTCGGTACGTGAAACCTTCCGTCTACATACATCAGCTCTTCGGTACCTTCCCACATTTTTAGTGAGTTCACACTCTCATCGTTGCTGACAATGGGAAGTCGAGAAAGGGCATCAGCGTCTGACAAATCTTGTCCGCTTCTGTGTGCCACCTCAAAATCAAACTGTTGAATTTCACTTATCCATCGAGCAACTCGGCCTTTAGGTTGAGAACCATTCAGCAAATGAGCAAGTGCCAGATGGTCAGTGAACAGCTTGAATTTCGTGCCTTCTAGGTACGATCGAAAATACCTAATTGCTAGCACAACAGCCAATGTCTCCTTTTCAGTCGTGCTGTAGTTTTGTTCCGGCTTCGTGAAAGTATAGGAGTAATATCCAACCACGTGTTTTTTTCTTTCGCTTCCACTTGTGGCTCTTCGTTGGCACAGGACAGCACCTGCGCCGTAGTTCGATGCATCCGTTGTAAGCTCAAATGGAACAGTGAAGTCCGGTAGTGTGAGTATACCGGGTCAGAGGATAAGGCCAATACCAAATCTTTGTACGCCTTCTCACATCCTTCAGTCCATATGAAATCTGTGTCTTTACGGAGCAAGTTATTTAACGGCTTGGCTCGTGCTGCAAAATCTTTTATATAACTTCTAAAATGTCCTGCGAGGCCAAGAAAAACTCTGATTGCGTGCACATTGTCTGGCTTCTTCATCCGTCGTACACGTTCTACGGCCTCTTCTTTCGTGCTCTTTGTGAATCCGTCCAAAACGCGTCCGAGGAATGTAATCTTGTGTTTAAAAAATTCACTTTTCTTAAAGTTCACTTTCAATTTGGCGTCACGTAATGCCATCAAAACAGAGGTCAAGTGCTCAGCGTGTGGTGTTTCATCCTTGCAGTAGACTATAATGTCAACATACACATTGCAGAATAATCTGAGGAATGGCTTGAGAACACTATTTATCATCTTCTGAAACCAGGCCGCACTGTTTTTTCATCCGAAAGGCAAACGATTGTACTCGTAAACGTCAAATGGTGTGACGAAGGCAGTGTACATCTTATATTTCTCTTCCAGTGGAATCTGCCAAAATCCTTTGCAGAGGTCTATACGAGAAAATATCTTGCAACCTCCGGTTTCTTCAATTATTTCATCAATCCTTGGCATTGGAAAAGAAAATAGGTCTGTTTGGTTATTTAAGATCCAGTAATCAGCGCACAGTCGCAAAGATCCGTCTTCTTTCGGCGCCAAAGTAATAGGCGAGGCGAAGGTAGATACCGATGGCCGTATTATTCCAGCATCTAACATATTTTGGATTTCAGTTTTTAACCACAGTTTTTTTTCACGGGACATGCTGTAAGGCTTTTTTCTTACCGGCGTAATATCTATCAGCTCAAAGGGAACAGTAAATTTTGTTGTGGCCGGTGGATAGTTTCCTAGGCATACAAGTTCAGGAAATTTTTCACGAACGTCTTTTTCACACTTAACAAGGTGGTCCGCAATGTTCAAGGACGCGCACGTCTCTTGCGCCACAGTTACTTCATCGTTCCAATAAAGATTTAACTTCAGTGTCTTCATATCCGGTCTCGAAAGCAAGAATTTATAATCGCATCCCTTCACGACAAGGACGTCGACATTAACCCTCCGGCCCTGATAAGAAACATTTGCTTTCATCCATTCATCATATATTTGTCTTGTCCCATCAAAACTCTGTACCTGGACTGGTCTCCCTCTTATTATTTCGTCACATTTGACAAAGTCCCGATTTATTACAGATACTGATGCACCACTGTCAACCAATGCATCAACGTCGTCACCATTGATGTTGAGTTTAATATAAACTAGGTTAAGGGCCGTTAGAAAAACAGTCTCAATTTTTGTCAGCAGGTGGGACTGTACACCCTCTCTTATTAGTTTTTTGGTTCCGCTTCCTCTGAATGCGAGGCGGCTTGTTCTGTGTCATTGCTGGTAGCAGACGTTAGGTTGACGACTCGATTCTTGCTATGATGATTTTCGTGCTCGCGAGACCTCCACGGTGTTCTTTGAAACGTCTGATCTGTACGACGCACATTCTGCGGTGTAAAATCGGTGCAGATGTTTCTGAAACATCCCAATAGCTCTTCGATGGTTTTAGGCGACATTACTTGAACCTGCCTCTGCAGTTCCTTAGGTAAGCGATGAACAATCGGCGGCACTACTGCGGACTCGGGTAATTCTGCATTTGCCATGTGAATAAGCCGCCTTTTCTCTGAAAAGTACTCTAGAGGCTTCCCTGAGCGATATTTATAGGAAATAGCTGGTCCCACCTTTCAGCCTGGTTTTCGTCACAGGCTGTCAAAAGGCTCGCTCTCCACTGGTCCCATGTGTCTGTCACATGGCCAGCGAAGTGGATGTCGTACCACTTCTTGGCAAGTCCACTGAGAAACTGACGCATGTTCCTGATGCGCTCGTAGGGTTCATGCCAGGCGTTCTCCTCACACGCTAGTTCGTAGAATTGTATCCAAGTCTCTGGGCTTGAACGTTCTCCGTCGAAGATGTCGGGCTTTACCATCTCCTTTTGGTGTCGCTGTTGGGCTTGAATAACTGTCAGAAGATTTCCATGAATTGCTGCTGTCGCTCGGCGTGTTGCTGCTGCAAGCGAAGCATTTCTAGCAGGCACGAGTCCATGGAAGGGTCGGCTTTGCTTGGTGAAGTCCTTGTCTTCAGCTGCACCAGCGGCGTCATGATATATTCATGAAATTCAGAATTCTTCAATGCTGTCTTCACTGATGCTTGGCCATCAATCTCCTGCGGCGTCTTTCCAGCCTTCTCGGCGATGAACTCGCGAAGCTTGGGAGTCGTGACGCTTTGAGGTAAATCATACTGGATGTCTTCATCCACTTCACAAGTTGAAAAATATGACTCACCGTTTCCGTCGGTCGATACGCTCAGCGCTATCCCCATAATAGAGGCTTGTATCCTGTCACAGACTGCGCCAATGTAACATTCCACGACTGCCACGCACAGATCCGAAGCACGATCTCTTTATTCTCAACGTACAATACAGCCAAGAGACGTCGCTGGCACAGCTTCCCAGTTTGAATCGGTTGCACAGAAAAAGAACAAGGACTTGACGTGAGATGCCGCTTAGCTCAATTCGTAGTGCGTGCCACTGGTACAGCTCTCACTTGCTGGTTTCAGGGGATCGATTTTGAGAGGTGCAACAAATCATCGCTCGCGACGGCAGCAAAGCTGATCGGAACCTTCCTTGCGCTTCAAGCCACTCCATCGCGAAAGGAACGTCTTGCCATTGGCCAAGTGCAGGAGCTCACAGTTCGCCATAGCGAAGCCAGAACTTGGCGACTCTAGTGCGTTGTAATCAGGGAACTTATACATCTCTAAGACATATAACACCTCGAAGCATGCGACCGCTTTGTACAGTCACTTTTATGGTCTTTTGCTCACCTTTTCAAAGCTTGATCTGCGCTAGAAGAAAGGATAAGAGCTGAGAGAACAAAAGCATGCCCATGCACAGTCTGGCAACTGAAATTTATTGAATGAAAGATCGCAAATATATAGTGAGGACTGAAATGTACAACCTGAGGCGATTGCTGAATCAACGTCACCTGGTAGCTTCATCACGCATCTAGATAACCTTTCCAACCTTGGTCCATTGTTACAGTATATGGTTTGCACTCGCTCCTCTCGCAAGTGCTCTCGGCACCGTTGTGCGCTGCGAGTTCAAACCCTTGTCATCACGTAGCGCTTAATGTCGCCACATTGCGTCGGCGAATGATTACGTAGCTCGTAACAATGTCATCACATCGCCCTCCGCCGGCGCTTCTTACGCGAAAGGGTAAGTGGTGTGCCCTTAAACACCGCTATCCAGACGTGATCAGTCTGTGAAATTGTTGGCCGGCAACGCCAGAACATTCGTCATTCCCGACTTCGTCATCAACGCCACGTTAATCTCTATTGTCATGCGTTATCATCGGCGTTCTTTCAGGACACACCTGACAACGCTGCACATTTTGAACCATACGATCACATGCACGTGTGGCTCAACGTATTCGCCTTGTGATCGACTCGACTATAGTGAACATCGTCCGTAAATGGCTGAGCTAGAACATTTTGGCTGAGCTAGCACAAGTCATTTAGTTTTTCCTGACAATGAAGGTTAAGAATTTTTTGCGGACTCCCACTTGATCCACGCTGTCTTTTTGACGTCATTACGTGCAACGCTGCCTACTCGAGCACGCGGGCCGTCTAAAGCAAAACGGCGATACTTCAGCACTCAAATCGTTGCTCTCAAGTTCAGAAGAGCTGAATACATCGCGGGACGACATCGCGAATTTCATTTTCCTGGAACCAGCTCCATATCTGTGATGGCTGTGAGGTTGTGACTTCATTGCATAGGCTGCGGGAAGCGTCGACCCGTTTCGGTTTGAACGTATCGTTCATTCTATAAAATTCTTGGTGGGTTTCCGAGCAATTTGAATGACCCTGGCTGCTTCAGGGCTATCAATATTATTGGAAAACACTGACATCAGTATGTAGTGGAAACACCGCCGGAGTTGCCTTTTTAGCCGTAGTTTACAATTTTTCTGACATGTCTTCGGTGGACAACGTCTATGTCATCGCTAAAGCACCTACGGGAAATGAATATTTGCGCCGTGAAGCCTACGCTGACAATGTATTTTCTGTGAGAGGATCTTATCGACGTTATAGCATTAAAACTTGCATTATTGAAATCAGAGTTGTTACGAGGGTGTATTGATCCGCCGAAGCTAAACTTCCTGTGACATAGATGTGGTGTGAATGACCGTTACAGCCCAGCCCATACGCTCGCAAGCTCTTCGAACGTTTGAAGTACAACCGTCCTGTCGAAGGCAACACGCGAATGGTTAGAAGGAAGGAAATGAGATGATGTGCATTCCATGCCACTGCGCAGATATCATACAATGTCTGACATCGCAGTTGACGCTATCTTGGAATAAAAGCGCTGTTTTGCTGTAGTCGCTGGGCTGTATCACTTCCCGCATGCCTTTGATAGAGCGAGGAATCTTTGCCCGTAATGGCATTGAAGTGCCTTCCACATACGGTCCCATATGGAAGCGATCGTGGCAGGGTCTAACGCACGTAGTTGTCACTCAATCCTGGAGTGTAGGGGGGTTCCTGACGCGGGCTGTAACTCGACATGTGTACAGCCCATGAACCTCGCTCAGCACACAAAGTGCACTGGGATAGCCGTGCAGCGCTGGCGCTAGTTCGAGCCAAAGGGGGGCCACTGATTGCAGTCTGAAGCAGCTATCACTGATAATGATGCTACAAGAACACCCTCTCCTTCGCGCTATGCCACAATGCGCAATGTTACCCCGCCCCCTGGCTCTCGGATGCGGCGCTGCTTGTACCATAGGCCACGCGCTTGCATTGCCCCGTTTCAATAAGAGAGTTGGGCACCTGAGCACTTGTTGTGGATCTGTGTTGGTGAATTGTGCGCGAACTTCTTGAGAAGTTTCGGCCGTGCGATGAAGATATCCAAGGAGGCGAGCCAGGGAGATGCAGTACGCTCGGCACCGGTTAGAAGAAAAGCATATACCATAAGCGGATTTGCTGGTGGTATGTGCTGTGCTATGCAAGAAGAAAACACACCGTATGCTGAAGCCGCTCGCTTTTTCTGCTGCCCTTCTGCGGTTCCTTAGCTGTTCTGGAGACGAAGAGCCTGTTCATGGTGCACTCGCTTACTGGCATTTCCTGTGACGCCGTGAGGAGCAGGGCCACGGGTCACGTGGCTATCACCGCCTGCTGTAGCAGCCTGTGGCCTCAACGGAGACGAGGCCTAAAGGGCTCCGGTATGAAGACTGCGTCTCGCCTGAGGCGGTGTACTATGGCTGGTTGCAGTGGCAGCCACCGATGACAGCAGTGTTCGTATGCTGGGCCGTGGGGGTGTCCCCAACTGGACCAGGAGAATTGCCACCGTGCCCCTCTCGCCTGCGACGACAGCTAACGCGACCCGGCCGCCGAGTTATATACCATGGATGGAAGGCAACATCGGGATAACTTGTGAGACGTCTTTTACTCATCCTCTTCAAAGCCCTCTGCTACTACTTCATGCCTGCTCGTGTTCTTTGTTTTCCTCGACAACATAAGCAAGCGGCTTCTGCGGCACTGACTTCTATCGGCACCGCCCACTGACATAGTTAGCGAACAGATGTTCCCGCGAAGCTGTGTATGGCTAGGTGCTGACATGATTGAATGGGTCAATATGGTGTCTAGAAGTCACGTCGACAAAATTCAATAGCGTTAGTGCGGAACGTTGTGGAGCTAGGCGTGAGAGAATATCGCGTTCTATCGCGTCAATGCACGCAACCGCCCGCGTATTTGTACAAAGTTTAAAACCACCGGGCGATATGCTTCTCGTACTTGATAGTGTGAAGCTACGGGCGATACCGCTCTGTCTCACCATATAACTTAGCGTGTCGCCCTGCTTCACAGGACGCAATGGTTATGAATTTTTTTCTGACGCCTTGTCGCATGCCTTTGCCGTTCACAGCTTCTGCAAATGACGGAAACGCACCTGATCAAAAATCAACTGATTTCACCAAAAGTATATGGCGTCGGCAAGGCGGGAATGAGTCCCATCTTTACAATTTAGAGCTTTACGACGTTTGTGTGACGTGGCCAAACGATACGTTCCTAACGCCAGTGGTAATAATGCGGGACTGATTGCAAATGTCTTCAAGAATGAGTGCAAGAGAAAACACAAGAAATGAGGTAGTGGCGACCCGTAGGGTGAAAGGAAGCACGTGTAAGGGTGAGAGATGCTGATGGGCGTGATGAAGAGCAGCCCACTTTTCTTATCTGGTTCATAACCGCGAGCTAACTGACATAGCGGAGGAACAAACGCTGCTTATGGCGAGCTTGCAGCGCATAGGATTATCTGGAAATATCTCAATTTAGGTTCAGGTGACTGATGTAACAGCGACAAACTCTGATTAACTGCGGGCGGGCGTGCCCTGTGTCGAGCCTGTGTTCAGGCGAACGCGACAGTGAAACCTACATCGAGGTGACTGGACCTAACGAGCCAAGTTCTCAACAGGCAGCAGCCGCACATGTTGCCCCCTCATTGCTGCCTGCTGGAGTGGTTTGGGGCATCGTTTAGGCGAAGACGAGGACTGAAAGAGGGCCTTGCAGGGAAACCATCTCTTGTTTTAGCCGGCGTACGGTTGCTGTTGGTGTCGGAAGCCTCCGACCAGAATAGTAACTCGGTAAGCTCGTATGTATCATGGGCCGTTGCCTTCTGCATCGGTTAACCCGTCTGACCGACTGCTATAATATCGACCGAGACCGAATTAAATAAATAATATCGACCCGAGACCGAATTTTCCACAACTACTTGACTGTCCATTCGCTCTGTACGAGACTGTGGTGGTAATGCGACCATCTCTATCGGCACCGCCACCATTGAACTTTGCACAGGTCCTTTCCTGATTGCCTTGAGCACTCTCCTTTGAGAACTTTATTTATATTTTGTTATACTTTTTGGTGCTTTCTTGTTTTACCACGGAAAATTCTTATACCGGTGTCCGCCACGACCTCGTACGTCTCTGCCATAGCTCACAGGGGGAGGCACTACAGTAAACATACACCCACGCGCACATTGCCTGGAACGTTGCCGCCATGGACGATATGAATCTAAAAATCTAAAAAAAAAGGAAGTGATCGAAGTGAATCACTGGAGCTTTACTTCGCCTCTCGTGGATGGCTGCACCATTCTAGGCGCGTTCAGAAGTGCGCCTCGATGGACGGGTGCGGAGCCGCCCGCATAGCCGCTTTAGTACAGCTTCGAGCGTATATGCACAGTTGGCGCAGGGGTAGAGACTACTGGTCACCCTTTGTCGCGCATAACGTTCCCCTGGACCACTCTTCGAGTGCGATGGGAACAAGATAACTTTCGTTAGGCGCCTAGGACAGCAAAAACGTTGGCAGGAATATGTGGCCTAAGTAAATATTACTGATACCTTTTTAGCACGGCATTTACCATGCGCTATGTCCATTTATTAGGTAATCTACTTGCCCCGCCACGGTGGTCTAGTGGCTAAGGTACTCGGCTGCAGATCCGAGGGTCGCGGGATCGAATCCCGGCCGCGGCGGCTGCATTTCGATGGAGGCGAAATGTTGAGGCCCGTGTGCTGTACGATGTCAGTGCACGTTAAACAACCCCAGGTGGTCGAAATTTCCAGAGCCCTCCACTACGGCGTCTCTCATAATCAGAACTGGTTTTGGGACGTAAAACCCGACAAAAACAAATAGGTAATCTACTTCTGTTACCACAAAAGGTTGGTCCTTGATGTTACGGAGTCGATGCGTGAACGTGCGTTTATCCACGTCAAACGGTCCCTAGCAGCTAAACACCGATATCAATGGGCAAGTTCACCTGGATCAAACAATAAACCTTCAAGTGCTCAAGCGACGGGACATTTTACTTTCGTGTTGTACTGATTCGTTCAGCTGCATTTTATACAAGTGTCTGGCACGTTACTTAGCCGTCTCGTCCAATCCCAGTATGTAGGAAAATTTTATTCGCGCGTGCTCTTGCACCTTTGCCTTTCATAGCTGCCTGTCGTTCGATAAACGCACGCGAATGATTAACTGCTAGATCGCCCCTGGCAAAGTGTCGCGCTGCTGGGATCGAGTACACGTGTTCTAAACGTAGGCTTGTAATAATCCTCTCGAAGTGGAACAGTATAAGCTATACAAATGAATGTAATCACTGTCGCTTTCGCAGATTTAAGCGCACGTTACTCATCCTAATATGGTCGAACGTAGTCCTTAATCCTAATCAGTCCGGAGTCCTGTAGTAAATTGTGCCTTGTACTCGCGTCGTGATCTGGTGGTGATAGTCATAGGTTATATACAAGAATTTTGTAGTCTATGGGGCACCACCTCTCCCTTCTCCCTTTCCTGCCTGGTTTTCAGCGTTGCCCCCCCCCCCCCTTTCTCTTTTTCCGTTGCGTAAAACTGCAGGTGACGACTCACATGCATGTGCGTAGTCCCTACACGGTGTGGTTCCGGGATATTGTGTGCAAGATGCTGTGTTTAACTAATGACTTCATTTTCCCAGGTGTGTCCACTACGAATTTCTTCATTTCCTGTTGTTCCAGAAAGGTACTTATGAGCACCGCAGTGTAAAAAAATATTGTCAGCACTCGAGTGTATGGCGTCGCCATCCAGTTTGCCACGTGTTCTTAAAGTTATAGTCATGATGGTCCAAGTCCTTAGCCAATGTGACGCTCTAGCAGTTGGAAAGAAATAACTACCGTCATGGTGCCTGTCCGAAAGCCCACACATTAGCGGCTTCTGCATGGCGCCACCGCAAACGCTGTGTTGTGCAGCGCCCTCCAGTCTCAAGAGCTCACATCTGTATTTCCCACATCAGCTTTCCTCTTCACTGAGAAAAGTTGATACACCCAACGAGTGCCTGGAACTGTAAGAACTGTAATAATAATCTGTACAAGAACATCACGAATTAAGAGTAATTGGTTGCCTGCAAATGAGGTTGGTGTTGAGTGTAAATGCTCGTGTTGGTGCACTGATGTTAACACTGACCTCCATCCCTTTCCAGATGGTTGCGTTTCTCCTGCGAAGAATCCGAGAAGAGGAGTGATGACCAGAAATGCATCGCAGCGACCTTTTTAGCAGAAATAATTCCCATGTTAACCACAACTACTTGATTGTCGATTCGCTCTGTTCGAGATTGTGATGGTAATTAACGCGACGATCTCCATTGGCAGTTGGCACTGATCGGTTTTTGTGAAATAATCGAAGCTGCATATTTGCTTTTTGCTTCTTTCAGCTATCGAACCCTCTAGAGAAGTCGAGCATTGCGGTGTTTAAGTCTTTCATTTCGTGTATAATTTAATCGTGCCTTTCCTTCCTGTGCATTTCAGGCTAGGTGGTAATCCATACCCTTGTCATCGCTCGCCTGTTCAACAGTGCGCCTTGTCATGCGAATTGCACTTTAGAGAAGTGGATACCACGCTGCCTTCATGTCACCATGCTTTCTCGAAGTCACCATGTTATCTTCTAGCGGCAAATTGCTGCTGCATGCCTGTGTTACCAATCGTTTTCAAAACATTTAATGTAGCCTTGTTGGTGGATGTATTGTGCATGCGCCCCGTAATGTCCCTTGTGTCTCTGCCAGGGTTGTTTTCAAATTTGAATGTGAAAATGTTGCGTACCACATCATTTAGGTTCGCTTTGCTTGGATGCCTCTAGTGGTACTTGGTTGTTAAACGTGGTACATTGTAAGGCTTTATGAACTGCTGAATTGCCCTCCATAATACAAGTGTATGCATCTCGCCACCAAAGTATTGTAGACCTTGTGCGTGCATCATTTAGAGAATTTGTGTCTGTCCTGTGGCCTTGTTTTTCATATGTTTAAATGTGAGTTGGGTGACTTGGTGAGCTTGATGACATTTTGTTCAGAGAATGCCTGTGGCTCTCTAATTTGATGAGTCTGTCGTGCAGCCTGATATAACGAAAATGCTTTGTTCATTTTGGGATGAGAGCATGACCCTCCGAGAGCAGCTTTCCGTATAGCCATATATATTCATTGATGACAGCCGTGAATAAAACCATAAATTCCAGTGCATAGTGATTTGCGCGTGCTGTAGGTGAATATATGAATCGTGTGTGTTTCTCGTATTATTTATGCTTATGCTGTCAGATAATATATAAACAATAAATGGAAATGTGTACTGTGGTAATGCAGAAACAGTTCTCTCGCTCTCAAAAAAAAAAACTGCATTAATCACCATCCGAAATATTGATGCCACTGCAATCCTTGTATATTCCGTTTTATTCCGTGGTATTTCCCATTTTTTAGAAAATAAGCCCTTGCGTTTATGCTTTATTTCACATTGTAGCTTGGTTGTGATGGCGAAAATAAGTTTTAACGTTAAAGACTCTAAGCTCGTTAATGAGAAAATTGGGCCTATAAAAACAAGCGGTGTGCAGTACTTACCAAGTATTACAGAAGACAAGTAGCGAGCCTGTTGGTCGATTTCTGCAACCTGCTGTGTAGCGCATCTGCATTAATCTGTGCGTGGTAGTACATTCGAGAGTTGTCGCACATCAAGTGCTGTCAATCTGTGTTATTGGGCTTATACGCGAAAATATGTTTAATAAATGATGTGATGGCTAAGTGTTACTGTAGAAGCACATACCTAGAGGAAGTTCAAGTAGATCTTGAGAGATGCGTCGAAATAAGAACCTTATATATTGTGCAAAGGGTACTCTAAAGTTAGTGTTTATGGATAGGATGGGTTCAAACATTTCAGAACATTGCTGATAATTGGGGAAGCGTGGGGATATCGGTACTGTAACATGTTCTTTGTGCAGTGCAAGTGTATCGTGTGGTTTACAAATGCGAGAAAGCTTTCTCATTGCCGATAGTTATGGTGACGTTGTGGCTACAGGCGGTGTTAGCCTGGCAGACTTGGCCGGCAATTGCTCTGCCCGAGCGTCTCTGTCCATGTCGCATTAGTCACCACGTGTCACTCAATCCTGTCTCTTGGAGAAATGTTACACTCAGGGCTGACACCTTCTTGCGAGCCGTCTTGTACCTTCCGGATATATAATTTGTTCAGTGCTCGCATGTGGAAACCCTTTGTTTTGGATTTTGTCAATGAGTGCTTTTCTCTCGGTGCAAAAGAACCACCTTTGCCGCGCGCTCTGTTCCAGTTGAATATAAAACGTATAACACATGCTTAGATTTGTCTTTGTGTGCTTCCCATCTGATTGCAGGTTCCTCGTCATTGGCTGCGCCCTTGCAGCTGCCATACGATTCACTCATCTCCGTGCAAGGCCTAGTGCATTGCTGCCGGCAGTGCACATATACGACTACGCACAAAGGGAACATGCGACAGCACCTTCGTACCCACACAGGAGAGCGTTCTTTTTCCTGTGTCCACTGCAACGCGTGCTTTATAAAAAAGTCCCACCTCGAGGGTCATTTACGCACCCACACAGGAGAGCGTCCTTTCTCCTGTGACCAGTGCTGGGCGTCCTTTGCCCGAAAGGAGCACCTCGTGAATCATTTACGCACGCACACAGGAGAGCGTCCTTTTGTCTGTGTGCACTGCAAGGAGTCATTTTCGACGAAAGGCAGCCTCAACCGCCACATGTCGCGCTTTCATTCAAAGGGGGAACAGTAGAACCCCTCCGTGTGTAGTTTCCTTCGTGGTACATAAAGGGTTAATTTTTACCGTAACAATCAGGCTTCAACGTGGCACAAGATGTATTTTAATCTGTCTTCAAGTCGTTGTCTGGCGATACATTTCCTAGGTCTTCCATTATTTTATATGTGAATCACATTTCTTTATGTCTTGAGGAGTTACGAGTGATTGTAACAGTGCACATTCATTATCAAAACAGCGTGCACACGGAAAGTAGTCTAATCGGAACAAAGTGCTCACTTCGAAGAAATAGTTAACGGAAAGTGATACACTGCATATGGCCATTTTTAACGCGCATTTCGTCCTTTTAGCTGTCAAAGTGTGCAACCATTGTACAAAGGCATCGGTGGCTTCCGGTCGATTGCACTTTCGTAGTGCTAACTCGCGTTGCACATATTACACGCATGTACGCCGTAATGTTCAGTCTACTACCTTGAATGCGTATGCAAATGTATTTACGAGTAAATAAACGAGGGTCACGCGGTCGTTTCATCACGCATCTAGATAGCCTTGGATAAATTGGTGCTCCGCTACGGTTTGTGCTTCGTACTCGCTCTCCTCGAAGTGCTTTCCACACCGTTGTGCGTTACGCCTTCAAACCACTGTCGGCAAATGATTACGTAGCTCGTAATAATGTCATCAGATCGCCCTCCTCCTACGCTTTTTACGCGAAAGGCTAAATTGTCCGTCTTTAGATACCGCTGCTAGACGTCATCTGTATGAGAAATAGTTGGCCCGCTGCTCCAGAATATTCGTCATTCCCGACTTCATCGTCAACGCCACGTTAATCTTTACTGTCATGCGTTATCAGCGTTCTTTCAAGAGAAGGCCGAGCACGTGAACCACACGACCACAGGCCTTGCGATTGACTCGACTAGTCAGCATCGTCCGTAAATGGCTGAAGTAGCAGCGTTTGGGAGTGCAAAGTGAAGCGAACTAGCACAGTTTGAACATTGGCGTGGGGAATGCTAGAATGGGTGTCAACCAGCTCCCTGACTTTCTTTCTCTGGGCTAAACCAGTATGTTCTCCGTATTCTATAGAAACTCGGTCCACCGTCACAATACTTAGGCATAAGTATCTCCTCAAAGCTCCGAAGCTGTACCCTATAGTGTTTATGGCTCGTGAGGGTAAAGCCTAGAAGCAAGGCTTCGATATCGGCCGCGGCTGTCGCATTTTAGATGGGGCCGTAAGTGGTAGGGGCCCGTGTATTGTGCGTTGTCAGTGAATGTTAATGTGGCCCGGGAGGAAGAAATAACTTTATTAAGCCCGGAGGAACCCCTCCCCACCCACTCTTGGTTTAGTGGTCGGCAGGGGTCGCGGGCCGCACCCACGTTGGGACGGGAAGCCCGTGAGCCTCTGCCCTTTCGTGAGCCCTCTGGACGGCCCGGAGTTGTGTCTGGTGGTCGCTGCTTCGCGGCGCGTCTTCCCAGTCTTCTGTGCTCAACTCGGTGCGCTTAACGCGGAGCATCGCCAAAGTATCTGCGACAACGAGCAGTATAATTCGCCGCAATCCGGACAGTGTGGCTCTGTGTCTGGTGAATAAAGGCTCAGTCTGCCTCTCGAAGGGAACGACCCTCTCTGGAGCATTCGCATTATCGACGACTGTGGTCTATTGAGTTTAGCGTGGGGGAGCGGGAAGGCCCTCCTTGACAGCTGGTAGTGCGTCGTTATTTCGTTGAAGGTAAGCAGCGGGTCTCGATGCTCTCCTCCCTCCCCGCCACTTTGCTCGCCACGGTGGCCGCGGTGGGCCGCGGTGCGTGAGTACTCGCTCGGGGTCGTGCGCCAGCTCGTTCGCGTTGGGAAAGTCTGGGTGCACGTCGGCCCCCATGTGGGCGGGAAACCATTTGATAGTGCGATGACCAGCAGCTCCCTCGTTGGCGAGGATGGCCGCCGCTTCCCGCGATATAGAGCCCCAAACGAATGCTCTGGCCGCCGATCGCGAATCCGTGTAAACATAAGGACGTTCGGGGTCTCTTATCGCCAAGGTCATTCCCACCTGTTCGGCCACTTCGGCCTTTACTCCCTTGACCTTTGCCGCGTTAATGACCGTCCCGTCCCAGCCTGCCGAGACGGCCGCGTACCGGTCGCTGCGTCCGTACCCGGCCGCGTCAAGAAATGTCGCCAATCATAGGCTGTTGGCGGTCGCTTTCAGTAATGTGCGTGCCATCGCCTTTCGGCGCCCCTCATTGAATTGCGGGCGGACGTTTCGCGGCACCGGTTCTACTTTGAAAGGGCCCCTGACCGCTTCGCTAGCGCGACCTGGCAGGCGTTGCACTCTGTCTCTGCATTTATGCCTACTTCTTCAAGGATGCGTCTGCTAGCACTGGTGGTCGACAGCCTCAGGACCTGTGCCTTGGCCTATGGTTCGATAATTTGCGATAACGAGTTGTGGACCCCTAAATGTTCAAGCTTTTCCGTACTCGTCGTGATCGGGAGACCTAGTACCCGTTTAATGCTCTCGCGCATTAGCGTCTCTATCTTGGCCGCATCTCTCTGGGTCCATTTCAGCGCCGAGACTACGTAATATACGTGACTCATGAGAAAGGCGTGGTAAAGTCCCATGAGATTGCTCTCGCTCAGCCCTCCCCTGCGGTCGGTCACTCTTAGGATCAATCCGAGCATGTTCTCAGTTTTGTACGTAAGTTTCACTAGGGTTTTCGTGTTACCGCCTTTGGCCTCAATTAGCAGCCCTAGGATTCTTATAGTGTCCACTCTGGGGATCGGCTGGCCGTCGCTCGCGTATAATTCGATAGGGATCTGATGAATTGAGGTCAAATTCCTCATGCCCTGTTTCGAAGGCCTGTAGAGCAACAGTTCCGATTTGCTCGGTGACAGGTTAAGTCCCGTGTCCTTGAGGTATTCCTCCGTCGTGTCCAACGCCTCTTGCATCGCCCACTTGACTTCCGCGTCGGACCCTCCCGTGCACCACACCGTTATGTCGTCTGCGTACAGGGCGTGATGGACGTTGGTCACTCTCATCAGCCGGTCGGAGAGCCCGACCATTGCCAAATTGAGTAAGAGCGGAGAGAGCACCGCCGCTTAGGGTTGCCCTTCGCGCAGAGCGCATACACGTCGGACATCGCCTGTCCTATTTTGATCGTGGCCTATCTATCCCCGAGAAACGAGCCTATGTAGGAGTGGATTTTTCGGCCGAGACCCATCCCCGAGTTCCTTTCCAGCAGAAATCTGTGTTTGACAGTGTTGAACGCTTTCGCTAGGTCTAGGGCCAATATGCCTCTGGTGTCTCTAGTGATGCCGTCGATTATGTGCTTCTTAAGGAGTAGCATAACGTCCTGAGTTAGTTGTGGTTTGGTTAGGAAAGGATGCTAATTTTTGCAGCCCATGTAGGGAGCACGGCTAAGCGTCCGTGGGGGTGGGGGAAAGGGAGTGAAAGAGATAGAGAAGAGAGAAAGGCCGTAGTGGAGGGCTCCGGAAATTTAGACCGCCTGGGGTTCTTTAACGTGCACTGACAACGCACAGTACACGGGCCTCTGGCATTTTCGCCTCCATCGAAAATGCGACCGCCGCGGCCGGGATCGAACCCGCGTTTTTTGGGTGGCAGCCGAGTACCGTAACCACTACACCACCGCGGCGGACTAACGTCCTGAGTGGAGGGGCCCGGTCTGAATCCCACCACGTTGTGTGGGAACAGCCCCTCTCTCTCTATGTAACGCGATACTCGGTTGTGTATGGCGTGTTCCGCCACCTTGGCCACGCACGAGGTTCGCGATATTGGCCGCATGTTCTCCGGCGTGAGTGGTTTGCCGGGTTTTGGTATTATTATGACCGAAGCATCTTTCCAAACCTCGGGTACTCGTCCCGTTTCCCACACTCTGTTGATTTCTTCAGCGAGCTTCTCGACCGACTTTCCGTCCAGGTTTCTCAGCAGTTTGGTGTGGCCCTTGTTTTTAAAATTTGCGGAGCTCTGCGTTGCACCGTGCCTCGGAATCATATCGTGCACTTGGCACGTAAAACACTGTCAGTTGTGTGTATTATTTTATTGCCCAGTTTCGGGCAAAATGCGCAGCTATGGTTCAACCCCTACGCTGGCTTTAAGAAAAATGACACTTGTACGGAGACAAAGGCGCCCCGCTATTCATTGGTAGATACAAAAACGGTGTCGGTTAAGAGCAGTCCTCACGATTTCTGACCGATATACCGACATGAGTGTTTTGTGTGTGACACATCGGATTACAGCCAGGGGGATGTTGTATGTCATGAAAGCTCGAACGTCAAAAGCTTGTCGCGTTTTTTAGGGGCGAAGCTCCTTACGCCATGGGTCGTTCCATCCTCTGTTGTCCCTCGTAGCCACCTCGTCTAGTTCGTGAAGTGCTCACTAGATGGCGTGATGGCGCTGCAGTGCTCGCTTCATTCAGATGTATGGGAACGCGTAGTATAGGAGCGCATGGCGCACGAGACCGCTAGCTCTCGTGCTCGCTCTTGAATGCGCTCATTATTGAATGATCTCAGAATGATCAGGAGATAGCGCTGCGGTGCTGCTTAGCCAGTACGTGAATTGATCAATAGATGGCGCTGCGGCGCTCGCTGTTTCGTTGTCGCGTCGTAGCCACGCTCGCGCTCGCCCTCGGCGTGGGCCTCCCGGTGCGCGAGCTCTCTCCCTCTTCCATCTGCTGTCATGTGAGAGAGAGAGCGCAAGGCGCGCGTTGACTATGGAAACGCTCTTTCTTCGATGAACGCCCTACCAACTCGCAAAGAAGGAGAACGCGCCCTCACCCGCAAGAGACAACGTTGACGCAGGGAGCGTCTTCTAGCGAGTTTCTTGATTGAGAAATACCGACTGCTCGCGCTGGAGAACCGTTCACCGGCCACCCATATATATATAGGCACTGTATCTTGACTTGCAATGAAGTGTCGGTGGGAGATTTCACTTTTGCGTAGTTGAACCTTAAGGATTCGTAGCGTGCGCGTTAACTAAATTAATCCGGAACTCGGCACGATCTACGATGAACGTCCGGAGCTTCGCCCACTCATCATCATTCACTCCGTGGATATGCGTGGATTTTTTTTAAACACGAAAGTGTCTTATGCCGGGTCCACGAAGAATTGTGTGACGAGCTTTGCTAACGGAAGTAGGTGCCTGAAAAATAAACACGCATACAAGATTAAGTTCCGCTCGCTGGGATTGGAACCCACAAGCGACGGCATGAGCTGGAAACGCCACCACCGCACCACCGGCGCATTTGTCGTACGGAGGAAAAACTGGTCTTATATCTTTACTGCACCGCTTTATAACTTGCAGCTAATTGGTGACCGGTTAAAGCGAAGGTACTTAAGAAGAACAATTGTTCTTAAATTAACAATGCATCCCTTTCACTGCATTCTTGATTGTCAGCGGCGGTTCCGCCACGTAGGAATGATGGAGCGAAATCGCAAATTGTCGTGTTAACATGCGTGGCAGCAGTTAGCGCTTCAGTAGCTGGACGCCTCTGTTGCCGCGGAGTCTCAGGAGTGCTTCCCGCACGTTGCTTCAGCCACGGCCGCTACCTAATTTGTCTTTTGTGGTGTCTTTGACAGCCGGTTGCGTTGCGACGCGCTCTATATTCCAGGAACACAGAGACAGCCGCCTGCAAGCAAATTATGCGCCTTTTGCACAGCGAAGTTTGCGTTCGCAAAACCATCCGCTGACAAACACTTCGTTTTCGCTTGTAAGGTTTCACCGTTTGCGGACACTGCTGGTTTATAGCAGCTTTGCTCAGGGCGCTGGCGCGTTCAATGCAGTGTCTCCGGAGAAATGTGAGTAGTTCGAGAGGTTTCGCTTGCGCGCGACTGTGGAGGATCGCTGTGCAATGTCGAGGTGCCTCTGACACGTACAGTCAAAAGGAAAAGCTTGCGGGATGCGGAAGTTCGTAAAAACCTCTGCTATACCGCTTATCCTCGCAACATAACCTCGAATTATATGTTACAGCCTCTGCATCTGAAAAACATCTACCCACTGAGACGTTTAATTCGAGGGGATGTTCTGAGACTAAGCGGTGATATAGGTTTTTACGAAGTTTAGGATCCGCAAACCTTTGCCATTGACTGCACATGCAAGGGGTTCACATGTCCAGAGCACGCAACCCATCTAACTGTTGCCGAGAATTCACCTCATTACGCAGTCCATTTGCTGTTATGGCGCATTTAGTGTAGCTAACGCCCAACCTGAACTGGTTGATTGATATTGTTTTCATGTTAGGTGTTGGACACACAGGTATGTAGATAGACGTCTGCCAATGTGCGGCTTCGCATGACGCATCTTCTAAGACGGCCGAGGC
>CM023489.1:42380486-42417076 GCA_013339685.2 Hyalomma asiaticum | reverse complement strand
AACACTCTCGTCCACGCGCTATGCCACAATGCGGAATGTACTCCTCCCCTTGCTGACGCGGGCGGCGCTGCTTGTACAACTTGCCGTGCGCTTACGCTTCCGCGTTTCAAACAGGAGAGTGGGATACCTAAGCACCTGTGGATTTGTCTTAGTGAATTGTGCGCGAACTTCTTGGGCACTTTCGGCCGTGTGACGACGACATCTAAGAAGGCGAGCCGGGCGCATGTAGCAGGCTCGTGAGCGGTTAGAAAAAGAAAAGCGTAGCGTAAGCAGAGTTGCTGGTGGTGTGTGGTATACTGTTAAACAGGAAGACGAACAGTACGTAGCAGCCGCTCGCTGTTTCTGGAGCTCCTCCTGTGATTCCTGAGCTGTGCTGGAGACGAAGTACCTGTTCATGGTGCACACGCTGGCTGGCGCTTCCTGCTACACCGTGTGAAACAGGGGTGCGTGTCGCGTGGTCATCGCCGCCTGCTGGAGTAGCCTATCGCCTCAAAGGAGACGAGGCCTAAAGTTCCCCGGGGGGAAGACTGCGTCTCGCACGTTACGGTCTACTATTTCTAATCGCAGAGGCAGCCACCGGAGACACCAGTGTTCGTATGCCCTTCCGACGACAACTCGGCCGCGGGGTGTCGCCTGCTGCACCAGGAGAATCGCCACCGTACCTTGTGTCGTGTGCGACGACAGCTAACGCGGCCCGGCAGCCGAGTTATATACCATCGACAGAACACAGCATCGGGATGGAAATTGTGAGACGTCTTTTACTCATTTTCTTCAACGCCCGCTGCTAGGACTTCGTGCCAGCTCGTGTTCTTTGCTTTTCCTCGGCAACATAAGCATGCGCCTTCCGCGGCACTGGCTTATGTCGGCACGGCCCAATTACATAGTTAGCGAACAGATATTACTGCGAAACTGCATATGGCTATAGGTCCTGAAAAATCGAATGGGTACGTCGATATGCTGTCGAGAAGTCACGTCGACAAAATTCAATGCGTTAGCTCGGAACGTTCTGGAGCTAGGCGTGAGAGAATATCACGTTCTATCGCGAATATAAAACCACCGTGCGATGCCTCTTGCACTTGATAGTGTGAAGCTGCAGGCGATACCGCTCAGGCTCACCGCATAACTTTGCTGGTGGCCCGGCTTCACAGGGCGCAATGGTTATAACTTTTTTTTCGTGAGCCTTGTCGCACGCCTGTGCCGTTCACAGGCACCTCACCTGACGGAAACGCCCCCGATCGAAAATCAGCTGGTTTCACCAGAAAATATACGGCGTAGCAATGACGGAATGAGTGCCATCTTTACAACTTAGGGATTCACGGCGTTTGTGTGATGTGGCCAAACGTTACACATTCCTAACGCCAGTGGTGATTATACGGGACTGTTTGTACAGGTCTTGAAGAATGAGTGAAAGAGAAAACATAAGAAGTAAGGTGTTGACGACCTGAATGGAAGTGCGTAAGGTACGAGATGGTGATGAGCGTGATGTAAAGCAGCACACGTTTCCTATCTGCTTCATAACCTCGAGCTAACTGACATAGGGGCGAAACAAGCGCTGCTTAGGGTGAGCTTGCAGCGTACAGGATTAGCTGCGAAAGATCTCAAGTTAGCTTCAGAGGACTCTGATGTAACAAGGACAAAGTCGCTGATTGACTGAGGGAGGGCGTGCCCTGTACGGAGGCTGTGTTCAGGCCAACACGAAAGTGAACTCCTCCGCATCGAGATGACTGGATTTCACGAGCGAAGGCAGCAGCCGCACATGTTACCCCGTCATTGCTGCCTGCTGGAGTGGTTTGAGGCATTGTTTAGCCCAAGAGGAGAACTGACCGAGGCCCTTGCGGTGACACCATCTCTTCTTTTATTCTTTATTTGTATTTTCTTGTACCTTTTGGAGCTTTTTTGTGTTAACGCCGTATGTCGTATGCCGGTGTCGTATGTCGTATGCCGGTGTCCGCCACGACCTCATACGTTACTGCCGTAGCGGATTACCTAGAACGTGGCCGCCATGCGCGAAGTGAACCACTGGAGCTTTACTTCGCCTCTCCTAGATGGCGGCACCATTCTAGGCGCGTTCAGAAGTGCGCCTCGATGAACATGTGTGGAGCCGCGCGCGCATAGCTGCGTTCGTACAGCTTCGAGCGAATTTGCGCAGATAGCGCAGTGGTAGAAACCACTGGTCACCTTTTGTCGCGCATAGCGTTCCCCTGCCGACCACTCTTCGAGTGTGATAACAAGAAAAGTGCTGCATTAGGCGCCCTAGGACACAAACGAAGTTGACGGGTTAATGTGGCGGAAGTAAATATGACTGTTAGCTTTGTAGCGCGGCATTTATAACTACGCACTGTGTCCAGTTATTAGGTGAAGTACTTCTGTTACCACAGAAGGTTGGGCCTTGATGTTACGGATTCGATTCGTAAACGTGCGTTTATCCACGTCAAACTGTCCCTAGCACCTAAACACAGGTAGCAATGGGCAAGTTCACCTGGATCTAACAATAAACATTCAGGCTGCTTAAACGATGGGACATTTTATTTTCGTGTTGTACTGATTCCTTGAGCTGCATTTTATACAAGTGTCTGTCGCTTTTATTTTATTGCGTGCTTATACAAGTGTCTGTCAAATTTTATTCGTGCCTACTATTGAACCTTTGCCTTTCATAGCTGTCTGTCGTTCGATAAATGCACGCGAACTCCTGGCAAGGTGTCGCGTTCTAAGCCTGGTCACGTAGCAATCCTCTCGACGTGGAGAAGTATAAGCTAGACAAACGAAGTGTAATCAAAGTCGCTTTCCCAGATTTAGGCGCACGTTATAATCCTAAACGGGTCTACCCTAATCCTTAATCCTAATCAGTCCGGAGCCACGTGGTAAATTGTGCCTTATAATCGCGTCGTGGTCTGGTGGTGATAGTCATAGGTTTTATACGCGACTTTCGCAGTCTGCGGGGCCCACCTCTATCTTCTCGCTCTCCCTCTTGGTTTTCAGCGTTTGCCCTCCCCCCCCCCCCTTTCTTTTTTCCCCGTTCTGTGAAACCACAGGTGACGACTCACATGCATGTGTGTAGCCCGACACGCTGTGGCTCCGGGATATTGTGTGCAAGATGCTGTGTTTAGTTAATGACTCCGTTTTCGCAGCTGTGTCCAATACGAATTTCATTACTTCCTGCTTGCTCCACGAACGTACTTATGATGAGAAGCGCAGTGTATAAAAATATTGTCAGTACTCGAGTGTTTGGCGTCGTCATCCAGTGTGCCACATGTTATTAGTCAAGCTGGTTGAAGGTCTTTACCCAACTGTGACACTCTAGCGGTTGAAAAGAAATAAATACCGTGATGTGCCCCTCCGAGAGCGCACGCATTAGCGGCTTCTGCATGGCGCCACCGCAAACGCTGTGTTGTGCAGCGCCTACCATTCTCAAGAGCTGATATCTGTATTTCCCACATGAGCTTTCCTCTTCACTAAGAAAAGTTTACATCCTAACGAGTACGTGAAAATGTCGCAACTCTAATACTAATCTGTATAAAAATGTAACGAATTACGGGCAATTTGTTGCCTGCAAATGAGGTTTCTGTTGAGTGTAAATGCTCGTGTTGGTGCGCTGATGTTAACACTCACCACCATCCCGTTCCAGATGTGTGCGTGCTCTTCTACGAAGAATCGGAGAAGAGGAGTGGTTGAGACAATGGCCAGAAATGCATCGCAGGGACCTTTTAGTAGAAATGATTCCCTTGTTTAGCACAACTACTTGATTGTCCATTCCCTGTGTGCGAGAATGTGATGGTAATTAATGCGACGATCTCCACTGGCAGCTGGCAATGATGGGTTTTTTTTTAAATAATCGAAGCTGCATATTTGATTTTTGGTTCTTTCAGCTATCGGGGGGAACTCTCTAAAGAAGTCGAATATTGCGCTGTTTAATTGTTTCATTTTCTGTGTAAATTAATCGTGCCTTTCATTCCTGTGCATTTCAGGCTAGGTGGTGATCCACACCCTCGTCATTGCTCGTCTGTTCAACAGTGCGCCTTGTCATGGCAAATTGCACTGTAGAGAAGCGGATACACTACACTGCCTCGGAGTTACCATGCTATCTCGAAGTCACCACGTTATCTTCTAGCGGCAAATTGCTTGCGCATGCCTGTGTTACCAATCGTTTTCCAAAACATTTACTGTAGCCTTGTTGGTGGATGCGTTGTGTATGCGCCATGTGATGTGCCTTGTGTGTCTGCTGGGGTTGTTTTCAAATTTGAATATCAAAATGTTACAGTACCATGTCATTTAGGTTCGCTTTGCCTGGATGCCTCTTGTGGTACGTGTTTTCTAAATATGGTCCATTATAAGGCTTTATGCACTGCTGAAATTCCCCGCGGTAACACAGGTGTGTCCACCTCGCCACGAAAGTGTTGTAGACTTTGGACGGTGCATCATTTAGCGAATTTGTGTCTCTCCTATTGCATAGCTTTTAAAATGTTCGTGTTCTTCATGTGTTTACATGTCAGTTGGTTGACTTGGTGCGCTCGATGATATTTTATGCCGAAAATGCCTGTGTCTCTCTAATTTGATGAGTCTGTTGTGCAGCCTGATCTAACGAAAATGCTTTGTTCATTTTCTGATGTCAGCATGGCCCTCTGAGTGCAGCTTTCAATATAGTCATCTATTCATTGACGACAGCGCGAATAAGATCATAAATTCCAGTGCCTAGTGATGACCCAATATATATCATCAGTGTATGCTTCTCGTATTATTTGTGCTTATGCTTTCAGATAATATATAAACTATAAATTGAAATGTGTACTGCGGTAGTGCCTATGCAGAGACAGTTGTTTCCCTCTTAAAAAACTTAATTGCATTAATCACCATCAGAAATTCGGCTTCATTTCTTGATATTTTTCTTTTTCTAGACATTAAGCTCTTGCATTTCTTGTTAAAATTTAAGCTTGTTTGTGATGTCGAAAATAATAAGCCTTATCGTTAAAGACTCTAAGCTCCTTGATGGGCGAATTGTGCCTGTAAAAACGAGCGGTACCAGTGCTTAACCCAGGTATCACAGACCACAAGCGCGGAGCCTGTTAGTCGATTTTCTTCAAGATGCAGTGCCGCTCATCTGCATTAATCCGTGCGTTGTGCTACATTCGACAATTATCGCATGTCAAGTGCTGTTTGCGTGTGTGGTATTGAGAGTATACTTCTACGCGAAAAAGATGCTTGATGGCTGATTTCAGGGCTAAGTGTCACTGTAGAAGCACATACCTAGAAGAAGTTCACGTAGATCGTGAGAGCTGTGTCGAAATAAGACCCTTATATATTGAACTAAGGATACTAGTATGCATTAGTTATGGTGTTTATGGCTAGGATAGGTTCAAACATTTCAAAATATGGCTCGTAATTGGGGAAGTGCGGGGGAATATCGATACTGTAACATGTTCTTCGTGCAGTGCCAGATTGTCGTGTGCTCTACAAATGCAGGAAAGCTTTCACTTTGCCGCGCACTCTTATCAGTTGCGTGTAGTTCGTATAACACATCCTTAGAATTGTCTTTATGTGCTCGCCCTCTCGTTGCAGGTTCCTCGTCATTGGCTGCGCCCTTGCGGCTGCCATACGATTCACTCGTCTCCGTAGAAGGCCGACTGCGTTCCTGCCGGCTGTGCACATATACGACTACGGACAAAGGGAACATGCGAAGGCACCTTCGTACCCACACAGGAGAGCGTCCTTTTTCCTGTGTCCATTGCAGTGCGGCCTTCGTACGAAAACACCATCTCGAGAATCATTTACGCACCCACACAGGAGAGCGTCCTTTTGTCTGTGTGCACTGCAAGGCGCCATTTACGCAGCAAAGCAACCTCACCCAACACAAGTTGCGCTTTCATTCAAAGGGGGCACAGTAGAACCCCTGCGAGCGTAGTTTCCTTCGTGGTACATAAAGGGTTAATTTTTTACCGTAACAAATAAGTTTGGACGTGGTACAAGATGTTTTTTGAATCTCTTATCAAGTCGATTTCTCTCGATCATTGCCTAGTTCTTCCATTATTCTATAGGTGAGTCAAATTTCTTTTATTTTTTGCGGAGCTACGAGTGATTGTAACAGTACACATGCATTATAAAAACAACGCGCTCACAGAAGGTAGTCTAACCGGAACAAAGTGATCACTTTGGAGAAATAGTTTTTAACGGAAAGTGATGCACCGCATATGGCCATCTTTAACACGCATCCCGTCCTATTAGCTGTTAAAGTGTGCAACCATTGTTCAAAAGCATCGGTGGCTTCCGGCCGCTTCCACTTTGTGCTATTTTGCGTTGCAGATTTTACGTGAATGCATGCTAGAATGTTCCAGAATCTTTTACCTTGAATATGTATGAAATGTAGTACCGAGTAAATAAACGTGGCGACAATGTCTAGAAAAGTCCGACTCCATGGTTTGATGTGATTATTTGTGTTTGCAACTTAGTGAAGTCAGCTTCCGGAGCGGATTTTATTAACGCGAGGCAATGAGCATCGCCATCATCCCGTGTACACGCCGTGCAAGACAAAAGCCTCTCCCGTATTCCTCAAATTATCCAAGCCCACGTACTAGCCTCGGCCACAGGTGCACAAGAATGTTCTGCCGGCAGAACAGGGACATCAGAAAATAACAAGTCTGTCTGCAGTCACACATCAGGCAGTCTAATGGATGATGAGCAATGTCTGCACACCAATAAATGACTACCTGTCAAAAACAACCAAGGGGGGTTCGTGGTACGGCTGCTGAGTTTGAAGCGGTTGCACAGAAAAAGAAAGAAGCACTGGACGTGAGATGTCGCTTAGTTCAATTCATAGTGCTTGCCACTGGTAGAGCTCTCAATTGGTGGTTTAAGCTGATCGATATTTAGAGATTCAACAAATCCCCGCTAGGAACGGCAACAAAGCTGCTCGGAAGCTTGCTTGCACTCCAACACACTCCATTGCGAAAAGAATATTTTGCTATTGGCCAAGTTCAAATGCAGAAGCTGTCAGTTCGGTATAGCGAAACCAGAACTTGGCGACACTACTTCGTTGTAGTCAGAGAACTTGGACATATCTAACACATATAACACGTCCAAGCATGAGACCACTATGTACACTCGCTTTCTCTATCTTTGCTCACCTTGGCAAACCTTTGACTGCGCTAGAAACAAGGACAAGAGAACACAAAACACGCCACATCTGTAGACTTGCAACTAAAATTTATTGAATGAAAGATAGCAAATATACATTGAGGATAAAAATGTACAACCTAAAGTGATTCGTACAGCAGGGTCACGTGGTCGTTTCGTCACGCATCTAGATAACATTGCCCAACTTGGTGCTCTGTTACAGCATCTGCTTTGCACTCGCTCCCCTCGAAGTGCTCTCGACACCGTTGTGCGTAACGCGTTCAAACCGTTGTCGGCGAACGATTACCTAGCCCATAACAATGTCATCACATCGCCCTGCTCCTACGCTTTTTACGCGAAAGGCTAAATGTTGTGCCCTTTGGACACCGCTGCGTAGACGTGGTCTGTCTGAGAATTTGTTGGCCCGCTACGCCAGAGCTTTCGTCATTCCCGACTTCATCATTAACGCCACGTCAATCTCTACTGCCACGCGTTATCATCGGCGCTCTTTCAAGACACAGTTGAGCACGTTGCCCATTTTGAACCACACGATCACAGGCCTGGTTACTATTTTTCGTAAATGGCTGAACTAGCTCTGTTTGGGAGTGCAGAGTGGAACGAACTAGCACAATTTGCACATGGGCGTGGGAAATGCCAGAATGGGTGGCAACCGGATCCCTGACTTTCTTTCTCTGGGCCAAACCATTATGTTCTCCGTATTCTAAGTAAATGCGGCCCACCGTCATAATAGCTAGGCATTATAAGTATCTCCTCAATGCTGCGCAGCGGTATTCTGGTGTTCATGTCGCGTGACGGTCAAGCCGAGAAGCGTGCGTTCGATCTCGGCAATGGCTATCGCATTTAGATGGGGACGTGAATGGTAGGGGCCCGTGTGCTAATGTTAATGTGGCCCGGGTGTTCAATATTTCCGGAGCTCTCCACAGCATCGTGACTCGGAATCATATGGTGCACTTGGCACGTTAAAACACTGTAAACTGTGTTTATTATGTTATTACCCACTTTCGGACAAAATGCCCAGCTTTGGTTCAACCCCTACACTGGCTTTTAAAAAAATGACACCTGTTTGGAGACGAAGGTGCCCTGCTATTTGGTACATACAAAAACACTTGTCTTTTAGGAGCAGTCCTCACGATCTCTTACCTTGGTATACCGACATGAGTGTTTTGTGACAGGTGGGCTTTCCGCCAGGGGATGTTGTATGCCACGAAAGCTCAGGCGGAAAAAGGATTCTCGCTTTTTTTTTTTTTTTTCGTAGCAGCGACAGAGAAGGTATTGGCAAAGGGAGCGTAGTTCGCTTTGATTTGTGTGGTTTAACGTCCCAAAACCAGCTGTCATTATGTGAGACGACGTAGTGGAGGTCTCCGGAAATTACTACCACCTGGGGTTCTTTTCGTGCACTGACATCGCACAGCACGCGGGCCTCAACATTTCGCCTCGATCGAAATGCAGCCGCCGCCGCCGCCGGGTCTCGATGCCGCGAACTTCGGATCAGAAATCGAGTGCCATAACCACTAGACCACAGTGCCGGGGCTAGTTGTTAGCTTTGAAATGTGAATGAGAATGTTGAGGTTTCGTTTGACACTGGAGCCGAGAGTACACGTCATTGCACAGTCCACTTGCTGCAATGCCGTATTTAATGTAGCTAACTTCCAATCTGTACCATTTCATTTACAGTGTTCACATGTTAGGCGTTGGACACTCACATATGTAGATAGACGTCTGCAAATCTGTGTCTTCGCATGACGCATTTCGAAGACGGCCGAGGTATACGTGGCTGAGGTTCTCCATTGCAACTAGGAAACCAATCGAAAAACTTAGAATTATTCGTGCAGCTTCCGCATTCCGGAACATTTCCCATGCGACGATGGCATGCTATTCACAACGGCCGAGTTGCCAGATGTGATGGCCGCGAATGAAATGGACCACACTCGCACTGCCCCTTTTCATGCACGTTCAAACAGTGTAACCAGTAAAAGCCGTGTTTCTTGTTTCATTCATTTCATTTCATTTTATTACCTTAAAGGCACCCTTTTCAGTGGGTATTACATAAGGGGCGGGATTACAGAAAAACAAACAGCAAACAATAGTTAACCTTGAACATAATGAGTTATGCCAGAGTCCTTCAATGTTTTGAAGGACTCTGTTTTTGCGTTGTTGGAAGGTAGATGATGAGCGATGGCGACGACGTCATAGGGCAGGCCGTTCCAGTCTACCGCTGTTCTGAGGAATAATGAGGCAGAAAACGTAGTGGTATGCCATGGTGGGTGGAGAACCTGGAGTTGATGGCTGGTGCGGTGGGATATGCGCGCTGCAGCTGTGATATAGGGTGCTTGATTGAGAGAAGAATAAAAAAAAAACTTGTGATAGAATGTGAGGCTAGCAATGCGGCGACGATGAGACAGATCTGTTAAGCCAGATTGGCTTTTCAAGGATGAAATGCTTACGTCATACGAGTAGGAAGAATGAATTAATCTGATGGCGCGATTCTGGAGGGCTTCCAATGCAGCGAGTAGATATGCATGATGCGGGCTCCAGATGGCAGATGCATATTCTAATTTAGGTCGTACAAGTGATTTATACGCGAGTAATTTAACATGTGGCGGAGGAAGGCGGAGGTGACACTTCAGAAAACCAAGTGTTTTCTTTGATGCTGAGATGATATTAGTGATGTGATCACACCATGACAAACTGGAAGTGATGGTGACGCCAATACATTTATATGATTGTACTAGCTCGATAGGTGAATTAGAAATGGAATAATGAAAGCGGGATGGGTTGTGACGACAAGAGAAGCACATGAGTTTCCACTTCGTAGGCTTGAGAGACATTAGCCAATCGTTGCACCACTTTACTACATTGTCAAGATCTGTTTGGAGGGACTGCTGCTCATGAATGTCAGTAATAGTGCGGTATAGAACGCAATCGTCTGCGAACATTCGGATACAACAAGATACATGCAAGGGTAGATCATTGATATAAATTAAGAATAAGAGGGGACCAAGTACAGAGCCTTGTGGGACACTTGAGGTAACTGGGAGGGGATTAGATAAGTGGCCGCTGAGGTAGACTGACTGGCATTCTTCAAGCCATTTGAGAATGTTGGGATGTAGATGCAGCTTCGAAAGTGCAGCTTCGAAAGTGGTATGCGATGGCCGTGTTTCTTGTGAAATGTACTCTGATAAAGCAAGCGTGAAAATCTAATGGTCAGGTACACGTGCTTCAATGCTGAAACGGCTCGCATTTTTAAGGCGCATCACAACACACCCAGTAGCGTTAACAGAAACGACACTGAGCTTCCCCTCCAGAGAGAGTAACACAAAGTTCAAGGATGTTTAAGCTTCGTTCTTGAGTGGAATGTTCTAGCGCTGTTTGGCCCCGTTCGCAACGCCTTCTCAAATATCATTGAATAAATTAAGCGCCTTCTCTTTGCAATGGTGGAATTAAGTGCCATCGTAGCAGAATACGGCTTTCCCGTATATTCAATGTACATTCCGAGCCATCATGTGCGTATGCTTAGGTTAAAGAGAACTCCGGCTGCTTTTTGGACATACTTAGGTACCGCTTTTCTTTTTGCAGCGGCACTGATCATTCTGCTGCAAGAAGGGACGTTCAGTTTGCTGAAAGAACTCACCGACAATTAAAAAAAATCAGTTTTGCCAGAAGGGCGAAGAAATGAATGCGACAGCGATGCATTAAATAACAAGAGTAGCATTTTTAGGGGCAATCTGAATTGTAATGCAATGTAGGGCTATTAAGTAAGCATGCAGTTGCATAAAGCACCATGTGACAGTCGAGCGGCATAGACAACGGTCCAGCAGAGCTACGGCCTCATTCATGTTGTTTTGATGCCTTCTGGCCAGCGATTCACACGGCGCGACAGCGCTAAGCGGCGTCCACTTTGCACCATCGAGAAACTTGGCCCAGCACTGCGGCATCCAGTGAGCACGTTCCTTGTGCCATTCGTAGACGCATTGGCGAGAAGGGCACTGCCGTTGTTGCGACTATATGCGAGGCGCTTGGAATGGAGCATGCGATCAAGGCGCTGCTACGCAGTACGCAGCACGTCTGGTGGATGCCGAAATAGAGCGTGCGCCAGCGATGTAGTCCGCGCAATGTCCAGAGTCGTTGCTCACTCTAGGAGTAGAGAGTAGGAGTAGAGAGCTCCGAATATATCTTGCTGGTTGACAGCTGGTTTAGGTAGGTACTTATTTGTTGTTGTTATGTGTTGTTATGTGGAGTTTAACGTCCCAAAACCAGTTCTGATTATGAGAGACGCCGTAGTGGAGGGCTCTGGAAATTTTGACCACCTGGGGTTCTTTAACGTGCACTGACATCGCAGAGCAGAAGGGCCTCAACATAACGCATCCATCGAAATCCATCCGCCGCAGCCGGGATTCGATCCCGCGACCCTCGGATCAGCAGCTGAGTACCATAGCCACTTGACCACCGTGGCGGGGCTACTTATTTGTAAGAGCCTTAGAATAATGGACTGAGCCCTATTTAGTTTACTGTGCGGAGGGGGAAGACCCTGCGTCCTAAGTAGAAGTGTTTCGTTAGCTCATTGCAAGTCAGCATCTGGTCCCTGCAATCTGGAACCTCGACATCATGCTGCTTTGTAACTTCACTGTTGGTGAGTCCTCGTGAAGCATTGGGGGCCCATTCGATCAGGTTTGCGAGAGCACCGTTGATTCCTCCCAGATGAGCAAGTAACCAGATGATCGTATGGGCTTTGTCGAGCTGTCCGTCGACAATTGCCAGTGCCTGTCTAGAGATCACGCTGTGGATCGTCCTTCTTTTGGGTCTAAAAGTGCCAATGCGAACTTTCTTGAGATCCGTGGACAGTGAAAGATCGCCGAAGTTACCCTTTAAGCCATAGTTTACAATTTTTCTGATGAATCTTACATCGGGAAACTTAATCACTAAAGCACCTCTTGGAAATAAAACTTTGCGCCGTGACGCAAGCGTCGCATTTTTTGCCAGATGATCTTATCAGCATTCTCGTGTTAAAAGTTCAATTATTGAAACGAGAGTTGTTTTTTTTTACAGGGGCGTACTACTCAACTGCAGACACTAAACTTCCGGTTACACAGGTGCGGTGGTATAGTTACAGTTACGGTGCAGCCCATGCACTCGCAAGCTGTGGGAACGTTTCAAGCACAACCGTCTTGTCGAAGGCACATTGCAGATGGCTGGAACGAAGGAAATGAGATAACGTGCTGGCTATGCCACCGCGCAGATATCGTACAATGTGTGGCAGCGCACCTGACGCCATTTCAGAATGAAGGCGCTGTATAATTGTGGCCGCTGGTCCGTATCACTACCCGCACAAATTTGCTCGAGCGAGCAATCTTTGCCCGTCTG
The DNA here is from genome assembly GCA_013339685.2 of Hyalomma asiaticum. Classification (NCBI taxonomy): domain Eukaryota; kingdom Metazoa; phylum Arthropoda; class Arachnida; order Ixodida; family Ixodidae; genus Hyalomma; species Hyalomma asiaticum. Next base: position 42,404,590 of record CM023489.1, on the reverse strand, counting down.
AATGGCATTGAAGTGCCTTCCATATAAGGTATCATATTGCAGCGATCGCGGAAGGGTTTAACGGGCGTACTTTTCACTGAATTCTGCAGCGCATTAGGGTTCTTGACGCGCTGTAACTCGAGCTTCGCACAACCCATGAACGTCGTTCAGCACAAAAAGCGCACCGGGATATAGCCGTGCAGCGCTAGCGCTAGTTCGAGCCACAAGACCACTTATCTGCAGTGTGACGACGCAATCACTGATAATGATGCTGCAAGAACACTCTCACCCTCGTGCTATGCCACACTGCGCAATTCTACCCCGCCCTCTGGCTCACGCGGGCGGCGCTGCTTGTACCATTGGAAACGCCCACACACTGCCGCGTTTTAATGAGTGTTGGACACCTAATCACTTGTTGCAGATTTTGTCGTGGTAAATTTTGCGCGAACTTCCTGTGGACTTTCGTCCGTGCAATGAAGACATCCAAGAAGGCGAGCCAGGGAAATGTAGTACGCCCGGCACCGGCTAGAAGAAAAGCATATATCCTAAGCCGAGTTGCTGGTGGTTTGTGCTACGCTATTCAAGAGGAAAACACACGGTACGGAGGAGCCGCTCGCTCTTTCTGGTGCTCTTTCTGAGATTCCTCAAGTGTTTTTGGAGAAGTTCCTGTTCATGGTGCACACGCTGGTTGGCGCTTCCTGTGACGCCGTGAGGAGCAGCGGTACGTGTCAGGTGGTCATCGCCGCCAGCTGGAGCAGCCTGTGGCCTCAAAGTAGACGAGGCCTAAAGGGCCCCTGTGTTGAGACTGGGTCTCGCTCGAGACGGTCTGCTATTGCTGTTTGCAGAAGGAGTCACCGACGACACCAGTGTTCGTATGCTCTGGCGATTCTGACTCGGTCGTGGGATATCTCCAACTGCACCACGAGAATTGCCACCGTGCCTTGTCTCGTCTGCGACGACAGCAAACGCGACGCGACAGCCGATTTATACCGTCGGTAGAACACAACATCCGGATGGAACACGTGAGACGTCTTTTCCTCATTTCCTTGAAGCTACACTGCTACGACTTCGTAGATGTTCGTGTTGCTTAATTTTCCTCGGCAACACAACCAAGCGCCTTCCGCGTCACTCACCTTTGTTTGCACCACCCTATTATATAGTTAGCGAACACTTGTTACAGCGAAGTTACATACATGGCCAGGTTCTGAACAAAATCGAGTGGGTTGATACGGTATTTCGGAAGAGGTCGCGTCGAGAAAATTCAATCCTTTAGTGCGGGGGGTTGTGAAGCTATATTCTTGAGAGAAGGGCGCGTTCAATCGGGTAAATTCACGCAACCGGCCACGTATTTATGGGTATTTAAAACGACCGTGCGATGATTGTTGTAATTTGATTGTGTGAAGCTCCGGGTGACATCACACACGGTTGCTGGTCGCCTGTATTCACATAATTCAACGGTTTTGAATTTTTTGCTGACGCCTTGTTGCACCACTTTACCGTTCGCAGGACTTTACGGAAGTGCACCTGATCAAAAATGCCCTGCTTTCCCCAAAATGGCGTCGGCAAGGCGGGAATGAGTGCTATCTGTACAACTAAGAGCTTCACGCCATGTGTGTGACGTAGCCAAACGATACGTTTCTAACGCCGGTGGTAATTATGCGAGAGTGATTGCACAGGTCTTCAAGAATGAGTGAAAGAGAAAACTGAAGAAATGGGGTACTGGCAGCCCGCAGGGTGGGCGGAAACGTGTGAAAAGGTGCGATATGCTGATGAGCATGGTGTAAAACATCCCAAGTTTCTTCTCTGGTTCATAAAGGCGAGCTGACAGACATGGAGGCGGAAGAAGCGCATGTTTAGGGTGAGCTTGCAGCACACAGGATTACCTGTGAAAGATTTCACCTTAGGTTCAGGTGACTGATGCAACAAGGACGAAGTCGCTGGTTAACAGCGGGCGGGCGTGCCGAACATGAGGGCTGTGTTCAGGCGAACACGAAAGTGAACTCTACCACATCGAGGTGACTGGACTTCACGAGCGAAGTACTCGACAGCCAGCAGCCGTACATATTGCCCCCTCATTGCTGCTTGCTCGAGTGGCTGTAGGCATCGTTTAGGCCAAGACGAGAACTCAACGAGCATTTTGCGGTGACACCATCTGATGGTTTAGGCGGCGTATGGTTGCCGTTGGTGTCGGAAGCCTCCGACCAGACGAGTACATCAGTAAGCTGGCTTGGATAGCGATGTCATGACCTGTTGGCTTCTGTACCTCAGCACAAGTCACGCCGCCCGACTGCGACGAAAATCATGTCGACCGCAGAGCGAACTTACCACAACTACTAGATCGTCGATTCGCTCTGGTCGAGATTGTGGTGGTAATGCGGATATCTCTATTGGAACCACCACCACTGAACTTGTCAGCAGGCCTTTCTTCATTCCCTTGAGGACTCCCCTCCAAGGACTTCATTCTTTATATGTGTTTTGTTATACTTTTTGGTGTATTGTGTTTGCGGAACAAGTGACTATCACGTTACTCGCCCATGTCTAGGAAAATCCCATCATCTAGGAAAATTTTATTCGCGCCTAACCTTGCGCCTTTGCCTTTCATAGCCGTATGTCCTCATACAAACGCACGTGAACGAAGAACTCCTTGATCGCTCCAGCCAATGTGTCACGCGGCTGGGATCGAGTACACGGGTTCGAATACTGGCCATGTAAAAATAATTTCGAAGTTCAGTAAAATAAGCTAGATAAACGAGCGTAATCACCTGTCCCAGATTTAGGCGCACGGTAATAATCCTAAAGGGGTCGACCCTAATCCTAATTGGCCCGGAGTCCCGTAGTAAGTTGTGCCTGGTAATCGCGTCGTGGTCCGCTGACTACAGTCTTAAGTTACATACGAGACCTTTGGAGTCCATAGGGCACCGCCTCTTCCTTGTCCCTCTCCCTCCTGGCTTTTTTTGCGTTTGTTCTGCATTCGACTTCAACCCGCCTAACGGCTTCCGAAGAAAGCACTCAGATATCACAGGTGTTATCACTTCGATTAGGCTGCGCAGCCGTGGAGCTTTCTTTTTTCTAATTTTAGTGATAGCGGTCACAAACACTGGCGGCGGTTGAAACGGTCGCCAGCGATATAGGCTCTGGCAATAAGAGCATAAGCGTTTACCCACCGAAAAAAAAAAAGAAAGGAAAACGGGGAGGCGGTGTTCACCTTGTCCTTCGGTGCATCCGTCCTGTGCTGGGTACCCTTAGTGTGGTCTATTCCTCGATATTTCTTAGGCACATGTTTCCTTACTATGTTGTGCAAAATGATAACATCATAACATAACACACGTTTCCCATATGCAACAAAGGATAGCTGTCGTTACAGAACAGAATGTGCAAGTTGTTTCGTTTAGTTAATGAGTTAATTTTGGCAGCTGTGACTCCACCAATTTCGTCATTTTCTGTTTTCCGGGAAGGTACTTGCGATGAGCAGCGCAGTGTAAAAAAACATTGTCAGTATTCGAGTGATTGGCGTCGACAACCAGCGTGCCACTCGTTATTAAACTTCTGGTAATGCTGGTCCGAGTACTTAGCCAATGTGACCCTCTAGCAGTTGGAAAGAAATAACTACCTAGACGTGCCTAATCGAAAGTGCACACATTCGCGGCTTCACCCTATCGCCACCGCAAACGCTGTGTTGTACAGCGCCCACCAGTCTCAAGAATTCATATCTGTATTTCCCACGCGAGTTTTTTTCTCTTCACTGAGACAAATTGATACACCTAAGGAGTGCGTGAAACTGTAATAACTCGAACATTAATCTACATAAAAACATAACCGATTGCGAGTAATTTGTTCCCTGAAATTGATGCTGATGCCGAGAACTGCTTCTGTTGGTGCACTGATTTTGACACTCACCTCCATCCCGTTCCAGATGTGTGCGTTTCCTTTACGAAGAATCCGAGAAGAGGACTGGATCTGGCATTCCAGACATGAATCGCAGCGACCTTTTTATGGAAATGATTCCCTTGTTTATCACGATTGCTTTATTGTCAGTTGGCAGTGTTCGAGGTTGTGATGGCAATGCGATCATCTGTACTGGTAGCTGTGTCTGCTCGGTTTTTCTTAAATGCTCGAAGCCTCATATTTCTTTTTTGTTTGTTTCAGCTATGGAACTCTAAGAAGCAGACCTTTGCAGTGTCGAAGTGTCTGATCTTCTGTGTGAATTAATCTTAGCATTCCGTAGTGGCCACTAGTTGAGGCTAGATAGTGATTGATACTCTTGTCATTTCTCGCCTTTTCAACACTGCGCCTCTTCATGCAAATTGCTGCTTAGAGAAGCACATACCATACTGCCTCAAAGTCACCATGCTATCTGGAAGTCACCATGTTATATTCTAGCGGGAAATTGCGGCCGTATGCCTATGTTACCGATCGTTTTGAAAAGCTTTACCCTAGCCACGTATGCTCGATGCATTGTGCATTAGCCCTGTAATGTCCCTTGTGTCTCTCCTATGGTTGTTTTGAAATGAGAATGTGAAAGTGTTGTGTGCCATATCATTTAGGTTTGCTTTGCTTGGGTGCCTGTAGGGGTACATGGTTTCTAAGCGTGGTCCATTTCATGGGTGTGCGCACTGCTGAGTGCCCCTCCGTAATACAGCTGTGTCCACCTTGTCACGCAAGTATTGTAGACCTTGCGCATGCATCATTTACCGAATTTGTGTCTGTCCTATCGCCGTGTTTTTCATATATTTACATGTCAGTTGGTTGACTTAGTGCGCTCGATGATGCGAACATTTTATGCCGAAAATGCCTGTGGCTCTCTAATTTGATGAGTGAGTTGTGCAGTCTGATATAACCAAAGTGCTTTCTTTATTTTCGGATGTGAACATAGCCTTTCTAGTGCCGCTTTCGATATGGTCATCTATTCATTGACGACAGCGTCAATAAGAGCATAAATTCCATTGCCTACTCATTTGCGCGTGGTGAACGTGGCCGAATATTTATCGATGTTTTTCCATGTTTATTAATGTTTGTCTGTTTCTCATATTATTTGTGCTTATGCTTTCACACAATTAATATATTAACATTAAATGGAAATGTGTACTGTGGTAACGCCTATGCAAGAACAGTTGTTTTGCTATTAAAAAAAAACTTAACTGCAATATTCACCATCAGAAATATTAATGCCATTGCAAGCCTTGTAAATTTGCTTTCTGATATTTTCCATTTTGTAGACAATAAGCTCTTGCATTCCTGTTTTATCTGAAATTTTAGCTTGGTTGTGACGTCAGAAAAGCGTAGCCGTTATCGTTAAGCTCCTGATTGGGCCAATTGTACCTGTAAAAACAAGCGGCACTCAATACTTAACCAAACGATCTTAGAACAGAACCGGATAGCCCGCTAGTCGATTTTCTACAAGCTGCTGTGACGCGCTTCTGCTTTAATCCGTGCGTGACAGTACATTAGACACTTATCGCATATCAAATGCTCTTTACCTGTGTGGTATTGAGCGTATACTTCTGAGAGGAAAATATGTTGAGTAAACGATCTGAGGGGGCTAAGTCTTACTGTAGAAGCACATACTTAAAGGAAGTTCAAGTATATCGTCGGAACTGCATCGAAATCAGACCCTTATATATTGGTCAAAGGTTCCTCGCATGTATTAGTTATGGTATTTATGGCTAGGATGGGTGAAAACTTTTCGAAACATTGCACGCAATAGGGGAAGTACAGGGATATCGATACTGTGACATGGTCATTGTGCAGTGCAAGATTCTCGTCTGCTTTACAAATGCAGGAAGGCTTTCTCTCTCGAGTTGCATGTAGCACGCATAACACATCCTTAGAATTGCCTTTATGTGCTCTCCATCTCGTTGCAGGTTCCTCGTCATTGGCTTCGGCCGTGCAGTGGCCGTACGAGTCGCTGGTCTCCGTACGAGGCGTACTGCATTGCTGCCGTCAGTGCAAATATAAGACTACGGCCAATGGGAAATGGGAAGGCACATTCGTGCCCACACAGGAGAGCGTCCTTTTACCTGTGTGCACTGCAATGTGTCATTTAACACGAAACGCGGCCTCAACCTCCACATGTCGAGCCGTCATTCAAACGAGAAAGAGTAGAACCCCTGCGTACCTAGTTTCCTTTGTGGCACATAACTGGTTCATTCGTTACCGTAGAAAGTAACTTTGAACGTGACACGAGGTGTTCTTTGAATCTCACTTGCAGTCTGTCTCTGGCGATACATTACCTAGTTCTTGTATTATTTTATGGGTGAACCACTTTATTTTTTTAGCATCTTCGAGTGATTGTACCAGTACACGTTCGTTATGAAAGGAGAGCACTCGGAAAGTAGTCTAAAGAGAATATAGTGCACACTTCGAAGATATTGTTTTTAAAGGAAAAAGGATACACCGCATATGGCCACCTTTAACACGCCTTCCATCCTATTAGCAGTTCAAGTGTGCAACCATAGTGCAAAGACATCTGTGGCATCCGGTCCGTCCCCCTTTCGTGGTGCTAATTATCGTTGCACATTTTACACGCATGTACGGGACAGTGTGCCAGAGTCTTTTATCTTGAATGTGTTTGATATTTAGTTCCAAGTCAATAAATGTGGTTAGATTATCCAGAAAAGTCTCGAAGTCCATGAACGCCTGGTTTCATATGAATCTGTATATTTTTTGTGCCTGCATCTTAGTGAAGTCAGCTTTCGGAGAAGATTTTATTAATGCGAGAGAATTAGCATCGGCCATCATTACGTGCGTATGTAGTGCAAGACAGAAGCCTCTTCCGTGTTCCTCCAATTATGCCGGGTCACGTACTAGCCTCGGCCACGGGTGCGCGAGGAGTTTCTGTCGGCAGAAGAGGCACAACCTCAGAAGATAACTCTGTCTGTCTATTCACATATCAGTCTAATCAATGATCACCAATGTCTGCACACCAATAAATCACTATCTGTCGAAAGCAACCAAGAGGGGTCGGTGGTACAGTTGCCGAGTTTGAAACGGTTGCCCAGACAGACAGGCAGGCAAAGAACATTTAATTAGGTCCTGAGAATTGCCGTCTTAGAGCATCACTGCGGGCGCTCCCACGTTGGCACAGGGAGGCCTAGCCTCACTGCCGCATCGTGGTCTCTCTGGACAGCGCGGTTGCACAGAGAGAAAAAAAAAAACGACTTTATATGAGATGCCGCTTAGTTCATTTCGTAGTGGTTCAAGGGACTCGATTTTGAGAGGTGCAAGAAATCGCCGCTACCAACGGCAACCAAGCTGGTCGGAACCTTCTTGGCACTCTAACGCACTCCATCGCGAAAAGAACATCTTGCCATTGGCAAAGTCAAAGTGCGGAAGCTCTCATTTCGGTCGAGTGAAACCATCGCTTCGGAACACTGATACTCTGTAATCGAAGAACTTATAGTTCTCTAAGACGTATAGTACCTCAAAGCATGACACAACCGTGTGCCTTCGCTTTTATGTTCTTCTCTCGCCTTTGCAAAGCTTTAACTGCGCTAGAAACAAGGACAAGGGAACACAAAATCCCCCGCCACATGCGTAGACTCGCAACTAAAATTCATTGAATGAAAGATGGCAAGTATACAGTGAGGACTAAAAATGTACAACCTCACGTGATTGGTAAAGCAGGGTCACATGGTTGTTTCATCGCACATCCAGATAGGCCTTGCCCAACGCGGCCCTCTGTTACAATATGTGCTTTCCACTCGCTCTCCTCGAAGTGCTCTCGACACCATTGTGCGCTATGCGTTCACACCCTTGTCGGCGAATCATTAAGGCCGAAGCACACGTACGCTTCTGTACGCATCCACGCACGCGTCGAGGCGCGAAACTCTGCCGCGCCTGGCGCGGAATAGTGGCTTGCAACCGCACGTCGCGTGCGCCAGCGCGGGTTCACTCCGGCTATGCAGACATCGGAGTAGCAGGTACCGCTTCGTGCCGATCTACTGATACAGCTTCACGGTACGCGATGTAGGCCTCGCCACAATCCCATAGCAGATGTGGTGCCTCACGAGGCCACTCCACACCACGAAGCACCGCTAGACGAACACTAGCGCGCATTCGATAGCGTCGTGCACGCTGTAGCAAGGTGCACGATAGGTCCCGCACGACGAAGTGCAACCCCGCCCACGGTGACGGGAGGCACCTGAGCCCTATAAATGCTTTAGTGTGCCTAAATGTCTTTAAACAGTGGTCGAAAATAAATATATGAGTACAGGCGTATTTGTAATCCATAGACATTTGCTAATCAAGCATGAAAGGCAACGAACAAACAATCAAACTGGTGCAGGAGTAAAGCCACGTCGTAGTTGCGCATGTATACAGGACTCCAAACGCGTGTGGGACGCGTGAAATCGAGCGCGGATGTCAAGCCGGGCTTGTTCTCCGCGCCTAGACGCGCCCAGATGCGCCTGCGCCGTGCACGCATGCGCAGTTAAGCGAATGAGCGCGCGCAAGTAAGCGCACGCACATCGCACGCGTCTTAGAAGCGTACGTGTGGTTCGGCCTTTATACAGCGTGTAACAATGTCATCACGTCGACCTTCTCCTCCACTTTTTACGCGAAAGGCTGAATTGTCTGTCTTTGGATACCGTTGCGTAGACGCCGTCTGAATGATAAATTGTTCGCCCGCTGCGCCGGAATATTCGTCATTCCCGATTTCGTCGTCAACGTCACGTTAATCTCTACTGTTATGCGTTATCATCGGCGCTCTTTCTAGCCCAGCATGTCGCCCATTTTCAACCCTACGACCACACACCTTGCGAATGACTCGACCAGAGAGCATCGTCCGTAAATGACTGAACTAGACCCATTTGAGAGTGCAAAGCGAAACGAACTTGCACCATTTGCACATGGGCGTGGTTGTTGTTGTTATGTGGGGTTTAACGTCCCAAAACCAGCTCTGATTATGAGAGACGCCGTAGTGGAGGGCTCCGGAAATTTGGACCACCTGGGGTTCTTTAACGTGCACTGACCTCGCACAGCACACGGGCCTCGACATTTCGCCTCCATCGAAATGCAGCCGCCACGGCCGGGATTCGATCCCGCGACCCTCGGATCAGCAGCCGAGTACCGTAGCCACTAGACCACCGTGGCGGGGCATGGGCGTGGTTAGGGCTAGAAATGGTGAAATTCGGCTCCCTGACTTTCTTTCTCTGGGCTAAACCATTATGTTCTCCGTATTCTAAATAACCGCTATCCGCCGTCACGACACTTAGGCATAAATATCTCCTCGAAGCTCCGCAGCGGTAGCCTGGTGTTCATGACGCTTGAAGGTCAAGCCTAGAAGCGAGGGTTGGATCTCGGCCATGGCTGCCGCATTTTACATGAGGCCGTGAGTGGCCCGTATGCTGGCCACTCACGGCCTCATGGGTGGGTGTATGCTGGCCACTCACGGGTGGCCCCCGGGTGTTCAAAATTTCCGCAACTCTCCAGCGCGCCGTGCCTCCAAATCATATCGTGCACTTTACACGTAAAACCCTGTCAATTAGATGTGCAATGTCATTACCCAATTCCTGACAAAATGTGCAGCTGTGCTCCAACCCCTGGCTTAAAAAAACTACACTTGTGCGCAGACGAAGGCGTCCCACTATGCCCTGGTAGAATAAAAACACTATGTTCGGAGCAGTCCTCACGACCTTTGACCTTGATATACCGACATGAGGGTTTGGTTGCACGTCGGCTTACAGCCAGAGGATGTTGTACGCCACGAAAGCTCCGACGTAAAAAAGGTTCCCGCTTTCATTTAACACGAAAGTATTTTCTGCCGAGGTCCACCAAGAAATCTGTGACGTGCTTTCCTAACCGAAGTAGGTTCCTGAGAAATAAGCACACATACAAGATCAAGTTCCCCTCGCTGGGATTGGAACCCACAACCAGCCACGGTGTGACGTATGAGCTGAAAACTAGCACCGCGCCACCGACAGAATCGCAGTACGGAGAAAAAATTGGCCTTATCTCTTTACTACACTGCTTTATAATTTGCATCAAGTTGGTGTCGGGTGCTGGAAGCCTCCGACCAGACGAGTAAATTAATAGTCTGTACGGCGAAGACATGGGCCGTTGCCTCCTGCATTGCTTAACCACTGTCGCCTCCCATCTGCCCGTGTGCTACGAAAATGTCGACCCGAGAGCGAATTTACCACAACTACTTGACTGTCGATTCGGTCTTTTCGAGGTTGTGGTGATAATGCGACTATCTCTATTGGCACTGCGACCACTGAACATTACACAGGTCCTTTCCTTATTCCCTTGAGCAGCTCTCCATTAAGAACTTTATAAATAATTTTGTTAACCTTTTCGGTGCTTTCTTGTTTTAACACGGAAATGACTTATGCCGGTGCCCACCACGACCTCACATGGCACCGCCGTAGCGGATATGAGGCAGTAAACATACACCCAGGCGCACATTCCCTACAACGTTGTCGCCATGTGCGAAGTGAATCACTGGATCTTTACTTCGCCTCTCCTAGATGGCGGCACCATTCTAGGCGCGCTCAGAAGTGCGCCTCGATGGACGCATGCGGAGCCGCGCGCATAGCCGCGCTTCTGCAGCTTCGAGCGTATATGCGCAGATATCGCAGTGGTAGACACCACTGGTCACCTTTTCTCGCGGATAGCGTTCCCCTGCCGACCACTCTTGGAGTGTGATGGAACAAGATAACTGTTGCGTTAGGCGCCCTAGGACAGCAACGATGTTGAGGATCAATGTGGCGGAAGTAAATATAACTGATACCTTTGTAGTGCGGCATTATAATCTAATCTGTATAAAAACTGTACTAATCTGTATAAAAACATAACGAATCACGGGTAATTTGTTGCCTGCAAATAAGGTTGGTGTTGAGTGTAAATGCTCGTGTCGGTGCACTGATCTTAACACTGACCTCCATCCCGTTCCAGATGTGTCCGTTTCTTCTACGAAGAATCCGAGAAGAGGAGTGGTTGAGGCAATGGCCAGAAATGCATCGCAGAGACCTTTTATTATAAATGATTCTCTTGTTTACCAGAACTATTTGATTGTCGATTCGCTCTATTCGAGATTGTGATGGTAATTAATGCGACCATCTCCACTGGCAGCTGGCACTGATGGGTTTTTGTGAAATAATCGAAGCTGCATATTCGCTTTTTCTTATTCATTGAGCATAGAGCTCTAAAAAAGTAGACCATTGCGGTGTTTAAGTGTTTGATTTTCTGTGTAATTTAATGGTGCCTTTCCTTCCTGTGCCTTTCAGGCTAGGTGGTAATCCATACCCTTGTCATCGCTCGCCTGTTCAACAGTGCGCCTTGTCATGGAAACTGCGGTTTAGAGAAGCGGATACCACGCTGCCTCGTGGTTACCATGCTATCTCGAAGTCACCATGTTATCTCATAGCGGCAAATTGCTGCCGCATGCTTATGTGGCCAATTGTTTTCAAAACTTTAGTGTAGCTATGTTGGTGGATGCATTGTGCATGCGCCCTGTAAAGTCCCTTGTCTCTGCCAGCGTTGTTTTCAAATTTGAATGTGTGAAAATGTTGCGTACCACATCATTTAGGTTCGCTTTGCTTGCATGCCTCTAGTGGTACTTGGTTTCTAAATGTGGTCCATTGTAAGGCTTTATGAAGTGCTGAATTCTGCTCCATAATGCAGGTGTATCTACCTCGCCACCAAAGTGTTGTAGACCTTGTGCATGCAACATTTAGCGAATTTGTGTCTGTCCTATTACATAGCTTTTAAAATGGTCTTGTATTTCATATGTTTACATGTCAGTTGGTGGACATGGTGCGCTCGATGACATTGTATGCAGGAAATGCCTGTGGCTGTCTAATTTGATGAGTCTGTTGTTCAGTGTGATATAACGAATATGCTTTGTTCATTTCCGGATGACAGCATGACCCGCCGAGAGCAGCTTTCGATGTAGCCTTCTGTTCATTGATGACAAGGTGAATAAGACCGTAAATTCCAGTGCCTAGTGAATTTCGCGTGGCGAAGGTGGACGAATACACATCAATCGTGTATGTTTCTCGTACTTATGTATATTTATGTTGTCAGATAATATATAAACAAAAAATGGAAATGTGTACTGTGGTAATGCAGAAACAGTTCTTTCGCTCTCAAAAAGAACTGCCTTATTCATCGTCCTAAATATTAACGCCACCGCAAGCCTTGTATATTCCGATTTATTTCTTGATTTTTTCCCATTTTTTACACAGTAAGCTCTGGCATTTCTGCTTCATTTCACATTTTTGCTTGGTTGTGATGGCGAAAATAATAAGCCTTATCGTTAAAGACTATAAGCTCCTTGATGGGAGAATTCTGCCTGTAAATACAAGCGGTACAAATTATTTCTCCCAAGGATCACAGAACACAAGCGGAGAGCATGTTATTCGATCTTATGTAACCTGCTGTGCCGCGCATCTGGTTTTTTTGCGTTCGCCGTAGCACATTCGACAGTTATTGCATATCAAGTGCAGTTTACCTGTGCTGTATGGAGCGTATGCTTCTACGCGACAAATATGTTTGATAAACGATGTTATAGCTAAGTGTTACTGCAGAAGCACATGCCTAGAGGAAGTTCAAGTATGTGGTCAGAACTGCATCTAAATAAGAGCCTTATATATTGCATAAAGCGTAGTCGTATGAATTAGTTATAGTGTTTACTTCTAGGATGAGCTCAACCATTTGAATGTATTGCTCGTAATTGGGGATGTGCGGGGATATCGATCCTATAACGTGTTCTTTGTGCAGTACAAGATTATCGTGTGCTTGACAAATGCAGGAAAGCTTTCTCTTTGCCGCCCACTGTTCCAGTTGCATGTAGTACGTATAACACATCCTAAGAATTGTCTTGATCTGCTCGCCCTCTCGTTGCAGGTTCCTCGTCATTGCCTGCGCCCTTGGAGCTGCCATACGATTCACTCGTCTCCGTAGAAGGCCGACGGCATTGCTGCCGGCGATGCACGTATGCGACTACGGAAAAAGGGTGCATGCGAAGGCACCTTCGTACCCACACAGGAGAGCGTCCTTTTTCCTGTGTCCACTGCAAAGCGTGCTTTATACAAAAGTCCCACCTCGAGAGTCATTTACGCACCCATACAGGGGAGCGTCCTTTCTCCTGTATCCACTGCAGTGCGTCCTTTGCACGAAAGGAGCACCTCCTGAGTCATTTACGCACGCACACAGGAGAGCGTCCTTTTTCCTGTGTGCACTGCAAAGCGTCATTTTCGACGAAAGGCAACCTCATTCAGCACATGTCACGATTTCATTCGTACGGGAAAGCAGTAGAACCCCTACGTACCTAGCCTCCTTTGTGGCAGATAAGTGGTCCATTTGTTACCGTGTAAAGGATGTTTGAATGTGGCACAATAGTTTTTTGAATCTCTCTTGAAGACAGCGGCTGGCGATACATTGCCTAGTTCTTCCATTACCTTATAGATAAATCAATTTCTTTATTTTTTTAGGATGTACGAACGATTGTACCAGTACACGTTTATTATGAAAAATGAACACACGGAAAGTAGTCTAAACGGAACAAAGTGCCCACATGGAAGAAATAGTTTTTAACGGAAAAGGATGAACCGCGTATGGCCATCGTTCACACTCATTCCACGCTATGATATGTTAGTGTGCAACCATTGTACAATGGCAGCGGTGGCGTTTGCATCGCTGCCGCTCTTCGTAGTGCTAATTAGCGTTGCAGATTTTACATGTATGTACGCCTCACTGTTCCAGCGTGTTTTACCTTGAATGTGTGTGAAATTTATTTCCGTGTAAATAAATGTGGTTACAATGTCAAGAAAAGTTCCGAGTCCATGAATGCATGGTTTGATATGACCGTGTATATTTGTGCCTGCAACTTAGTGAAGTCAGCTTTCGGAGCAGATTTTACTTCTGCGAGAGAGTTAGTCGCCATCATCACGTGTAGATGCAGTGCAAGACAAAAGCCTCTCCCGTATTCCTCCAGTTATGCCAGGCCACGTATTAGCCTAGGCCAAGTCTGCTCAAGAACGTTCTGTCGCCAGAAGGGGTACAACAGAAAATAAGTCTCTGTATTCGCATATCAGACTGATTGCTGATCGCCACTGTGTGCACGCCAACAAACCACTCTCTGCGTCGAATACAGCTAAGAGACGTCGCTGGTACAGTTGCTCAGTTTGAATCGGTTGCACACACACACAAAAAAAAAGGACTTGACGTGAGATGCCGCTTAGTTCAATTCGTAGTGCATGCCACTGGTACAGCTCTCACTTGCTGGTTTCAGCTGATCGATTTTGTGAGGTGCAAGAAATCGTCGCTCGCAATGGTAGCAAAGCTGTTCGGAACCTTTCTTGCGCTCCACGGCACTCCATCGCAAGAAGAACGTCTTGCCATTGGCCAAGTGCAGTAGCTCACATTTCGCCATAGCGAAGCCAGAACTTGGCGAAACTAGTGCACTGTAATCAGGGAACTTATAGGTCTCTACGACGTATAACACCTCGAAGTATGAGACCGCTGTGTACAGTCACTTTTATGGTCTTTGCTCACCTTTTCAAAGCTTGATCTGCGCTAGAAGCAAGCATAATAGCTGAGAAAACAAAAGCATGCCCCTGCACAGTCTTGCAATTGAAAGTTATTGAATGAAAGATGGCAAATATACAGTGAGGATGAAAATGTACAACCTGAAGCCATTGGTAAATCAACGTCACATGGTAGCTTCATCACGCATCTAGATAACTTTCTCCCATCTTGGCGCACTGTTACAGTATATGGTTTGCTCTCGCTCGTCTCGCAAGTGCTCTCAACACAGTTGTGCGCTGCAAGTTCAAACCCTTGTCATCGCGTAACGCTTTATGTCGTCACATCGCATCGAAGAATGATTACGTAGCTCGTAACAATGTCATCACATCGCCCTCCGCCGACGCGAAGGGCTAGATGGTGTGCCCTTGGACACCGCTGCGTAGACGTGATCTGTGTGAGAAATTGTTGCCGGCTACGCCAGAACATTCGTAATTCCTGACTTCATCATCAACGCCACGTTAATCTATACTGTCATGCCTTATCATCGGCGTTCTTTCAGGACAAACCCGACAACGCCTGCACATTTATGAGCCATGCGATCACATGGTCGTATGGCTCTACGTATTCGCCTTCGTGATCGACTCGACTATAGTGAACCTCGTCCGTAAATGGCTGCGCTAGCACAGTTTGGCTGAGCTAGCACGTCATTTAGTTTTTGCTGACAATGAAGTTTAAGAATTTTTTTGCGGACTACCACGTGAGGCACGCTGTGTTTCTGACCTCATTACGTGCAACGCTGCCTACTGGAGCACGCGGGCCGTCTAAAGCAAAACGGCGATACTTCAGCGCTCAAATCGTTGCTGTTAATTCAGAAGAGCTCAATAGATCGTTGGACGACATTGCCACTTTCATTTTGCTGGCACCAGGTCCATATCTGTGATGGCGGTGACGTTGTGACGTCATTGCATACGCTGCGGCAAGCGTCGAGCACGTTTAAGTTTCGGTTTTAACGTATCGATCATTCGTTAAATTTATTGGTAACTTTCCGAGCAATTTGAACGACCCTGGCTGCTTCAGGGCTATCAATATTATTAGAAAACAGTGATATCAGTATGTAGTGGAAAAACCGCCGGAGTTGCCTTTTTAGCCGTAGTTTACAATTTTTCTGACATACCTTCGGTGGAGAACGTTTATTTAATCGCTAAAACACCTACGGGAAATGAATATTTGCGCCGTAACGCCTACGCCCACGATGTATTTTTTGCGGGAGGATCCTATCGATGTTATCGCATTAAAACTTGCATTATTGAAGCGAGTTGTTACGAGGGCGTACTGAGCCGTAGAAGCTAAACTTCCTGTGGCAAAGGTGTCGCGGGAATGATCGTTACAGCACAGCCCATACGCTCGCAAGCTCTTGGAACGTTTCAAGTACAACCGTCCTGTCGAAGGCCCAACGCAGATGGTTAGAAGGAAGGTAATGAGATAACCTGCATTCCATGCCACTGTGCTGATATCATACAATGTGTGACATCCCAGTTGACGCGATCTTGGAATAAAAGCGCTGATTTACTGGTCGTCGCTGGTTCGTATCACTGCCCGCATGAATTTGATAGAGCGAGCAATCTCCTCCCGTCTGAATGGCATTGAACTGCCTTCCACATAAGGTACCGTGTGGCAGCGATCGTGGCAGGGTCTAACGCACGTAGTTGTCACTGAATCCTGGAGTGTATGGGTGTTCCTGACGCGCAGTAACTCGAGCTCAGCACAACCGCTTCATCTTGCTCAGCACACAAAGCGCACGGGCATATAGCCGTACAGTGCTGGGGCTACTCGAGCCAAAGGGGGTCACTGATCTGCAATCTGAAGCAGCTATCGCTGATAATGATGCTGCAAGAACACTCGCCTTCGCCCTATGCCACAATGCGCAATGTTACTCCGCCCCCTGGCTCTCGGATGCGGCGCTGCTTGTACCATCGGCCACGCGCTTGCATTGCCCCGTTTCAGTAAGAGACTTGCATACCTGAGCACTTGTTGTGGATCTGTGTTGGTGAATCGTGCGCGAACTTCTTCAGAATTTTCGGTCGTGCGATGAAGATATCCAAGAAGGCGAGTCAGGGAGATGTAGTACGCTCGGCACCGCTTAGAAGAAAAGGACTTACCGTAAGCGGATTTGCTGGTGGTTTGTGCTGTGCAATGCAAGAAGAAAACACACGGTATGCGGAAGCCGCTCGCTGTTTGTGCAGCTCCTTCTGCGGTTCGTTAGCTGTTCTGGAGACGAAGTGCCTGTTCTTGGTACACTCCCTTTCTGGCACTTCCTGTGACGCCGTGAGGAGAAGGGCCGTGGGTCACGTGGGTCTAACCGCCTGCTGTAACAGCCTGTGGTCTCAACGGAGACGAGGGCTAAAGGACCCCGGTGGGAAGACTGTGTCTCGCCCGAGGTTGTCTACTATTGCTGGTTGCATTGGCAGCCACCGATGACACCAGTGTTCGTGTGCTCTGCCCGCGACAACTGGGCCGTGGCGCGTCGCCGTCTGCACCCCGAGAACTGCCACCGTGCCGTGTCTCGTCTGGGACGACAGCTAACGCGACCCGGCCACCGAGTTATATATCATCGATCGAAGAGAGCATCCGGATGGAAGTTGTGAGACGTCTTTTACTCATTTTTTTTTCAGCGCCCACTGCTAGGACTTCGTTCTCCCTCGTGTGCTTTGTTTTCCCCAGCACCATAGCCAAGCGCCTAGCTCCCACGGCACTGACTTCTCTTAGCACCTACCTGGTATAGTTAGCGAAGAGATGTTGCAGCGAAGCTGCATGTGGCTATAGGTTCTGAAAAATCGAATGGGTCGATATGGTGTCGATGAGTCAAGTCGACAAAATTCAATGCGTTAGCTGGCAACGTTGTGGAGCTAGGCGTGAGAGAATATCGCCTTCTATCGCGTCAATGCAGGCAACCGCCCACGTATTTGTACAAATTTAAAAACACCGTGCGATGCTTCTTCTACTTGATAGTTTGAAGCTGCTGGCGATACCGTTCTGGCTCACCATATAACTTTGCTGGTCGCCCGGCTTCACAGGACGCAATGGTTATGAATTCTTTTCTGACGCGTTGGTCGTACGCCTTTGCCGTCCAGAGGCACCTCACCTGACGGAAACGCGCCTGATAAAAAAATGAACTGGTTTCACTACAAATATACAGCGTCGCAAGGCGGCAGTCAGTGCAATCTTTACAATTTAGAGCTTCACGGCGTTTGTGTGACGTGGAAAAACGATACATTCCTAACGCCGGTGGTGATTAACGGGGACTGATTGCACAGGTCTGCAAGATTGAGTGAAAGAGAAAACGTACGAAATAAGGTTCTGGCAACCCGTGGGGTGTACGAAGCGCACAGGTCTGCAAGATTGAGTGAAACAGAAAACGTACGAAATAAGGTTCTGGCAACCCGTGGGGTGTACGAAAGCGCGTGTTAAAGGTGCGAGGTGCTGATGGGTGTGATGCAAAGAAGCCCACGTTTCTTATATGGTTCATAACCGTGTGCTAACTGATATAGGCGCGGAACAAGCGCTGCTAAGAGTGAGTTTGCAGCCCATACGATTAGCTGCGAAGGATTTCAAGTTAGGTTCAGGTGAGTCAGATGTAAAAAGGACAAACTCGATGATTAACTGCGGGCGGGCTCTTTATGGAGGCTGTGTTCATGCCAACAAGAAAGTGAACTCTACGACATCGAGATAACTGGACTTAACGAGCCAAGTTCTCGACAGGCAGCAGCCGCACATGTTGCCCGCTTATTGCTGCCTGCTGGAGTGGTTTGAGGCGTTGTTTAGGCCAAGAGGAGAACAGAATGAGGTCCTTGCGGTTACACCATCTCTTGTTTTAGGCGGCGTACGGTTGCTGTTGGTGTCGGAAGCCTCCGACCACACAAGTAAATCAATAAGCTGGTCTATACAGCGAAGTCATGGGACGTTGCCTCGTGCGTTGGTTAACCAGTGTCGTCTCCCGTCTGCCCGAGTGCTACGAAAATAATATCGACCCGAGAGCGAACTTACAACTACATGACTGTCGATTCGGTCTGTTCGAGGTTGTCGTGGTGATGCGACCATCTCTATTGGCACCGCCACCACTGAACTCTGTAGGGGACCTTTCCTCATTCTTTGAGCACCCTCCTTTAAGAAATTTTTTGTATTTTGGTATACTTTCTGGTTCTTTTTTGTTTTAACATTGAAATGTCATATGGTGGTGTCAACCACGACCTCATACATCACTGCCGTAGCGGATAGGAGGCAGTACAGTAAACATGCACCCAGGCGCACATTGGCTAGAACGTTGTCGCCATGGACGAAGTGAATCACTGGAGCTTTACTTCGCCTCTCCTGGATGGCAGCACCATTCTAGGCGCGTTCAGAAGGGCGCCTCGATGGATATGCACGGAGCCGCGCGCAAAGCCGCGTTCCTACAGCTTCGAGCGCATTTGCGCAGATATCGCAGTGGTAGACACCACTGGTCACCTTTTGTCGCGGATAGCGTTCCTCTGCCGACCACTCTTCGAGTGTGATTGGAACAAGATATATGTTGCGTTAGGAGAGCAACGAAGTTGACGGGTCAATGTGGCGGAAGTAAATATGGCTGATACCTTTGTAGCGCGCATTTAATATGCACTGTGTCCTGTTATTAGGTAGACTACCTCAGTTACCACAGAAGGTGGTTCCTTGATGTTGCGGAGTCGATGCGTCAACCTGCGTTTGTGCACGTCAAGCAGTGCCGTAACAGCTATACACCGATAGCATTGGGCAACTTGACCTCGATCTGACAACAAACATTTAAGTGCTTAAGCGATTAAACATTTTACTTTCGTGTTATACTGCTTCCCTTGAAAGAGGGATCAGCTACATGTTATACTAGTGCCTGTCACGTTGCTACCCCGTCTCATCCAATCCCAGGATGTAGGAAAATTTTATTCGCGCCTACTGTTGCACCTTTGCCTTTCATAGCTGTGTGTTGTTCGATAAACGCTCGCGGACGTTTAACTGCTAGATCACTGCTGGCCAAAACAAATCGGGTACACGCGTTCTAATCCTGGTCATGTAACAATCCTCTCGAAGTGGAACAGCATAAGCTATACAAATGAATGTAATCACAGTCGCTTTCGCAGATTTTGGCGCACATTATTAATCTTAATGGGGCGGACTCTAATGCTAATGGCTCAGGAGTGCCGTAGTTAATTGTGCCTTATAGTCACGTCGTGGTCTGGTGGTGATAGTCATAGGTTATAAACGACTGTTTTGTAGTCTATGGGGCACCACCTCTTCCTTCTCCTTCTTCCTCTTGGTTTTCAGCGTTCGACCCCCCCCCCCTCTTTTTTTTTTTTTGCCGTTCTGTGAAACCACAAGTGACGACTCACATGCATGTGTGCAGTCCCGACACGCTGTAGCTCCGGCATATTGTGTCCAAGATGCTGTGTTTAGTTAATGACTCCATTTTCGCAGCTATGTCCAATACGAATTTCATTATTTCCTGATGGTCCACGAAGGTGCTTATGATGAGCAGCGCAGTGTAAAAAAATGTCTGTACTCGAGTGTGTGACGTCGTCATCCAGTGTGTCATGCTGCTTCAAGTTCTTAGCCAATGTGACACTCTACCAGTTGGAAAGAAATAGCTACCGTGATGTGCCTGTCCGAAAGCCCATTAGCGGCTTCTGCATGGTTCCACCGCAAACGCTGTGTTGTACAGCGCCCACCAGTCTCAAGAGCTCATGTGTCTATTTCCCACAGGAGCTTTGCTGTTCACTGAG
This sequence comes from Hyalomma asiaticum, assembly GCA_013339685.2. Lineage (NCBI taxonomy): Eukaryota > Metazoa > Arthropoda > Arachnida > Ixodida > Ixodidae > Hyalomma > Hyalomma asiaticum. The sequence goes on along the minus strand of CM023489.1, from coordinate 42,384,356 downwards.
AAAAGTTGATAACTTAATGAGTGCGTGCAACTGTAACAACTCTAACATTAGTCTGTGTAAAAACATAACGAGTTACGAGTAATTGGTTCACTGCAAATTAGGTTGGTGTTGAGTGTAAATGCTCGTGTTGGTGCGCTGATGTTAACACTCACCTCCATCCCGTTCCAGATGGGTGCGTGTCTTCTACGAAGAATCCGAGAAGAGGAGTGGTTGAGGGAATGACCAGAAATGCATCGCAGCAACTTTTTTAGTAGAAATGATTACCTTTTTTACCACGACTACTTGATTGTCGATTCGCTGTGTTCGAGACTGTGATGTTAATTAGTGCGACCATCTCCACTGGCAGCTGGCACTGATCGGTTTTTGTGAAATAATCGAAGCTGCATAGTTGCTCTTTGTTCTTTCAGCTATCGAACTCTCTAAAGAAGTCGAATATTGCGCATTTTAATTGTTTCATTTTCTATGTAAATTAATCGTGCCTTTCCTTCCTGTGCATTTCAGGCTAGGTGGTGATCCACACCCTCGTCATTGCTCGCCAGTTCAAGAGTTCGCCTTGTCATTCAAATTGCACTTTAGAGAAGCGCATACACTACACTGCCTCGAAGTTACCATGCTATCTCGAAGTCACCATTTTATCTTCTAGTGGCAAATTGCTGCAGCATGCCTATGTGACCAATCGTTTTCAAAACATTTACTGTAGCCTTGTTGGTGGATGCATTGTGTATGCGCGCTGTAATGTGCCTTGTGTCTCTGCTAGGGTTGTTTTCAAATTTGAATATCAAAATGTTACGTACCATGTCATTTAGGTTCGCTTTGCCTGAATGCCTCTAGTGGTACGTGTTCTAAATATGGTCCATTATAAGGCTTTATGCCCTGCTGAAATTCCCCGCCGTAATACAGGTGTATCCACCTCGCCACCAAAGTGTTGTAAGTTTTGCACGTGCATCATTTAGCGAATTTGTGTCTCTCCTATTACGTAGCTTTTAGAATGTTCGTGTTATTCATGTGTTTACATGTCAGTTGGTTGACTTGGTGCGCTCGATGATATTTTATGCCGAAAATGCCTGTGTCTCTCTAATCTGATGAGTCTGTTGTGCAGCCTGATCTAACGAAAATGCTTTGTTCATTTTCTGATGTTAGCATGGCCCTCCGAGTGCAGCTTTCGATATTTTCATCTATTCATTGACGACAGCGTGAATAAGATCATAAATTCCAGTGCCTAGTGATTTGCGCGTGTGAAGGTGACCGAATATATATCCGCAGTGTATGCTTCTCGTATTATTTGTGCTTATGCTTTCAGATACTATATGAACTATAAATGGAAATGTGTACTGCGGTAGTGCCTATGCAGAGACAGTTCTTTCCCTCTTAAAAAACTTAATTGCATTTATCGCCATCAGCAATCCGGCTTCATTTCCTGATATTTTTCTTTTTCTAGACATTAAGCTCTTGCATTTCTTGTTCAAATTTAAGCTTGTTTGTGGTGTCGAAAATAATAAGCCCTATCGTTAGACTCTAAGCTCCTTGATGGGTGAATTGTGGCCGTAAAAACAAGCGGTACCTAGTGCTTGCTACAGGTATCACAGACCACAAGCGCGGCGCCTGTTTGTCGATTTTCTTCAAGATGCTGTGCCGCTCATCTGCATTAATCCGTGCGTTGTGCTACATTCGACAATTATCGCATATCAAGTGCTGTTTACTTGTGCGGTATTGAGAGTATACTTCTGCGCGAAAAAGATGCTTGATGGCTGATTTCAGGGCTATGTGTCACTGTAGAAGCACATACCTAGAGGAAGTTAAAGTATATCGTGAGAGCTGCGTCGAAATAAGGCCCTTATATATTGAACTAAGGATACTAGTATTCATTAATTATGGTGTTTATGGCTAGGATGGGTTCAAACATTTCAGAATATTGCTCGTAATTGGGGAAGTGCGGGTATATCGATCCTATAACATGTTCTTTGTGCAGTGCAAGATTGTCATGTGCTTTACAAATGCAGGAAAGCCTTCACTTTGCCGCGCACTCTTATCAGTTGCGTGTAGTTCGTATAACACATCCTTAGAATTGTCTTTATGTGCTCGCCCTCTTGTTGCAGGTTCCTCGTCATTGGCTGCGTCCTTGCAGCTGCCATACGATTCGCTCGTCTCCGTAGAAGGCCGACTGCATTCCTGCCGGCGGTGCCCATATAAGACTACGGAAAAAGGGAACATGCGACTGCACCTTCGTACCCACACAGGAGAGCGTCCTTTTCCCTGTGTACATTGCACTGCGGCCTTCGTACGAAAACACCATCTCGAGAATCATTTACGCACCCACACAGGAGAGCGTCCTTTTGTCTGTGTGCGCTGCAATGCGTCATTTACGAAGAAATGCCACCTCACCAACACAAGTTGCGCTTTCATTCAAAGGGGGAACAGTAGAACCCCTGCGTACGTAGTTTCCTTCGTAGCACATAAAGGCTTAATTTTTTACCGTAACAAATAAGTTTCAACATGGTACAAGATGTTTTTTCAATCTGTCATCAAGTCGGTTTCTCTCGATCATTGCCTAGTTCTTCCATTATTTTATAGGTGAGTCATATTTTTCTTTATTTTTTGCGCAGCTACGAGTGATTGTAACAGTACACATGCATTATAAAAACAGCGCGCACACATAAAGCAGTCTAACCGAGACAAAGTGATCACTTCGAAGAAATAGTTTTTAACGGAAAAGGATGAACCGTGAATCGCCATCTTTAACACACATTCCGTCCTGTTAGCTGTTAAAGTGTGCAACCATTGTTCAAAAGCATCGGTGGCTTCCGGTCGGCTTCCACTTTCGTAGTGCTATTTAGCGTTGCAGATTTTACGTGCATGTATGCTAGAATGTTCCAGAATCTTTTACCTTGAATATGTATGAAATGTATTGCCGAGTAAATAAATGTGGTTTCAATATCCAGACAGTCCGAGTCCTTTCTTTGATGTGAATTTGTATTTTTAGAACTTTACATCTCTAACACATATAACACCTCCAAGCATGAGACTACCGTGTACACTCGCTTTTATGTTCGATTGATTTGGGGTGTTATCCGTCCCAAAACCAGCCCTGGTTGAGAGACGCCGTAGTGGAGGTCTCGGCAAATTTCGACCACCTGGGACAAGGACAAGAGAACACAAAAACACGCCACATGCGTAGACTTGCACCTAAAAGTTATTGAACGAAAGATAGCAAATATACATTGATGATAAAAATGTACAACCAAATGTGATTCGTAAAGCAGGGTCACGTGGACGTTTCGTCACGCATCTAGATAACATTGCTCAACTAGTAGCTCTGTTACAGTATCTGCTTTGCACTCGCTCCCCTCGAAGTGCTCTCGACACCGTTGTGCGTTACGCGTTCAAACCACTGTCGGCGAATGATTACCTAGCTCATAACAATGTCATCACAACGCCCTCCGCCGACGCTTTTTACGCGCAAGGCTAAATGGTGTGCCCTTTGGACACCGCTGCGTAGACGTTGTCTGTCTGAAAATTTGTTGGCCCGCTACGCCAGAACGTTCGTAATTCCCGACTTCATCAACAACGCCTCGTCAATCTCTACTGCCACGCTTGATCATTGGCGCTATTTAAAGACGCAGTCGAGCACGTTGCCCATTTTGAACCACACGACCACAGGCCTGGTTACTATTGTTCGTAAATTGCTGAACTAGCTCTGTTTGGGAGTGCAAAGTGAAACGAACTGGCACAATTTGCGCATGGGCGTGGGCAAGGTCAGAATGTGTGGCAACCGGCTCCCTGACTTTCTTTCTCTGGGCCAAACCATCATGTTCTCCGTATTCTAAGTAAACGCGGCCCACCGTCACAATACTTAGGCATAAGCATCTCCTC
>CM023489.1:42315494-42380386 GCA_013339685.2 Hyalomma asiaticum | reverse complement strand
GAACTTTCGTAATTCCCGACTTCATCAATCAACGCCTCGTCAATCTCTACTGCCACGCGTTATCATTGGCGCTATTTGAAGACGCAGTCGAGCACGTTGCCCATTTTGAACCACACGACCACAGGCCTGGTTACTGTTGTTCGTAAATGGCTGAACTAGCTCTGTTTGGGAGTGCAGAGTGAAACGAACTGGCACAATTTGCGCATGGGCGTGGGCAAGGTCAGAATGTGTGGCAACCGGCTCCCTGACTTTCTTTCTCTGGGCTAAACCAGTATGTTCTTCGTATTCTAAGTATACGCGGTCCACCGTCACAATACTTAGGCATAAGCATCTCCTCAATGCTGCGCAGTGGTATTCTGGCGTGTATGGCGCGTGATCGTCAAGCCGAGAAGCGTGGGTTCGATCTCGGCCATGGCCGTCGCATTTTAGATGGGGACGTGAATGGTAGGGGCCCGTGTGCTGTGCGTTGTCAGTGAACGTTAATGTGGCCCGCGTTTTGAAAATTTCCGGAGCTCTTCACAGCATCCTGACTCGGAATCATATGGTGCACTTGGCACGTAAAACACTGTGAATTCTGTGTATTATGTTATTACCCAGTTTCGCACAAAATGCGCAGCTTTGGTTCAACGCGTATGCTGGCTTTTAAAAAAATGACACTTGTGCGCAGACGAAGGCGCCCCGCTATGCCCTGGTAGGATAAAAACATTATATGCTAGGAGCAGTCCTCACTATCTCTGACCTTGGTATACCGACATGAGTGTTCTGTGACAGGTGGGCCTACAGCCAGGGGATGTTGTAGGTCACGAAAGCTTAGACCGAAAGAGGATTCTCTCTTTTTTTTTTTTTTTTTTGCTAGCAGGGACAGCAAAGGTATTCGCAAAAAGAGCGTAGTTGGTAGCCTTGATTTGTGGGGTTTGATGTCCCAAAACAAGCTGTGATTATGTGAGATAACGCAGTGGAGATCTCCGGAAGTTACGACCACCTGGGGTTGTTTTACGTGCACTGACATCGCACAGCACACGGGCATCAACATTTCGCCTCAATCGGAATGCAGCCGCCGCGGCCGGGATTCGATGACGCCGCCTTCGGATCAGCAGCCGAGTGCCATGACCACTAGACCACCGTGGCGGGGCTAGTTGTTAGCTTTGAATATGTTAATGACAACGTTGAGGTTTTCTTTCTCGCTGGGACCGAAAGTGCAATTCATTAGACAGTCCACTTGCTAATATGCCGTACTTAGTGTAGCTAACGCCCAACCTCCACCAGTTGATTTATAGTGTTCTCATGTTATGGGTGTTAGACGCTCACGTATGTAGATAGACGTCTGCAAATGTGTGTCTTCGCATAACCCATTTTCTAAGACGGCCGAGGTGTACGTGGCTGAGGTTCTTCATTGCAACTAGGAAGCCAATAGAAGAACGTAGAATTATTCGTGGAGCTTGCGTATTCCGGAACGTTTCCCATGCGACGATGGCATGCTATTCACAACGCCCGAGTTGCCAGATGTGATGGCCGCCAACGAAATGAAACACATTCGCACTACCTCTTGTCATGCACGTTCAAACAGTGTAACAAGTAAAAGCCGCGTTTCTTGTGAAATGTACTCTAATAAAGGAAGTGTGAAAATCTATTGGTGAGGTACACCCGCCCAATTTTTTAACCTGAACGCGCGAGCGTCGACCGCCGAGCTGATCAGCGCCACAGAGCGGAGCGCGGCGTTAAAATGAACGAGAATAAGCGCATGCGCGCTTTGAGCAGTCCTGGGCAGCTGTCGTCTGCTAGGCTTTTCGAGGACTGGACACCACGCCCGCTTTTTTCAGTACGGCTATCGTCATTCCTTTTTTTTTTACTATTCTGAACGGTGCCATTCAGTTGTAGCGGAAAGGTCAAGTGGTCGTGCTTCCGATGGATGAAATATGATAACGTAAACCCGCTAAATACGCTGCAGCCGCTTCAGCATTTTTACACCGGAGTGGTTAAGCTTTTAGTTATGTCGTGCGGAGTCGAAAAGAGACCCATCAGCGGCCGGCGCGCGCTCTGGCGCTCTTCGCCTTCATCTTCATGGTAATATTTCGTGCTTATTCAAGCCAATTAAGCCTACCCGTTCCAAGGTCACGCTAATTAAGCTATTTGATGTCATATACACGCTAATTAAAATCACGGTAGTGAGGTCATTGCAAATTAGGTCATTGCTAACGAACACCTTGCTATTTGAGACCTCAGTTAAGCTTACAGTCTGCAGTAGTGCTGCAAGCCGGGACTAACCGCGGAGTGTTAGTATCACCTAGCCTATTAGCAAGTTTTAATTAAGATGATCATAATTAGCATAATATTAATCACAGTGATCTTGAAAAGTACTGAAATAGCAAGGTGCTCGACAGTAAGGCTAAAATTAGCATGGTTCTAATTAAGAGGGGGCTCATTAGCAAGGATATAACAGTAAGGGCGTAATTAACTTGATCATAATTAGCAATGATCTCATTATAGCGATGACCTCATTACCGTGATCTTAGTTAGCATGTATATGACATCAAATAGCTTAATTAGCATGACGTTAGAACGGGCAGGCTTAATTGCCTTGAATAAGCATGAACCAAGACCATGAAGAAGAAGGCGAAGAGCGCCAGAGCGCGCGCCGGCCGCTGATGGGTCTCTTTTTCGACTCCGCACTCCGGTGTAAAAATCCTGAAGCGGCTGCGGCGTATTTAGCGGGTTTACGTTATCACATTTCATCCATCGGAAGCACGACCACTTGACCTTTCCGCTACAACAGAATGGCACCGTTCAGAATAGCAAAAAAAAAAAGAAAATGACGATAGCGGTACTGAAAAAAGCGGGCGTGATGTCCAGTCCTCGGAAAAGCCTAGCAGACGACAGCTGCCCAGGACTGCTCAAAGCGCGCATGCGCTTATTCTCGTTCATTTTAACGACGCGCTCCGCTCTGTGGCGCTGATCAGCTCGGCGGTCGACGCTCGCGCGTTCAGGTTAAAAAATTGTCCGGGTGTACACGTGGTTCAATGCTGAAAGGGCTCGCATTTTTAAGGCACACCGCAACACACCCAGTAGCGTTAACAGAAACGGCACTGGTTGACCTTCCCCGCAAGAGACAATGAGATAAAGCTCGAGGACGTTTAAGTGTCGTTCTTGAGTGTAATATTATAGCGCTATTTGGCCCTGTTCGCATCGCCTTCTAAAATATAATTCCATAAATTAAGCGCCTTCTCCACACAACGCTGGAATTGAGTACCCTCCTATCAGAATAGAGCTTTCTCGCATATTCAAAGTATGCTCCGAGCTATCGTGTGTATGCAGTGGTTAAAGGGAACTTCCGCTGCTCTTTCGACATATTCAGGTATCGCTTTTTTTTTTGGAACAGTACTCATCATCCTACTGCAGGCAGGGTCGTTCAAAATTCTGAAGGAAGTCGCCGATAGTTTTACAAAGATTAGTGTCGCCAGAAGGGCGGAGATAAATGCGATAGCAATCCATTGTATACCAAGTAAGAGTAGCATTTTTAGGGGCAATCTGAATTGTAATGCGAAGTGCTCTATTAACTAAGCATGCAGTTGCATAAAGCACCATGTGACGGTCGAGCGGCATAGACAACGTCCCTGCAGAGCTGCGAGCTCAGTCATGTTGTTTTGATGCCTTCTGGCCTGCGCTTCAGACGGCGCGACAGCTCTAACTGACGTGCACTTTGCAACATCGAGAAACTTGGCCCAGCACTGTGCCATCAATTGAGCACCTTCCTTCCGCCACTCGTACACGCATTCGCGAGGTCACTGCCGTCGTTTCGACTCTGCGAGGCGCTTGGAACGGAGCACGCGATCAAGGCGCTGCTACGCAGTACGCATGCGCAGCACGTCTGATGGGTGCCGAAATGCGGGATCGAAATGCAATCGCCGCAGCCGGGATTCGATCCTGCGACCCTCGCATCAGCAGCCGAGTACCATAGCCACTAGACCACCGTGGCGGGGCGTGTGGTTTTATGGCATCGACACAGGTGTGGCGGTATTACCGTTACGTTATAGTTACCGTTACCCATACTCTCGGAAGCTGTGGGATAGTTTCAAGCACGACCCTCTTGCCGACGGCACGTTGCAGATGGTTGGAACAAAGGAAATGAGATAACGTGCTGGCCATTCCACCGCGCAGATATCGTACAATGTGTGACATCACACCTGACGCCATTTTGGAATGAAGGGGCTGTATGATTGTGGCCGTATCACTACCCGCACAACATTGCTCGATCGAGCAATATTTGCCTCTTTGAATGGCCCTGAAGCATTCCACATACGGTATCATATTGCGCCGATCGCGGCCGGGTCTAACAGAAATAGTTGTCACTGAATGCTGCTACGCATATGGGTTCCTGGCGCACTGTAACTCGAGCTTTGCACAACCGCTCAGCACACAAACCGCACGACATAGCCGTACAGCGCTGGCGCTAGTTCGAGCCACAAGACCACTCATCTGCAGTGTGACGACGCAATCACTGATAATGATGCTGTAAAAACACTCTCACCCTCGTGCTATGCCACACTGCGCAATTCTACCCCGCCCTCTGGCTCACGCGGGCGGCGCTGCTTGTACCATTGGCAATGCCCACACACGACCGCGTTTTAATGAGAGTGTTGGACACCTAAGCACTTGTTGCAGAATTTGTCTTGGTGAATTGTCCGCGAACTTCCTGTGGACTTTCGTCCGTGCAATGAAGACATCCAAGAAGGCGAGCCAGGGAAATGTAATACGCCCGGCACCGGCTAGAAGAAAAGCATATATATCCTAAGCCGAGTTGCTGGTGGTTTGTGCTACGCTATTCAAGAGGAAAACACACGGTACGGAGGAGCCGCTCGCTCTTTCTGGAGCTCTTTCTGAGATTCCTCAAGTGTTTTTGGAGAAGTTCCTGTTCATGGTGCACACGCTGGTTGGCGCTTCCTGTGACGCCGTGAGGAGCAGCGGTATGTGTCAGGTGGTAACAAGCCAGCTGGAGCAGCCTGTGGCCTCAAAGTAGACGAGGCCTAAAGGGCCCCTGTGTTGAGACTGCTTCTCGCTCTAGACGGTCTGCTATTGCTGTTTGCAGGAGGAGTCACCGACGACACCAGTGTTCGTATGCTCTGGTGATGCTGACTCGGTCGTGGGATATCGCCGACTCCACCACCAGAATTGCCACCGTGCCTTGTCTCGTCTGCGACGACAGCAAACGCGAAGCGACAGCCTATTTATACCGTCGGTAGAACACAACACCCGGATGGAACATGTGAGACGTCTTTTCCTCATTTCCTTGAAGCTACACTGCTACGACTTCGTAGATGTTCGTGTTCCTTAATTTTCCTCGGCAACACAACCAAGCGCCTTCCGCGTCACTCACCTCTGTTTGCACCACCCTATTATATAGTTAGCGAACACTTGTTACAGAGAAGCTAGTTATATGGCCAGGTTCTGAACAAAATTGAATGGGTTGATGCGGTGTTTCGGAAAAGGTCATGTCGAGAAAATTCAATCCTTTAGCGCGGGGGGTTGTGAAGGTATATCCATGAGAGAAGGTCGCGTTCAATAGCGTAAATTCACGCAACCGGCCACGTATTTATGGGTATTTAAAACGACCGTGCGATGATTGTTGTAGTTATTGTGTGAAGCTTCGGGCGACGCCACACACGGTTACTGGTCGCCTGTATTCACATAATTCAACAGCTCTGAATTTTTTGCTGACGCCTTGTTGCGCCACTTTACTGTTCGCAGGCACTTCACGGAAACGCACCTGATTAAAAAAACACTGCTTTCCCGAAAATGGTGTCGGCAATGCGGGAATGTGTGCCATCTGTATAACTAAGAGCCGCACGCCCTGTGTGTGACGTAGCCAAACGATACGTTCCTGACGCCGGTGGTTATTATGCGGGAGTGATTGCACAGGTCTTCAAGAATGAGTGAAAGAGAAAACTGAAGAAATGGGGTGCTGGCAGCCCGCAGTGTGGAGGGAAGCGCGTGAAAAGGTGCGATATGCTGATGAGCATGGCATAAAACATCCCACGTTTCTTATCTGGTTCATAAGGGCGAGCTGACAGACATGGAGGCGGAAGAAGCGCTTGTTTAGGGTGAGCTTGTAGCGCATAGGATTACCTGTGAAAGATCTCACGTTAGGTTCATGTGAGTCTGATATAACAAGGACAAAGTCCCTGATTAACTGCGGACGGGCATTCCGAACACGGGGGCTGTGTTCTGGCCAACACGAAAGTGAACTCTACCACATCGAGGTGACTGGACTTCACGAGCGAAGTTCTCGACAGCCAGCAGCCGCACATGTTGCCCCTCATTGCTACCTGCTGGAATGGTTATAGGCATCGTTTAGGCCAAGACGAGGACTGAACGAGCCCTTTGCGGGTGACACCATCTGTTGGTTTAGGCGGCGTACGGTTAGAGGTGGTGTCGGGAGCCTTCGACCAGACGCGGACATCAGGAAGCTGGCTTGGACAGCGAAGTCATGGCCCGTTGGCTGCTGCAGCTCAGTACAAGTCATGCCGCCCGACTTCGACGGAAGTCATGTCGACAGGAGAGGGAACTTACCACACCTACTAGATTGTCGATTCGCTCTGGTCGAGAATGTGGTGGTAATGCGGATATCTCTATTGGAACCACCACCACCACCACCGAACTTGTCAGAAGGCCTTTCTTCATTCCCTTGAGGACACTCCTCCAAGGACTTCATTCTTTATATGTGTTTTGTTATACTTTTTGGTGTCTTTTGTTTTTGGAACAAGTGCCTATCACGTTACTCCCCCATGTCGCCCAATCCCATCATCTAGGAAAATTTTATTCGCGCCTTATCTTGCGCCTTTGCCTTTCATAGCTGTATGTCCTCATACAAACGCACGTGAACGATTAACTCCTTGATCGCTCCAGCCAAAGTGCCACGCTGCTGGGATCGAGTACACGGGTTCGAATACTATTTCGAACTGGAGTAAAATAATCTAGATAAAGGAGCGTAATCACCTTTCCTTGATTTAGGCGCACGGTAATGATCCTAAAGGGGTCGATCCTAACACTGATGGGTCCGGTGTCCCGTAGTAAGTTCTGCCTGATAATTGCGTCGTGGTGTGATGATGATAGTCACAGTCACAAGTTATATACAAACAAGACATTTGTAGGCATCAGGCGCCACCTCGTCCTCCCTCCTGGTTTTCTGCGTTCTTCCTCCGAGTTCTGGACACCCCCCTCCACTTTTTTTTTTCTTTCAGCCTGTGAAACCACTGCTAAGGACTCACGAACATATATGTAGTCCCGACACGCCGAACCTAACGGTCAGAAATGCGGCTGCGAGCACAAACTTCCCAAGAAGGTACTCTGAGATATGACAGGCCTTATGAATTCGATTGAATGGCGGAGACGTGGAGCATTCTTTTTTTTTCTAATTTCAGCAATCGCAGTCACAAACACCGGCGGCGGGGGTTTGCCTTTTCTTTCATTGCATCCCTCCCATGCTGCGTATCATCAACGGGAACTATTCCTCAATATTTCTTATGTGCATGTTTACTTTCTATGTTGTGCAAGCTGATGACGTCATAACATAATATACGCATGCCATATGCATAAAACTATAGCTGTGGTTCCAGAACAGGGTGTGCAAGTTGTTCTGTGTAGTTAATGACTCCATTTTCGCAGCTGTGTACTTTACGAATGTTATTATTCTGTTTTTCCACGAAGGTATTTATGATGAGCACCGCAGTGTAAGAAATATTCTCAGTACTCGAGTGTTTGGCGTCGACAACCTGCGTGCCACTCGTTATTAAAGTTGTAGCCATGCTTGTCCGAGTACTTAGCCAATGTGACGCTCTAGCAGTTAGGAAAGAAATACCTACCTAGACGTGCCTAATCGAAAGTCCACACATCCGCGGCTTCACCCTACCGCCACCGCAAACGCTGTGTTGCACAGCGCCCACCAGTCTCAAGAGCTCATATCTATTTCCCACGCGAGTTTTTTTCTCTTCACTGAGACAAGTTGATACACCTAACGAGTGCATGAGACTGTAATAACACGAATATTAATCTACATAAAAACATAATTGATTGCGAGTAATTTGTTCCCTGAAATTGATGCTGATGCTGAGAACTGCTTCTGTTGGTGCACTGATTTTGACACTGACCTCCATCCCGTTGCAGATGTGTGCGTTCCCTCTACGAAGAATCCGAGAAGAGGACTGGATCAGACAATGCCAGACATGAATGGCAGCGATCTTTAAATAGAAATGATTCCCTTGTTTATCACAATTACTTTATTGTCAGTTTGCAGTGTTCGAGGTTGTGATGGCAATGCGATCATCTGTACTGGTAGCTGTCTCTGCTAGGTTTTTCTTAAATGCTCGAAGCCTCATATTTCTTTTTTTTTGTTTGTTTCAGCTATCGAACTCTGAGAAGCAGATTTTGCAGTGTCGAAGTGTCTGATCTTCTGTGTGAATTAATCTTAGCATTCCGTAGTGGCCACTAGTTGAGGCTAGATGGAGATTGATACTCTTGTCATTGCCTGTTCAACACTGCGCCTCTTCATGCAAATTGCTGCTTAGAGAAGCGGATACCATAATGCCTCGAAGCTACCAGGCTATCTCGAAGCCACTATGTTATATTCTATCGGGAAATTGCTGCCTACCGTATGCCTGTGTTACCGATCGTTTTGAAAAGCTTTGCCCTAGCCACGTATGCTCGATGCATTGTGCATTAGCCCTGTAATGTCCCTTGTGTCTCTCCTATGGTTGTTATGAAATGAGAACGTGAAAGTGTTGTGGACGACATCATTTAGGTTTGCTTTGCTTTGGTGCCTCTAGTGGTACTTGATGGTTAAACGTGGTTTATTGTATGGGTGTGTGCACTGCTGAATGCCTCTCCGTAATACAGCTGTGTCCACCTTGTCACGCAAGTATTGTAGACGTTGCGCATGCATCATTTTACCGAATTTGTGTCTATCCAATGGCCGTCTTTTTCATGTGTGTACATGTCAGTTGGTTGAGTTACTGCGCTCAATGATACGAACATTTTAATGCCGAAAATGCCTGTGGCTCTATAATTTGATGAGTGAGTTGTGCAGTCTGATATAACCAAAGTGCTTTGTTCAATTCCGGATGTGAACATGGCCTTTCTAGTGCCGCTGTCGATATGGTCATCTATTCATTCACGACAGCATGAATAAGACCATAATTTCCAACGCCTACTCATTTGGGCGTGGTGCAGGTGACCGAATATTTATCGATGTTTGTCAATGTTTATCAATGTTTGTGTGTTTCTCATATTATTCGTACTTTTGCTTGCACGCAATTAATATATTAACATTAAATGAAAATGTGTAATGTGGTAAGGCCTATTTAAAAGCAGTTATCTTCCTCTTAAAGGAAAACTTAACTGCATTAATCACCATCAGAAATATTGATGCCGCTGGAAGCCTTGTATATTCGGTTTTATTGATATTTCCTATATTTATGCTATTTCAAATTGTAGCTTGGTTGTGACGGCAAAAAAGAGCATAGCCGTTTTCGTTAACCAATGATTGGGCGAATTATGCCTGCAAAAACAAGCGGTACTCAGTACTTAAGCCAAGGATCACATAACACAAGCGGAGAGTCGGCTAGTCGATAGGGACCTTAATCTTCTGCAACCTGCTCTGCCGCGCATCTGCTTTAATCCGTGCGTGGTAATACACTCGACAGTTATCCCACATCAAATGCTGTTTACCTGTGTGGTATTGAGCGTATACTTCAAAGCGGAAAATATGTTTAGTAAATGATTTGAGGGCTAAGTGTTAATGTAGAAGCACATACTTAAAGGCCTGTTCAAGTATATCATCAGAACTGCATCGAAATCAGACCCTTATATACTGGGCAAAGTTTCCTCGCATGTATTAGTTATGGTTATGGCTGGGATGGTTGAAAACTTTTCCAAATATTGCGCGTAATGGGGGAAGCACAGGGATCTCGATACTGTAGCATGTTCTTTGTGCAGTGCAAGATTATCGTGTGCTTACAAATATGCAGTAAAGCTTTCTCTTTCCAGTTGTAGTGTAGTACGTATAACACATCCTCAGAATTGTCTTTATGTGCTCTCCATCTAGTTGCAGGTTCTTGGTCATTGGCTGCGCCCTTGCAGCTGCCATACGATTCACTCGTCTCCGTGGAAGGACGAATGCGTTGCTGTCGGCTGTGCCCATTTACGACTGCGCACAAAGGGACCATGCGAAGGCACCTTCTTACCCACACAGGAGAGCGTCGTTTCCCCTGTGTCCACTGCTGGGCGTCCTTTGCACGAAAGGACTATCTCGAGCAACATTTACGCACCCACACAGGAGAGCGTCCTTTTGTCTGTGTTCACTGCAAGGCGTCATTTACGCAGAAAAGCAGCCTGAACTACCACATGTGGCGCCGTCATTCAAACGAGAAATAGTAGAACCCCTGCGTACCTCGTTCCCTTTGTGGCACATGACTGGTTCATTCGTTACCGTAGAAAGTAACTTTGAACGTGACACGAGGTGTTCCTTGAATCTCTCTTGCAGTCTGTGTCTGGGGATACATTACCTAGTTCTTGCATTATTTTATAGGTGAGCCACTTCAATTTTTAGCATCTTCGACTGATTGTACCAGTACACGTACATTATGAAAAGAGAGCACACGGAAAGTAGTCTAAAGAGAATAAAGTGCACACTTCGAAGAAATTGTTTTTAAAGGAAAGGGATACACCGCATATGGCCACCTTTAACACGCATTCCATCCTGTTAGCAGTTATAGTGTGCAACCATAGTGTAGAGGCATCAGTGGCTTCCGGTCAGGGTTGCACGTTTTACACGCGTGTACTCCACAATGTTCCAGAGTCTTTTATCTTGAATGTGTATGAAATTTAGTTCCAAGTAAATAAATGTGATTTCAATATCCAGAAAAGTCCCGAGTTCATGAATGCATGGTTTGATGTGAATCTGTACATTTGTGCTTGCAGCTTAGTGAAGTCAGCTTTTGGAGCAGGTTTTATAAATGCGAGAGAATTACCATCACCATCATCATGTACGTATGCAGTGCAAGACAAAAGCCTCTTCCGTATTCCTCCAATAATTCCGGGCCACGTAATAGCCTCGGCCACGGGTTCACAAGAATATTCTGTCGGCAGAAGAGGGGCAACATCAGGAAATGAGAATGTCTGTCTGTTGTCACATGTCAGCTAACAGATGATCACCAATGTCTGCACATCAATAAATCGCTTTTTCCCGTCGAAAACAACCAAGAGGGGTCGGTGGTACAGTTGCTGAATTTGAAACGGTTTCGCAGACAAAAAAAAAAAAAAAAAGGAGCGACTTGACCTGAGAAGCCGCTTAGCTCAAGTCGTAGTGCGTGCCACTGGGACAGATCTCACCAGCTGGTTCAAGCGACTCGATTTTGAGAGGTGCAACGAATCGCCGCTAGCAACGGCAACCAAGCTGATCGGAACCTTCTTGGCACTCTAACGCACTTCATCGCGAAAAGAACATCTTGCCATTGGCCAAGTTAAAGTGCGGAAGCTCTCAGTTCGGTCGAGTGAAACCATAACTTCGCAGCACTACTACTCTGTAATCAACGAAAGGGAAGGGGTCAAGGGCTCGTTCTTTATTTGTTACAAACAATTTAATAAGAAAACAGACAATGAAGCCTAGGAAAGCATAGGGGAAGTTACTTGTGGTATTGTAATTGTGGACAAAGTAGAAAGGAATTAAAGTGGACGAAAAGACAAACCTGCCTTCGGTGGGACCCGAACCCACGGCCTTCGGATGTCGCGTCCGATGCTCTACCAACTGAGCTACAAAGGCGGTCGTCCCCCCGTCCACTTTATTGTGCATTTGTGTACGTGTCATCCTGGAAGTGTTAGGCAGCGCCACTCGTGACCAAGGCGGCGTATGTAGAACACACTCTCTTGCCAGGAGGCGTCACGTAGAACGTGAACTTAGATGAGATGGCTGCTGCCCAATAAGCCCTCGCATGCTACCTAAGGCACCAAGTCTGCCGCAACGAGACCCAAGCTATGAAATAACGAAAGGGAAGGGGTCAAGGGCTCGTTCTTTAGTTGTTAGAAACAACTTAATGAGCAAACAGACAATGAAGCCTAGGAAAGCATAGGGGTAGTTAGTTGTGGTATTGTAATTGTGGACAAAGTAGAAAAGAATTAAAGTGGACGAAAAGACAAACCTGCCTTCGGTGGGACCCGAACCCACGACCTTCGGAAAGTGTGTTCTACACACGCCGCCTTGGCCACGAGTGGCGCTGCCTAACACTCCCAGGATAATAAATACACAATAAGGTGGAAGGGGGGACGACCGCCTTGGTAGCTCAGGTGGTAGAGCATCGGACGCGACATCCGAAGGTCGTTGAGTTCGGGTCCCACCGAAGGCAGGTTTGTCTTTTCGTCCACTTTAATTCCTTTCTACTTTCTCCAAAATTACAATACCACAAGTAACTTCCCCTATGCTTTCCTAGGCTTCATTGTCTGTTCGCTCATTAAGTTACTCTGTAATCAAAGAACTTATACATCTCTAAGACGTATGGTATCCCGAATCATGACACCACTGTGTACCCTCGCTTTTATGTTCTTTTCTCACCTTTGTAAAGCTTTAACTGCGCTAGAAACAAAGACAACGGAACACAAAATCACGCCACATGAGCAGACTTGCAACTAATATTTATGGAATGAAAGATGGCAAATATACAGTGAGGGGGATGAAAATGTACAACCTCAGATGATTGGTAAAGCAGGGTCACATGGTTGTTTCATCGCACATCCAGATGACCTTGCCCAACTTCTAGATAGCCTTGCCCAACTTGGCCCTCTGTTAGAATATGTGCTTTGCACTCGCTCTCCTCGAAGTGCTCTCGACACCATCGTTCGCTACGCGTTCAAACCGTTGTCGGCGAATCATTACGTAGCGCGTAACAATATCATCACGTTGCCCTCCTCCTACGCTTTGTACGCGAAAGCCTAAATTTCCTGCCTTTCGATACCGCTGCCGCAGAAGTCGTCTGTATGATAAATTGTTGGCCCGCTGCGCCGGAATGCTCGTCATTCCCGACTTCGTCGTCAACGCCACGTTAATGTCTACTGTTATGCGTTATCGTCGGCGCTATTTCAACACAAAGCGGAGCAGGTTGCCCAATTCTAACTATGCCACCACAGGCCTTCTGATTGACTCGACTAGTTAACACCCTCCGTAAATGGCTGAACTAGCCCCGTTTGGGAGTGCAAATTGAAACGAACTTACACCATTTGCACATGGGCGTGTGTATAGGGCCACAATGGGTGGCAGTCGGCTCCCTGACTTTCTTTCTATGGGCTAAACCATTATGGTCTCCGTATGCTAAATAAGCGCTACCCACCGTCACAATAGTTAGGCATTGTAAGTATCTCCTCAAAGCTCCGCAGCGGTAGCCTGGCGTTTATGGCGCGTGACGGTCAAGCCGAGAAGCGAGGGTTGGATCTCGGCCACGGCTCTCGCATTTTACATGGGGCCGTAAGTGGCCCGCATACTGGGCCTTGTCCGAGAACGTTAAAGTGCCCCGGGTGTTCAAAATTTCCGGAACTTTCCAGTGCGCCCTGCCTCCATATTATATCGTGCGCTTTGCACATAAAACCGTGTCAGTTAGATGTACAATGTCATTACTCCATTACTGAAAAAAATGTTCACCTATGCTCCAACGCCTACACTGGCTTAAAGAAATAACACTTGTGCGCAGACGAAGGCGCTCCGCTGTGCCCTGGTAGAACAGTTTGGAGCAGTCCTCACGATCTCTGACCTTGATATACGATATGAGTGTTCCGTGACACATCGGATTACAGCCAGGGGATGTTGTACGGCACGAAAGCTGCGACGTAAAGAAGGTTCCAGCTTTTCTTCAACACGAAAGTTTTTTATGCCGAGGTCCACGTAGAAATCTGTGACGTGCTTTCCTAACCGAAGTAGGTGCCTGAGAAATAAGCACACATACAAGATCAAGTTCCTCTCGCTGGGATTGGAACCCACAACCAGCCATGGTGCGACGGTATGATGCGGAAATGCTACCACCGCGCCACCAACAGAATTGCAGTACGGAGCAAAAATTGGCCTTATATGTTTACTACACCGCTTTATAATTTGCATCTAATATGCTAAATCACAGGAATCACGGGTTAAATCACAGGATTTTGGCAAGCACAATTGTTCTTAAATTAACGTAGCCTCCCTATCACTACACTCTGATTGTCAGCGGCGGTACCGCTACCTAGGAATGATGGAGCGAAGTCGTAGATTGTCGTGTTAATATGCGCGCCGGCTGTTAGCGCCTCAGTTGCTGGACGCCTCTATTGCCGCGGGGGCTCAGGAGTCCTGCCCCCGCGGTGCTTCAGCCACGGCCACTACGTAATTTGTGTTTTGTGATGTCTTTCAGAGGCAGTTCCGTTGCGACGCGCTCAAGTCCAGGAACGCCGAGACAGCCGCCGACAAGCAAATGATGCGTATTTTGCACCGCGAAGTTTGTGTTCACGAAACCATCCGCTGACAAACAATACGGTTTCGCTTGTGAAGGTTCACCGTTTGCAGACGCTGCTGGTTTATAGTAGCTTTGCTGAGGGCGCTGGCGCGTTCAATGCAGTGTCTCCGGAGAAATGTGAGCAGTTCGAGACGCTTTCGCTTGTGCGCAACTGTTTAGGATCACTGTGCAGTGTCGAGGTGCCTCTGACGTGTGCAGTCAAATGGAAAAGCTTGCGGCATGCGAAAGTTCGTAAAAACCTCTGATACCTCTTAGCCTCGCAACATAGCCTCGAATTAGATGGTGCAGCCTATGCATCGGAAGAAGATCTACCCGCTGGAACGTTTAATTCGAGGCGATGCTGTGAGGCTAAGCGGTGATACAGGTTTTTACGAAGTTTAGGATCCGCAAACCTTTGCTGTTGACTGCACATGCCAGGGGTTCACATGTCCAGAGCACGCAACCCATCTCACTGTTGCCGAGAATTGACCTCATTACGCAGTCCATTTGCTGTTATGGCGCATTCAGTGCAGCTAACGCCCAACCAGAACTCGTTGATTTGCAGTGTTCTCATGTTAGGTGTTGGACTCACAGGTATGTAGATGTCTGCAAATGTGCGGCTTCGTTCGACGCATTTAAGACGGCCGAGGCCTATGTGTGTGAGGTTCTGCATTGCTACTAGCAAAAGGAATAGAAAAATGTAGAATTACTCGTGCAGCTTCCGCATTTTGGAACATTTCTCATGCGACGTTGGGATGCTATTCACAACGGTCGAGTTGCCGCCAACGAAAAGAAACACACTCGCACTGCCCCTTGCCATGCACGTTCAAACAGCGTAACCAGTAAATGTCGTGCTTGTTTTGAAATGTACTCTGATGAAGCAAGTGTGAAAATCGAATAGTCAGGTACACGTGACTGTTTGCTGAAACGGCTTGCATTTTTAATGCATACCGCAACACACCCAGTAGCGTCAATAGAAACGACACTGTTTGAGCTTCCTCTCAAGAGGCAATGACACAAACTTCGAGGACGTTTAAGCTTCGTTCTTGAGTGGAATGTGCTATTTGGCCCCGTTTGCATAGCCTTCTCAATGATCATTGATTAAAATTACGCCTTCTCTATACAATTGCTGGAATTATGTACCCTTGTAGCAGAATACGCCTTTCTCGTATATTCAGAATACAGCCCGAGCCAACATGCGCATATGCTGTAATTAAAGAGGAGCACCGGCTGCTTTTTTGATATATTCACACATCGCTGTTTTGAAAGGCACTTGTGATCCTGAAGCAGTCAGGGTCGCCCAGTTTGTCAATGATGATTTTAAATGACTCACCGATCATTTTAAATGACCACATGAGCAATGTGTTTAAATCGAAACTGAACTGAGTAGATGCATGCAATTACCACAGAGGCTTTCCACTGTTAGAAACATGGAGTTAGTGCCGGAAAAAGGAATGCAGCGGTGTCATCCAACGGTAGGTTGAGTTGTGCTAG
Organism: Hyalomma asiaticum; assembly: GCA_013339685.2. Lineage (NCBI taxonomy): Eukaryota > Metazoa > Arthropoda > Arachnida > Ixodida > Ixodidae > Hyalomma > Hyalomma asiaticum. The sequence goes on along the minus strand of CM023489.1, from coordinate 42,364,397 downwards.
CTTTGATGAACTTGACAGCCAAGATGTGAGCGCTGAAACTACACACTTTTGCTCTTTGCCACCTGCCTGCCTGGGTAGGCAGCTTTGAAGGTACTGACGTAAAATAACAGACGGTGCCCCTCATCGAAATTCGCTAAACATTTTTAAAATTACATTTCAGGAAAGCTAAATGACTTGCAACTGGATGGATGGATGAATGGATAGATGGATGGAAGAACTTTATTAGGCGCTAGTTTTCTAGCCCGAAGCGGACCGTTTCCACTTTGCGACCGTTAGGCATAGCCTTGCGTTCGTTTAGCGGTCCAGTCGCACTATCAGTAGGGGAATTCACGTGACGTCAGTGTGGGCCATCTTGAAGTACGCCTCGAAGCCTTCGCTGTGCTTATGGAGATAATCGGTTGGAGAAAACGGGCAGCCTTTCACTCTGCTGGCTGGACAGCAAAACGGCGGCCTCGGTGACGTCAATGCATAGCCCTTATAGCTTCTCTTCTAATGTGAGACTGCGTACAGCTGCGCCCCACCGCTCTTCAGGGTTGTCCTTGTCGCTGCGTAACACGAAGCAGCGCCATTGCTAGTGACGGAACTCTATGAGGGCGTTGCATTTTTCGCATGTCGTAGAAGTAGAGAACCCCAGATATATCTTGCTGATTAAGAGCGGCTTTGGGTAGTTTCTTGTTTGTAGGAGCCTTAGAGTACTGGCCTGAGCTCTAGCTAATTTACTATGCAGAGGGAGGAAGACCCTGCGTCCTAAGTAGAAGTGCTTGGTTAGCTCGTTGTGCTTCATCAGCTGGTCCGTACAATCTCGAACCTCAGCATCGTGTTGCCTTGTAACTACACAACTGGCGAGTCCTACAAAACTGGCGAGCATTGTGGGCAGATCAGTTGAGGTTCACGGGATCACCATTGATTTCACCCATATGAGGAGGGAACCAGATGGATCGTGTGGAGCTTGATGAGCTTTGCGTCGAGAATTGCCAGTGCCTGTCTAGAGATGACGCCTTCGGCAAATGCTCGGATGTCTGCCCTAGCAGCGCCGTGGAGCGTAGTTCTCTTTGGGTCTACGTGTTTCAACGCGGACATTATTGACACCCGTAGACAATGGACAACCGCCGAAGTTCCCCTTTAAGTCTTAGCTTACAATTCTTCTGACGAATCCTACATCGAGAAACTTCATCACTAAAGCACCTCCCCGAAATAAAAGATTGTGTCGTGACGCCAACGCCGCATGTTTTGCGAGACGATCTTTTTCAATGGTCTCGCGTTAAAAGTTGCCTTATTGAGACAAGAGTTGTTGTTAGAAGATCGTACTGAGCAGCACAAACTAAACTTCCGATGACACAGGTGTTGTGGTACTTACCGTTACTGTGCAGCCCCTACACTCGCAAGCTGTGGTAACGTTTCAAGCACAACGGTCTTGCCGATTGCACATTGCAAATGCTCGGAAGCAAGTAAATGAGATAACGTGCACTCTATCCCATTGCGCACATATCATACAATATGTGACATTGTACCTGACATCATTTTGGAATAAAGGCGCTGTATGATTGAGGCTGCTGGTTCGTGTCACTATCCGTACAAATTTGCTCGAGTGAGCAATCTTTGCCCGCCTGACGCGCATTGAAATGCTTTCCACATACAACCATTTTGCAGCGTTTGTGGAAGTTCCTAACGCACGGAGTCTTCACTGATTGCTGCAGCGTGTCCGGGTTCGTGACGCACCTTTACTCGAGCCTTGCACAACCGCTCAAAGGGCAACTCCGGCGATTTTTCATTGTCCATGAATCGCAATGAAATTTTCACTCTGTGTTCTCCTCCGTACTATAATAACATGTGCCCAGCCAGGCAGCTCGAAGTCACTTAGTTCACCTGAAAATCAATTTTTAAAAATTTAGCGATGTCCTATGTTCGCTACCCTGTGTTTTTGACGTCATTACCTTCAGCGCCACCTGCTCGAGCAGGCGGGCGTCCAATAGGAAAACAGGGACACTTCAGCGCTCAAGCCGGCTCGTGTAAAGTTCAAAGGAGGTGTCAGAACACATAATATCGTCGGATTATATGGCCGCTTTCATTTTTCGCGCACCAGTTCCATTTTTCTGATGGCGGGGAGGCTGTGACGTCATTGCATGCACCTCACGAACCACCTTCGCGTTTTGGTTTCCGTTTCAGTGCATCGTTCATACGGTCATTGAAAATCGTTCGTGAGTTTCTGAGCCAATTGAGCCATCCTGCCTGCTAACGGACACGTGCCGTTGGAAAACAGCGATGTCAGAATATGGTGAAAAAATAACCGCAGTTACCCCGTTAACCTCGCGCAGCACAGAAAGCGCATATTGATAGCCGTGCAACGCTGGCGCTGTTTCGAGGCACAGCACCACTGATTTGCAATCTGAATCGGTGATAATGATGCTGCAACAACACTCTCGCCCACGCGCTGTGCCACAATGCGCAATGTTACTCCTCCCCTTGCTGACGCGGGCGGCGCTGCTTGTAGTACAACTGGCCGTGCGCTTACGCTTCCGCGTTTCAAACACGAGAGTGGGATACCAAAGCACCTGTGGATTTGTCTTAGTGAATTGTGCGCGAACTTCTTGGGGACTTTCGGCCGTGCGACGACGACATCTAAGAAGGCGAGCCGGGGGCATGTAGCAGGCTCGGCAGCGGTTAGAAAAAGAAAAGCGTAGCGTAAGCAGAGTTGCTGGTGGTTTTTGGTACGCTATGGAAGAGGAAGACAAACGGTACGTGGCAGCCGCTTGCTGTTTCTGGAGCTCCTTCGGCGATTCCTGAGCAGTGCTGGAGACGAAGTACCTGTTCATGGTGCACACGCTGACTGGCGCTTCCTGCTACACCGTGTGGATCAGGGGTGCGTGTCACGTGGTCATCGCCGCCTGCTGGAGCAGCCTGTGGCCTCAAAGGAGACGACGCCTAAAGTGCCCCGGTGGGAAGGCTGCGTGTCGCCCGTTACGGTCTGTTAATTCTGATCGCAGAGGCAGTCACCGACGACACCAGTGTTCGTATGCCCTTCCGACGACAACTCGGCCGTGGGGTGTCGCCTACTGCACCAGGAGAATCGCCCCCGTGCCTTGTGTCGTCTGCGACGACAGCTAACGCGGCCCGGCAGCCGAGTTATATACCACCTACAGAACACAGCATCGGGATGGAAGTTGTGAGGCGTCTTTTACTCATTTTCTTCAACGCCCGCTGCTAGGACTTCGTGCCAGCTCGTGTTCTTTGTTTTTCCTCGGCAACATAAGCGCCTTCCGCGGCACTGACTTATGTCGGCACGGCCCAATTACATAGTTAGCGAACAGATATTACTGCGAAGCTCCATATGGCTATATGTCCTCGAACATCGAATGGATACGTCGATATGGTGTCGAGAAGTCACGTCGACCAAATTGAATGCGTTAGCTCGGAACGTTGTGGAGCTAGGCGTGTGAGAATATCGCGTTCAATCCGGTCAATGCACGCAACCACACACGTATTTGTACGGCTTTAGAACCACCGTGCGATGCTTCTCCTACTTGATTGTGTGAAGGTGTGGGCGATACCGCTCTGGCTCACCACATAACTTTGCTGGTCGCCCGGGTTCACAGGACGCAATGGTTCTGATTTTTTTTCGGACGCCTTGTCGGACGCCTTTGCCGTTGACAGGTACTGCAACTGACAGAAACGCACCTGATCAAACAACTGATATCACCACAAGCATATGGCTTCGGCAAGGCGGCAATAAGTGTCATATTTACAGCTTCGAGCTTCACGGCGTTTGTGTGACGTGGCCAAAGGACACGTTCCTAACGCCGGTGGTAATTATGTGGGACTGTTGCTAGAGAAAACATCAGAAATAAGGTACTGACGATCCGTAGGCTGAAAGGAAGGACGTGTAAAGGTGCGAGATGCTGATGGGCGTGATGTAAAGCAGCCCACGTTTCTTGCCTGGTTCACAACCGCGATCTAACGGAGGAACAAGCCCTGCTTGTGGTGAGCTTGCAGCGCATAGGATTATCTGCGAAAGATCTCAAGTTAGGTTCAGGTGAATGATGTGAGAGGGACAAAGTCGCTGACAGGGACAAAGAGGCTGCGTTCAGGGGAAGGCAAAAGTCAACACATCGAGATGACTGGAATTCACGAATGAAGTTCTCGACAGGCAGCAGCCGCACATGTTGCCTCCTCATTGCTGCCTGCTGGAGTGGTTTGAGGCATCGTTTAGGCGAAGACGAGGACTGAACGAGGGCCTTGCTGTGACACCATCTCTTATTTTAGTTAAAAGACATATTCCAGCCTACGAAAATAGACGAACACAGGAGAAAACACAAGGAAGACAGGAAAGCGGCATTCCGCTTTGGTGTCAGCCGCTTTCCTGTCTTCCTTGTGTTTTCTCCTGTGTTCGTCTGTTTTCGTAGGCTGGAATATGTCTTTTAATCAAAACATGAACCAACTAGCCCTACAACGTGTTTTACTGGAGTATTTTACTCTTATTTTAGGCGGCGTACGGTTGCTGTTGGTGTCGGAAGCCTCCGACCAGACGACTTACTCAATAAGCTCGTATGTACAGCAATGTCATGGGCCGTTGCCACCTGCATCGCATAATCCGTCTGACCGACTGCTGCGAAAACAATGTCGACTCGAGAGCGAATTTACAACTACTTGACTGTCGATTCGCTCTGTACGAGATTGTGGTGGTAATGCGACTATCTCTATTGGCACCGCCATAACTGAACTTTGCAGAGGTCCTTTCCTTATTCCCTTGAGCACTCTCCTTTAAGAACTTTATAAAAAATTTAGTTAACGTTTTTGGTGCTTTCTTGTTTTAACACGGAAATGACTTATGCCGGTGTGCACCACGACCTCACACGGCACTGCCGTAGCGCATATGAGGCAGTAGAGTAAACACGCACCCAGGCGTACATTGGCTAGAAACGTGGCCCCCATGGACGTAGTGAATCACTGGATCTTCGCCTCTCCTGGTTGGCTGCACCATTCTAGGCGCGTTCAGAAGTGCGCCTCGATGGACACGTGCGGAGCCGCGCGCATAGCCGCGTTCGTGCAGCTTCGAGCGATTTTGCGCAGATGGCGCAGTGGTAGAGACCACTGGTCACCTTTTGTCGCGGATAGCGTTCCCCTGCCGACCACTCTTCGAGTGTGATTGGAACAAGATAACTGTTACGTTACGACAGCAACGAAGTTGACGGGTCAATGTGGCGGAAGTAAATATGACTGATACCTTTGTAGCGCGGCATTTAATACGCACCGTGTCCTGTTATTAGGCAGACTACCTCAGTTAACACAGAAGGTTGTTCCTTGATGTTGCGGAGTCGATGCGTGAACCTGCGTTTATGCACGTCAAACAGTGGCGTAACAGCTGTACACCGATAGCAATGGGCAACTTCGCCTCGATCTGACAACAAACATTCAAGTGCTTAAGCGATTAGACATTTTACTTTCGTGTTATACTGATTCCTTTGAAAGAGGGGTCAGTGTCATACGAGGTTCTAGGGGCATGTATTTAGGATGGGAACGCGAGCGTTCCAATTGAAGCGACGAGGCTGTTTGTGCGTTCCAGATAATTTATATAGACAAAAGAAGACGCGCACTACACACACACACACACACACATACACTCGGAAGAGCGGATAAACAACGCAACGAAACAAACTTAGCGTCCCTACCACCAGTACAACAGTCGAATAGTCCCGGCGGACACAGGCTCACCGTGTGGCGGGACGGGCGACTGAAGGGAACCGATGTAGGGTTGCCTGCTGAAGAGCGTGCCGGAGACCGACGAGCAGGAGACCGACGAGGCGAACTACGGACGGCTTTAAGAATGCGGCCGGCCACTGCAGCCTTGGAGCAGGAGAGGTGACGGGGTGGACATACAGGCGGCCACGTGAAGCCCGGAGCTCCAACTCGTGGACCGCTAGAAGAATCTCGACACTCGGGCCCGGACACCCGACTGTGTCGAACGCTGTAGTCCGTCTCCCCTGTTCGCTCCTCCTCTTCGTAGTGCTCTTGCGCTCGCGCAGCCTTGCGCGTGCTCCAGCCTCGTCGTCGTCGTCGTCATCGGCATCTTTGTCAGCCCCTCTAGGGCACACACTTTTGCGCGCACATCACAGTCAGCTACATGTTATACTAGTGCCTATATATACTAGTGCTTATACTACTAGCTATGTCCAATACGAATTTCATTATTTCCTGTTGGTCCACGAAGGTACTAATGATGAGCACCGCAGTGTAAAAAAATATTGCCAGTACTCCGGTGTTTGACGTCGTCATCCAGTGTGCTACGTGTTATTGAACTTATAGTCATGCTGGTTCATGTTCTTAGCCAATGTGACTCTCTAGCAGTTGGAAAGAAATGACTACCGATAAGGGGGTGCATGTCCGAAAGCCCACAAATTAGCGGCTTCCGCATGGCGCCACCGCAAACGCTATGTTGTACAGCGCCCACCAGACTCAAGAGCTCATATCTGTATTTCCCACAGGAGCGTTGCTCTTCACTGAGACGAAGTTGATACACCTAACGAGTGCCTAAAACTAACAACTCTGATACTAATCTGTATAAAAACATAATGAATTACGGGTAATTTGTTGCCTGCAAATGAGGTTGGTGTTGAGTGCAAATGCTCGTGTTGGTACACTGATCTTAACACTGACCTCCATTCCTTTCCAGATGTGTGCGTTTTTTCTACGAAGAATTCTAGAAGTGGTTGAGGCAATGGCCAGAAATGCATCCCAGAGACTTTTTAGTAGAAATTATTCCCTTGTTTACGACAACTACATGATTGTCGATTCGCTGTGTTCGAGATTGTGATGGTAATTAATGCGACCATCTCCGTTGGCAGCTGGCACTGATCGGGTTTTGTGAAATAATCGAAGGTGCATATTTGCTTTTTGCTTCTTTCAGCTATCGAACTCTCTAAAGAAGTCGAGCATTGCGGTGTTTAAGTGTTTCATTTTCTGTATAAATTAATTGTGCCTTACCTTCTTGTACATTTCAGGATAGGTGATAATCCGTACCCTCGTCATCGCTCGTCTGTTCAACAGTGCGCGTTGTCATGCAAATTGCACTTTAGAGACGCGGATACTACACTGCCTAGAAGTTACCATGCTATCTCGAAGTCACCATGTTATCTTCTAGGGGCAAATTGCTACCGCATGCTTATGTGGCCAATCGTTTTGAAAAGATTTACTGTAGCCATGCATTGTGCATGCGCCCTTAATGTCCCTTGTTTCTCTGCTAGGGTTAGTTTTCAAATTTGAATGTGAAAATGTTGCGTACCACGTCATTTATGTTCGCTTTATTTGGATGCGTCTAGTGGTGCTTGGTTGCTAAACGTGGTCCGTTGTAAGGCTTTATGAACTGCTCAATTGCCCTTCATAATACAAGTGTGTGCATATCGCCACCAAAGTATCGTAGACCTTGTGCGTGCATGATTAGCGAATTTCTGTCTGTGCGCTTACATAGCTTTTAAAATGGTCGTGTTTTTCATATTTTTACATGCGAGTTGGTTGACTTGGTGCGCTTGATGATATTTTATGCAGGAAATGCCTGTGTCTCTCTAATTTGAGTCTGTTGTGAAGGTGTGATATAACGAAAATTCTTTGTTCATTTTCGGATGTCAGCATGTCCCTCACAGTACAGCTTTCGATATAGCCATATGCATTCATTGATGACAGCGTGAATAAGACCATAAATTCCAGTGCCTAGTGGTTTGCGCGTGGTGAAGGTGACCGAATATATATCAATCTTGTATGTTTCTCGTATTATTTGTGCTTATGCTCTCAGATAATATATAAAGAATAAATGTAAATGTGTACTGTGGTAATGCCTAGGCAGAAACAGTTCTTTCGCTCTTAAAAAAAACTGCAATAATCACCATCCGAAATATTGATGCAACTGCAACCCTTGTATTTCCGTTTTATTTCATGATATTTCCCATATTTTAGTCAATAAGCTCATGCATTCCTGCTTTATTTCACATTGTAGCTTGGTAGTGATGGCGAAAATAATAAGCCTTATCGTTAAAGACTATAAGCTCCTTGATGGGAGAATTCTGCCTGTAAATACAAGCGGTACCAATTATTTCTCCCAAGGATCACAGAACACAAGCGGAGAGCATGTTAGTCGATCTTCTCTAACCTGCTGTGCCGCCCATCTGGTTTATTCCGGTTCGCCGTAGTACATTCGACAGTTATCGGATATCAAGTGCAGTCTACCTGTGTGGTATTGAGCGTATACTTCTTCGCGAGAAATATGTTTGATAAACGATGTTATGGCTAAGTTTGACTGCAGAAGCACATACCTAGAGGAAGTTTAAGTATATCACCAGAACTGTATCCAAATAAGACGCTTACATATTGCGCAAAGGGTACTCGTATGAATTATAGTGTATAGGATATGGGTTCAAACATTTCAAGATATTGCTAGTAATTGTGGAAGTGCAGGGATATCGATGCTGTAACATGTTCTTTGTGCTGTGCAAGATTATCGTGTGCTTTACAAATGCAGGAAAGCTTTCTCTTTGCCGCACAGTGTTCCAGTTGCGTGTAATACGTACAAGACGTGCTTAGAATTCTCCTGATGTGCTCTCCATGTCGTTGCAGGCTCCTCGTCATTGGCTGCGCCCTCGCAGCTGCCATACGATTCACTCGCTTACGTAGAAGGCCGACTGCATTGCTGCCGGCAATGCACATATACGACTACGGACAAAGCAAGCATGCGAAGGCACCTTCGTACCCACACAGGAGAGCGTCCTTTTCCCTGTGTCCACTGCAGGGCGTCCTTTGCACGAAAGCACCATCTCGAGGATCATATACGCACCCACACAGGGGAGCGTCCTTTTATTTGTGTGGATTGCAAAGCGTCATTTGCGGCGAAGAGGGGCCTCAACAAACACATGTCGCGCTTTCATCCAAACGGGAAACAGTAGAACCCCTGCGCACGTAGTTTCCTTCGCGGCACATAATGGGTTAATTTGCTACCGTAACAATAAGTTTGAACGTGGCACGCGATGTTTTTTTAACCTCTCTTGAGGTCAGTGTCTGGCGATACGTTACCTAGTTCTTCCTTTATTTTATAGGTGAATCACTAAAAAAAATTCTTTTTTTAGGATCTGCCATTTATTGTATCAGCGCACATTCCTTATGAAAAGAGAGCACTGCGAAAGTAGTGCAAACGGAACAAAGTACTCACTTCGAAGAAATAGTTTAACGGAAAAGGATACACCGCGTAAGGCCACCGTTCACACTCATTCCATCCTATTAGCTGTTAGTGTGCAACCATTGTACAATGGCAGCGATGGCGTTTGGTCGCTCCCACATTCGTAGTGCTAACTAGCGTTGCAGATTTTACCCACATGTACGCCAGAATGTTCAGTCTGCTGCCTTGAATATACATGAAAATGTATTTCCGAGTAAATAAATGTGGTTACAATGCCAAGAGAAGCCCCGAGTCCATGAATGCATAGTTTGATGTGACCGTCTATATTTGTGCCTGCAACTAGAGAAGTCAGCTTTCGGAGCTGATTTTATTTATGCGAAAGAATTAGCATCGGCCACCATCACGTGTAGATGCAGTGCAAGACAAAAGACTCTCCCGTATTCCTCCAGTTATGCCAGGCCAAGTACTAGCCTAGGCCACGGATGCTCAAGAACGTTCTGTCCGCAGAAGAGGGGCAACAGAAAATAACAAGTCTGTCTGTATTCCCATATCAGTCTGATAGCTGATCGCCACTGTGTGCACACCAACAAACCACTCTCTGCGTAGCATACAGCCAAGAGACGTCGCTGGTACAGCTGCCTCAGTTTGAATCGGTCGCACAGAAAAAAAAATCAGCAGCATATCCACGAGGTCAATGATGAGTGGGTGAAGCTCCGGATGTTCATCGGTAAAAGCCGTGAATGTGAATCTTGCCCAGTACATCATCAAAGACGTGACAAACACTGTGTGTCGCCATCTAGTGTTCTCCTACCACACTTGAGCACGCAGCGAGCGCCTCCGCGCCATCTATTGATCAATTCAAGTACTAGCTAAGCAGCAGCGCTCGGAGAGACAGACAGACAGACGGACGGACGGACGGACGGACGGACGCACTCCCATACTACGCGTTCCCATACATCTGAATGAAGCGAGCACCGCAGCGCCATCACGCCATCTAGTGAACACTTCATAAAATCATAACAGTGGTGTAGGTTACACGATACGACGATACGTGACAACCGACCCCCAGCTTAAGGAGCTTCGCCCCTAAAAAGGACTTGACGTGAGATGCCGCTTACTTCAATTCGTAGTGCGTGCACTGATACAGCTCTCACTTGCTGGTTTCAGGGGATCGATATCGCGAGGTGCAACAAATCGTCGTTCGCAACGGCAACAAAGCTGATCGGAACTTTCCTTGCACTCCAAGGCACTCCATCACGAAAAGAACGTCTTGCCATTGGCCAAGGTAAAGTGCAGAAACTCACAGTTCGCTATAGCGAAACCAGAACTGGGCGACACTACTACGTTATAATCGGCGAACTTATACATCTGTAAGACGTATAACACCTCGAAGCATGAGACCATTGTGTACAGTAGCGTTTATGGTCTTTGCTCACCTTTTCAAAGCTTGATCTGCGCTAGAAGTAAGGATAATAGCTAAGAAAACAAAAGCACGCCCATGCACAGACTCGCACCTGAAATTTATTGAATGAAAGATGGCAAATATACAGTGAGGATGAAAATGTACTACCTGGGGTGATTGTTAAATCAACGTCACAATATAGCTTCATCGGGCATCTAGATAACCTTGGCCAACTTGCTGCATTGTTACAGGTATGTGGTTTGCACTCGGCTCTCCTCGAAGTGCTCTCGACACCGTTGTGCGCTGCAAGTTCAAGCCCTTGTCATCACGTAGCGCTTTATGTCATCACATTGCGTCGGCGAATGATTACGTAGCTCGTAACACTGTCATCACATCGCCCTCTGCCGACGCGAAGTGCTAAATGGTGTGCCCTTGGACACCGCTGCGTAGACGTGATCTGTGTGAGAAATTGTTGCCGGCTACGCCAGAGCATTCGTCATGAACGCCACGTTAATCTCTACTGTCATTCGTTATCATCGGCGGTCTTTCAGGACACACCCGACAACGCTGCACATTTCGAGCCATAGGGCCACATGGTCGCATGGCTCAACGTATTCGCCTTGTGATCGACTCTACTAGTGAGCATCGCCCGTAAGTGGCCGAGCTACCACAGTTTGTCTGAGCTAGCACAAGTCGTTTAGTTTCTCCTGACAGGGAATTTTAATAATGTTTTGCGGACTCCCACTTGATCCACGCTGTGTTTTTGACGTCATTACGTGCAACGCTGCCTACTCGAGCACGCGAGCCGTGTAAAGCAAAACGGCGTTACTTCAGCGCTCAAATCGTTGCTCTCAAGTTCAGAAGAGCTCAATACATCGCTGGACGACATCGCCACTTTCATTTTGCTGGCACCAGGTCCATATTTGTGATGGCGGTGAGGTAGTGAGTTCATTGCATTGGCTGCGCGAAGCGTCTACCCGTTTCGGTTTGAACGAATCGTTCATTCGGGTATTTAAAATTATTGCTGAGTTTTCGAGCAAATTGAACGGCCCTGGCTGCATCACTAAAGCACCTGCGGGAAATGAACATTTGCGCCGTGACGCTTACGCTGACGCTGTATTTTCTGCGGGAGAATCTCATCAACGCTATCTCATCAAAACTTGCATTATTGAAGCGAGAGTTGTTACGAGGACGTACTGAGATGTCCCAACTACGCGCAAAGGGGGAGGCGATTCCACACTCTACACAATACTTCTTAACTACCACGCTCACCGTTCCACGTCCAACAAAACACCACAACCAGCCTCGCTCATCCCCCTTTGGTCACACATCTCAACGATACTTAACCCCAAAACGGATTCGTGCTTTGGCCGGAAAGAAAAGAGGCAACAGGCTCTTTTAAGTTAACAAAACAACTAATTTAATGCACGAACATGATTGAAACACACAATGACAATAATTAGCTAACGCAATAACAAACGAACAAAGCCATCAAGGAGCGAACTACACTGATACTACAAACTAGGAATGAACATGGCAGACATAACAATTAATAAACAATCACCAAAAGAAAAGTACAAAGCGGCCAACAAACTAAGGCGCAGTGTCTCAAACGCGCTTGCCGCAACGAAAAGAGCGCTTATCTGGGAGGCAGGCTCCATCGGTGTATAGGTCTCGTCGCCGGCGGTGGACTGGTGCTTAGGCAGGGGCTCAGGTGTCATCTTCGAAGTCCTCGTAGCTCACGGATCCTCTCCGATCATTGCTGCTGACATGGGCTCCTCACGAGGACTACATCATCTCTAAGGATGGAGAGCCGAACGGCGCGGCTCACACGAGGGCTTGCATACAAGACTCACTTCTTCGACTCCCACATGACGGAATGCCGCCGCGTCTTTTCACGTCTCTCGAATCTCTCCAAATTCTCCGTCGTCACCTGCCCCGAGACGAGCTTTACTCTTTGGCAACCCCGCCTCGCCAGGGCGCCTACCCAATCGTTGTTTAGGGCCACGTCGTCAGTAGAAAACTCACCAGTCCAATCCGCCGCGCGACCACCGTTCGGGACCCGCCTCCACAGCACAATACAGTATAAGTTCCTCTCCCAAAACATGGAAAGCAAGATATAAAACATAAGCAAAACTCGACATTAAGAGAAGGCGTCGGACCACCTAACCAGCGACACATGTGTACGGATTTCCGCATGCCACTGCCCCCAATCTCACACCCTCCAGATGCAAGCAATCGTCTAGGCGCTGTTGCTACTCCAAATTCGCGCTTGCCAAACCGTTGCGCGCACCCCTCTTCGACAGCAACCGTGTTTCGGCAACGCGGCGACAAGACCCCCGCTGCGGGATTTATGACCCGGCAACCTTCGGACAAGATGTCGCCGGCCTGTACCGAGACACCGCACGGGCGCGGGCGCGGCTCCCTGGCGCCTCGTTATTGCCCGTGGTTCTGGTGGTGCACTGTTGTCTGCGTACGACCAGCGTAAACAAGGGCATTAAGCATTTCCGGGCGAACTCCTTCAAGTGGCCGGTGTGCGAGAGGAGCGGTCAACACGTGTGCGCGGTTCATCACGACCCGACAGCTTCCAGATGGGTGTGCGCGCACGCATCCTCTCGGCCATAACGAACACCGCGAGAGCGCGAAGTTGATGCTCAATGTACACACGCATGTGAGGCCACCGCGCAAGCGTCGCCTCAGCTGTCATTGCGCGGTTTCCGCGAATTTGCAGACGGCGAGTGCTCCGGCGATTCCCCTGACCGCCGCAGCGGCCGGAAAACGGGAATACCGATGCCCCAAATGTCCGTTCCCCGCGCTCTCCTCTCTCGCCCCACCGACACCTCTAGGGGCGTCACAGTACTGAGCCGATGAAGCTAAACTTCCTGTGACAAAGGTGTCGCGGGAATGACCGTTACGGCACAGCACATACGCTCGCAAGCTCTTGGAACGTTTCAAGTACAACCGTGCTGTCGAAGGCACAACGCACATGGTTAGAAGGAAGGTAATGAGATAACCTGCATTCCATGCCACTGCGCAGATATCACACAAAATGTGACATCGCAGTTGACGCTATCTCGAAATAAAGGCGCTGTTTTACTGTGGTCGCTGGTTCGTATCACTGCCCGCATGCCTTTGATAGAGCGAGCAATCTTTGCCCGTCTGAATGGCATTGAAGTGCCTTTCACATACGGAGCCATATGGCAGCGATCGTGGCAGGGTCTAATGCACGTAGTTGTCACTGGATCCTGCAGTATATGGGGTTCCTGACGCGCTCTAACTCGACATGTGCACAACCCATGAACCTCGCTCAGCACACACAGCGCACCGGGCGCTGGCGCTAGTTCGATCCAAAGGGGGGCCACTGATCTGGAATCTCAAGCACCTATCACTGATAATGATGCTGCAAGAACAGTCTCGCCTTCGCGATGCCACAATGCGCAATCTTACCCCGCCCCCTGCCTCTGGGATGCTGTGCTGCATGTACCATCGGCCACGCGCTCACAGTGCCCCGTTTCAGTTAGAGACTTGGATACCTGAGCGCTTCTTGTGGATCTGTGTTGGTGAATTGTGCGCGAACTTCTTGAAAACTGGCGGCCGTGCGATGAGGATATCCAAGAAGGCAAGCCAGGGAGGTGTACTACGCTCGGCACCCGTTAGATGAAAAGCATGTACCGCAAGCGGAGTTGCTGGTGGTTTGTGCTACGCTATGGAAGAAGAAAACACACGGTATGCAGGAGCCATTCGCAGTTTCTGCCGCTTCTTCTGCGGTTCCTTAGCTATTCTGGAGACGAAGTGCCTGTTCATGGTGCACTCGCTTATTGGCACTTCCTGTGACGCCGTGTGGAGAAGGGCCGCGGGTGACGTGGCTATCACCGCCTGCCGCAGCAGCCTGTCGCCTCAAAGGAGACGAGGCCTAAAGGGCTCCGGTGGGAAGACTGCGTCTCGCCCGAGGCCGTCTACTGTCGCTGGTTGCAGTGGCAGCCACCGACGACACCAGTGTTCGTATGCCCTGTACACAACTCTGCCGTGGCGCGTCGCCGTCTGCACACCGAGAATTGCCACCGTGCCTTGCCTCGTCTGCGACGACCGCTAATGCGACCCGGCAGCCGAGTTATATACCATCAATAGAAGACTGCATCGGGATTGAAGTTGTGAGACGTCTTGTACTCATTTTTTTTCAACGGCCGGTGCTAGGACTTCGTGCTTGCTCGTCTTCCCTGTCTTTCACAGCACCATAGCCAAGCGCGTGGCTCCCACGGCACTGAGTTCTCTTAGCACTTCCTTATTATAGTTAGCGAACAGATGTTACAGCGAAGCTGCACACGGCTATAGGTTCTGAAAAATCGAATGGGTCGATATGGTGTCCAGAAGGAAATCGCGTCAAAATTCAATGCGTTATATCGGAACGTTGTGGAGCTAGGCGAGAGAGAATTTAGCGTTCCATCGTGTCAATGCACGCAACCGCCCACGTATTTCTACGAATTTAAAACCACCACGCGATCCTTCTTGTACGTGTGAAGCTACAGGCGATACCGCTCTGGCTCACCGCATAACTTTGCTGGTCGCCCGGCTTCACAGGACGCAATGGTTATGATTTTTTTCCTGACGGGCCTTGTCGTACGCCTGTGCCGTTCACAGGCACCTAACCTGGCGGAAACGCCCCTTATGAAAAAGCGGCTGGTTTCACCACAAATATACGGCGTCGCAATGAGGGAATGACGGCGTCGCAAGGAGGGAATGAGTGGCATCTTTACAACTTAGGGATTCACTGCGTTTGTGTGACGTGGCCAAATGATACGTTCCTAACGCCGGTGGTGATTATGCGGGACTGATTGCAGAGGTCTTCAAGAATGATTCAAAGAGAAAACGCAAGAGGTAAGGTACTGACGAACCGTAGGCTGAATGGAAGTGCATGTAAAGGTACGAGATGGTGATGAGCGTGATGTAAAGCAGCACGTGTTTCCTATCTGCTTCATAACCGTGAGCTAACTGACATAGGGGCGGAACAAGCTTAGGGTGAGCTTGCAGCACATGGAATTATCTGCGAAAGATATCACGTTTAGGTTCAGGTGACTCTGATGCAACAAACAGAGTCCCTGATTAACTGCGGGTAGGCGCGCCCTGCATGGAGGCTGTGTTCAGGCCAACAGGAAAGTGAACACTACCAGATCGACATGACTGGAGTTCATGAGCCAAGTTGTCGACAGGCAGCAGCCCCGGATGTTGCCCCCTCATTACTGCCTACTGGAGTGGTTTGAGGCATTGTTTAGCCCAAGAGAAGAACTGACCGAGGCCCTTGCTTTTGGAGCTTTTTTGTTTTAACGCGGAAATGTCGTATGAGGTCCACCGCGACCTCATACGTTACTGCCGTAGCGGATTACCTAGATCGTTGCCGCCATGGGCGAAGTGAATCACTGGAGCTTTACTTCGCCTCTCCTAGATGGCGGCACCATTCTAGGCGCGTTCAGAAGTGCGCCTCGATGGACGCGTGCGGAGCCGCGCGCATAGCTGCGGTCGTACAGCTTCGAGCGTACATGCGCAGATATCGCGGTGGTGGAGACCACTGGTCACCCTTTGTCGCTCATAGCGTTCCCCTGTCGACCACTCTTAGAGTGTGACAGGAACAGGATAACCGTTGCGTTAGGCGCCTTAGGACAGCAACGAAGTTGACGGGTCAATGTGGCGGAAGTAAATACGACTGATAGCTTTGTAGCGCGGCATTTACAAAACACTGTGTCCAGTTATTAGGCAAACTACTTCAGTTACCACAGAAGGTTGGTGCTTGATGCTACGGAGTCGATGCGTGAACGTGCGTTTATCCACGTCAAACGGTCCCTAGCAGCTAAACACCGATAGCAATGGGCAAGTTCACCTGGATCTAACATTAAACATTCAGGTGCTTAAGCGATGGGACATTTTACTTTCGTGTTGTACTGATTCCTTGAGCTGTATTTTATACAAGTGTCTATCACGTTACTCCCCCGTGTCCTCCAATCCCAGGATGTAGCAAAATTTTATTCACGCCTGCTCTTGCACCTTTGCCTTTCATAGCTGTCTGTCGTTCGATAAACGCACGTGAACGATTAACTGCTAGATCACTCCTGCAAAGTGTCGCGCTGCTGGGATCGAGTACACGGGTTCTTATCGTGGGCGTGTAACAATCAAGTTGAAGTGGAAAAGTATAAGCTGTACAAACGAGCGTAATCACATTCGCTTTCCCAGATTTAGGCGCACGTTAATAATCCTAATGGTGTCGACCCTATTCCTTAATCCTAATCAGTTCGGAGCCAGGTAGTAAATTGTGCCTTATAATCGCGTCGTTGTGTGGTGATAGTCATAGGTTATATACGAGAGTTTTGTAGTCTATGGGGCACCACCTCTTTCGTCTCACCTGGTTTTCAGCGTTTGCCTCCCACTTTCCGTCTGTGAATTCACAGGTGACGACTCATATGCATATCCGTAGTCCCTGCACGCTGTGGCTCCGAGATACTGTGTGCAAAATGCTGTGTTAATGAGTTGTTTTCGGAGCTGTGTCCAATACGAATTTCATGTACTGATGTTTCAGCAAGGTACTTACAATGAGCCGCGCAGTTTTCAAAAATATTGTCAGTACTCGAGTGTTTGGCGTCATCATCCAGTGTGCCACATGTTATTAAAGTTATAGTCATGCTGCTTCAAGTCCTTAGCCAATGTGACTATCTGGCAGTTGGAAAGAAATAACTACCGTCATGGTGCCTGTCCGAAAGCCCACACATTAGCGGATTCTGCATGGTGCCACCGCAAACGCTGTCTTGTACAGCGCCCACCAGTCTCGAGAGCTCATATCTGTATTTCCCTCTTCACTGAGACAAGTTGACACACCTAACGAGTGCGTGAAACTGTAACTACTCTAATACTAATCTTACAAAGAATTACGAGAAATTGGTTGCCTGCAATTGAGGTTGGTATTGAGTGTAAATGCTCGTGTTGGTGCGCTGATCTTAACACTGACCTCCATCCCGTTCCAGATGGGTGCGTGTCTTCTACGAAGAATCCGAGGAGTGGTTGAGGCAGTGACCAGAAATGCATCGCAGCGACTTTTTAGTAGAAATGATTCCCTTGTTTACCACAACTATATGATTGTCGATTCGCTGTCATCGAAATTGTGATGTTAATTAATGCGACTATTTCCATTGGCAGCTAGCACTGATCGGTTTTTTGATATAATCGAAGCTGCATATTTGATTTTTGGTTCTTTCAGCTATCGAACTCTCCAAAGAAGTCGAATATTGCGGTGTTTAAGTGTTTCATTTTCTGTGTAAATTAATCGTGCCTTTCCTTCCTGTGCATTTCAGGCTATGTGGTGATCCATACCCTCGTCATTGCTCGCCAGTTCAACAGTGCGCCTTGTCATGCAAATTGCACTTTAGAGAAGCGGATACACTACACTGCCTCGAAGTTACCATGCTATCTCGAAGTCACCATGTTATCTTCTAGCGGCAAATTGCTGCCGCATGCTTATGTGACCAATCATTTTGAAAAGCTTACACTGTAGGCACGTTGGTGGATGCATTGTGCATGCGCCCTGTAATGTCCCTTGTGTCTCTGTTAGGGTTGTTTTCAAATTTGAATGTGAAAATGTTGCGTACCACATCATTTATGTTTGCTCTGCTTGGGCGTCTCTAGTGGTACTTGGTTGTTAAACGTGATACATTGCAAGGCTTTATGAACTGCTGAATTGCCCTCCATAATACAAGTGTGTGCATCTCGCCGCCACAGTATTGTAGACCTTGCGCGTGCATCATTCAGCGAATTTGTGTTTATCCTATGGCCTTGTTTTTCTTATGTTTACATGTCAGTTGGTGGACATGGTGCGCTTGATGACATATTATGGAAGAAATGCCCGTGGCTGTCTAATTTGATGAGTCTGTTGTACAGTGTCATATAACGAAAATGCTTTGTTCATTTTCGTATGTCAGCATGGCCCTGAGAGTGCAGCTTTCGATATAGCCATATCTATTCATTGATGACAGCGTGAATAAGGCCATAAATTCCAGTGCCTAGTGATTTGCGCGTGCTGAAGGTGACCGAATATGTATCAATCGTGTATGTTTCTCGTATTATTTATGCTTATGCTGTCACATAATATATAAACAATAAATGTAAATGTGTAGTATGGTAATGCCTATGCAGAAACACTACTCTCGCTCTTCAAAAGGCTGCATTAATCACCATCCGAAATATTGATGCCACTGCAGTGCTTGTATATTCCGTTTTATTTCTTGATATTTCCCATTTTCTAGACAATAATCTCTTGCATTTCTGTTTTATTTCACATTGCAGCTTGGTTGTGATGGCAAAAATAAGCCTTATCGGTAAAGACTCTAAGGTAGTTAATAAGCAAATTGTGCCTGTAAAACGAAGCGGTGCGCAGTACTTAACAAGACGATTTGTCGATCTTCTACAACCTCTTGTGCTGCGCATCTGCTTTAACCAGTTCGCCGTGGTCTATTGCACAGTTATCGCATATCAATTGCTGGTTACCCATGTGGTATTGAGCTTGCACTTATACGCGAAAATATGTTTAATAAATGATGTGATGGCTAGTTGTTACGGTAGGAGGACATGCCTATAGGAAGTTCAAGCACATCGCCAAAACTGCATCAAATAAAACCCTTATTAATCGGGCCAAGGGGACTCGTACGAAATAGTTATAGTGTTGATTGATAGGATGGGTTCGAACAATTGAAAATATTGCTGATAATTGGGGAAGTGCGGGGATATCGATACTGTAACATGTTCTTCGTGCAGTGCAAGGTTATCGTGTGCTTTACAAATGTGAGGAAGCTTTCTCTTTCCAGCGCACTCTGTTTGTTCCATTTGCATGTAGTACATATAACACATGCTTAGAACTGTCTTTATGTGCTCCCCATCTTGTTTCAGGTTCCTCGTCACTGGCTGCGCCCTTGCAGCTGCCGTACGATTCGCTCGTCTCCGTACAAGGCCAACTGCATTCCTGCCGGCAGTGCACATATGCGACCAAGGCGAAGTCGAAGATGCAAACGCACCTTCGTACCCACACAGGAGAGCGTCCTTTTTGCTGTGTGCGCTGCAGGGCGTCCTTTAAACAAAAGCCCCACCTCGATGATCATTTACGCACCCACACAGGAGAGCGTCCTTTTCCCTGTGTTCTCTGCAAAGCGTCATTTCCACGAAAGAACTCTCTCATGGATCATTTACGCACTCACACAGGAGAGCGTCCTTTTGTCTGTGTCCACTGCAAAGCGTCATTTGCGGCGAAAAGCAACCTCAACAAACACAAGTCGCGCTTTCATTCAAACAGGAAACAGTAGAG
Organism: Hyalomma asiaticum; assembly: GCA_013339685.2. Classification (NCBI taxonomy): domain Eukaryota; kingdom Metazoa; phylum Arthropoda; class Arachnida; order Ixodida; family Ixodidae; genus Hyalomma; species Hyalomma asiaticum. The sequence goes on along the minus strand of CM023489.1, from coordinate 42,344,504 downwards.
CCCCTGCGTACGTAGTTTCCTTCGTGGCACATAAAGGGTCAATTTGTTACCGTAGCAAATAGGTTTGAACGTGGCACGAGATGTTTTTTGAATATTATTGTCAGTGTCTGGCGATACATTGCGTAGTTCTTGCATTATTTTATAGGTGAATCAGTTTGTTTTTTAGGATCTTCGAGTGATTGTACCAGTACACGTTCATTATTTAGGGAGAGCACACGGAAAGTAGTCTAAACTGAATGCTCAGTTCGGAGTAGTTTTTAACGGACAAGGATACACCGCATACGGGGCCACCTTTAACATGCATTCCATCCTATTAGCTGTTAGTGTGCAATCATAGTTCCAAGGCGTCGGTGGCTTCCGGTATTCGACTTTCGTAGTGCTAATTAGCGTTGCAGATTTTACACGCATGTACGCCTGAATGTTCCAGAGTGTTTTACCTTGAATGTGTATGAAATTTATTTCCGTGTAAATAAACTTGTGTAACAATATCCAGAGAGGTCCCGAGTCCATGAATGCACGGTTTGATGTCACTCTGTATATTTGTGCCTGCAACTTGGTGAAGTCAGCTTTCGGAACATAGTTTCTTAATGCGAGAGAATTAGCTGCGGTATCGTCACGTGTAGATGCAGTGCAAGACAAAAGCCTCTCCGGTATTCCTTCAATCATTCCGGGCCACGTACTAGCCTCGGCCACGGGTGCGCAAGAATGTTCTGTTGGCTGAAGAGGGACATCAGAAAACAGCTCTGTAGTCACATATCAGCATAACAGATGATCGCCACTTGTGTGCACTACATCAAACCACTTTCTGCATCGAAAACAACCAAGAGACGTCGCTGGTACAGCTGCTCAGTTTGAATCGCTTGCACAGGAAGAAAACAAGAAAAAGGAACAAGGAGTTCACGTGAGGTGTCGCTTAGTTCAGTTCGTAGTGCGTGCCACTGGGACAGCTCTCAGTTGCTGGTTTCAGCGGTTCCACCTTGAGAGGTGCAACTAATCGCCGCTAGCAACGGCAACAAAGCTGATCGGAACCTTCCTTTCACTCCAGCGCAATCCATCGCGAAATGAACATATTGCCATTGGGCAAGTTTAAGTGCAGAAGGTCTCATTTCGGTATAGCAAAGCCAGATGTTGACACTACGATGCTGTAATCAGAAAACGTATACATCTCTTAACACACATAGCACCCCGAAGCATGTTCTTTTATGTTCTTTGCTCTCCTTTGCAAAGCTTTAACTGCTCTAGAAACAAAGACAAAGAAGAAAACACAGATTGACACCACATGCGCAAAGCCTATCTATCTATCTATCTATCTATCTATCTATCTATCTATCTATCTATCTATCTATCTATCTATCTATCTATCTATCTATCTATCTATCTATCTATCTATCTATCCGCCTACGATTTTGTGCTCTCCTGGCCGTTTCGCTAATGGTACGTTTACGAAAATTGGTCTGCCACAACATGACTACATGACGAACATAAATGACAGGTCATATCATGAAAATCATGATATGCATGTGATGAGTGGCATGACTTACATGCCACGGTCTTGCTGCTCTCCTGGCCGTTTCGTTAATGGGATGTATACGAAAATTGGTTTGGCACTACATGACTGCATGACGATCATAATTGACAGGTCATAACATAAAAATCGTTGACATGCATGTCATGAGCGACATGATTTACATGCCACGCGTTTCGTTAACAGAATGTATACGAAAATTGGCATGCCTCAACATTATTGCATCACGAACGTAAATAACAGGTCATAACATGAAAATCATGACATGCGTGTATGAGCGGTGTGGTTGACATGCCACACTCATGGTGCTCTTGTGGCCGTTTCGTTAACTTCATATGAACGAAACTCGATATAGCGAGACAACAATGTAAATCCATTTTACTTTTCTGGTGCGTGCTTCGCATTTCCTTGATTCGCACTGCACGTGGGATGTGCCAATTTTTTTATGTGTTTTTATTACGATGACGTTACATAATCTAAGCGAAAAGGGGTAGCCGTCGGCAAAAATGGCGACAACTCCAGAACTCTTTAATTTATTTTGAATCAATAAAAAATCGCGACGTTAATCTCTACTGGCATGCGTTATCGTCGGCGCTGTTTCAACACAAAGCCGACCAGCTTGCCCATTTTGTGCCATACGACCACAGGCCTTGTGATTGACTCGACTAGTGAGCACCGTCCCTAAATGGCTGAACTAGCACCGTTTGGGAGTGGAAAGTCAAGCGAACTAGCACCTTTGCACATGGGCGTGGGCAAGGCCGGAATGGGTGGCAACCTGCTCCCTGACTTTTATTTCTCAGCGCTAAACCATTATGTTCTCCGCGTGCTACGTAAACACTATCCACCTTCGCAATACTTACGCATAAGTATCTCCTTAAAGCTACAGATACAAAAACACTGTTGGTTAAGAGCAGTCCTCACGCTCTCATACCTTGGTGTACAGATATGAGCGTTAGTTAACACATCAGCTTACAGCCAGGGCATGTTCTATGTCATGAAAACTGGGATGTAAAAAAGCTTCTCGCCTTCTTTTTCTTAGTTCTTTCCTCTTAGAGAGAGAAAATGTATTCGCAAAGGGAGCGTAGTTGTTAGCCTTGAAAATGTGAATGAGGACGTTGAGGTTTTCTTTGTTTCTGGGGCCGAGAACACACTTCATTACAGAGTCCACTTGCTGCTATGCCGTACTCAGTGTAGGTAAACCCCAACCTCCACCAGTTGATTTATAGTGCTCTCATGCTAGGTGTTGCGCATCCACGTATGTAGATAGGCGTCTGGAAATGTGTCTTCGCATGACGCATTTTCTAAGACGGCCGAGGTGTACGTTTGCTGAGGTTCTCCATTGCAACTAGGAAACGAATAGAAAAAATTAGCCGCGTATGTACGCGCTTCGCTGCAAATATGATCGAAAGACGATAGTCTTCTGGCGGCCGTACTACGCTGCGTGAGATATGGACGCCATCTGGCAGCGCCATCGGGAAATATGAGCTTGTGCAGAATCCCTGCGCAATTGCCAGGTGGCAGCGCCAAATCGTCGGCAGAGGCATTTTTCGTGCATAGCGTCGCATTTTTAGCCAGCCTAAGAAACAAGAGTCTTAGAATTACGTATCTATGTATTTTCTAATAAAGGCGCCACACCACCTAATACGTATAGATGTATACCCGGCGACAACTTTCTGTGGCAGCACGGCCAAGGCTACGTGGGCCGAGCCAATGCACATGTGCTACTGCGCTAAGTAGTCCGACCGATTTCGATTTCGATTTCACCAGCGCAGGTCGCTTTTCCTTACTTGCGAGTAAACGTTGTGCACCACCTTCTTGGCCTGCACGGACAGCTTTTGGTTTGACAACGCTTGGTACGGCTCCGAAGCTGGTGGACACGCGGCGGTGTTTCCTCCGTAAGCGACACTGTCGAGCTGCAACCGGAGGAGGCCATCTTTGACGGTGAGGAATGCGGTGAGGTAAAAAAGCGACGGAAGCCAAAGAAACCCACAAAACCTGAGAGAGCATGAAACGAAATTTCTTCTACTGCGCTACGTTTTTATTCACTAATTAAAAATAAATCCACGAAAAATGTAAGTGGTGAATGGTAAAATCTTAGTTACCGAGAACAGTATACAAACGTTTTCGTTCGTGGACTACATGCTGTGGCGCAGTAAGACAAGCGTGCTTCGGCTCCGTAGCCTTGGCTGTGCTGCCACAGAAAGTTGTCGCCAGGTATAGTGCCTAAGATGTGCGTAATACTTACTTTTTGATCGACAATGTTCACAAGTATGGACGCAGCTGCCAGTTCAAGATGGCCGGGTGGCTGAATCATGTGACAGACTGAGAAACAGAAAGACAGACCGAAATTTCCGCGTTCAGGTATCCCAAGAAAGACAACAACCTTAAAAACCGACTGCTGGCGCTGCACAAGCGCTCACCGGGCACCCCATATATATAGGGACTGGAGATTGACCTGCAATGTAGTGCTGGTGGGAGATTTCTCTTGTGCGTAGTTCAACAATAAAGATTCGGAGCGTGCGCGTGAACTAAAGGTAATCCGGAACTCGGCACCATCTACGACGTGGGAGCGCAGGAACCTCATAAAGATCAGGAACATGAATAACAATCCATGTGTATTTATAAACACGCGTTGTCACTCATTTATTTGCGCGAGTGGGCAATGTCAAGGGTGATCTACGGTAACACCTAACGATCCCCACTGCTTCGTCCACTCGTCATGATTCACTACGTGGTGATGCGCGGATTGGTTTGTTCGCTCAAATGGGACCTGGATGACCTGGCGCGTTGGAGAAAACTGATGCATTGGTTTCTTCCGCGGCTCCATGTATGCCTATAACACATTCGTTGCGTCGGCAACTCCAGGATTTCCACTCTTCTGGGAGTTTTGACTTGAACACCACGCCGACTAAGGCGACGCATGCTAGACCGTACAAAGGTGTTCTGAAATTTCAGTTTCTACAGGAAAACCGCATGAAACTTCTGTAGCCTTCATAAACATTTACTCAATCCTGACAGAGCAAGCTCGAATGATGTCCTGCAAAGATGCTTGAAGATGAAGCATCGCCAATCTCCGTTTTAGTGTCGTTATCATTTGGAACATTGCACTTTACTGGCTCATTCAACGAATCAAAGCCAGTTTTCAAATCACGATTATCCTTTGTCTCTTATTCACAGCGTGATACTGAGATGTGCAGGCGTTGCTCATCTTTCAACGTCATCAACTAGGCTGAAGGGGGAGCGGAGTAGGCCTCCATGGCGTGCTATCCCTGAAGTTTTGAGATACCACACGTGAGTTCTTGTGCAGTGAAGATTGTGGACTAGTCGTACGGAAATGCTAAACCGCAGTTGTACGTGTGGCTAGGAAGAGACCTAGCGACCAGAGAGTATGTAAAGTAATGCAAAATATGCCAATTGGTACACCAAACGACCCAACCAGAAGTCGTTCACTCATGATGCTCTCCTGCTGCATGTTGGTCTTGCACGTAGGTAGGAGTATATTCTGGTCAAATTCGAGTGAATGTGTCTCTAAGAATAATGCATTTGCTAAGGCAGAGGTATACCGGGCCAATGTACTCCATTTCAACTAGGAAACAAATATAAAAATGTAGAATTAGTCGTGGAGCTTCGATCCGCATTGCGGGAACATTTCGTATGCGACGATGGGTACAACGGCCGTATTGCCTGAGGTTATGGCCGCCTACGAAATGCAACACGCTCACACTGCCCCTTGTAATGCACGTTTAAACGGCGTAGCCGGTAAAAGCCGTCCTTCTTGTTTAATGTACTCTGATGAAGCAAGCGTGAAAATCGAATTGCAAGGTACTCGTGGCTGAATGCTGAAATATCTCGCATTTTTTCAGCACACCGCAACACACCCAGAAGCGTCAACAGAAACGAGACTGTTTGAGCTTTCCCTCAAGAGACAATGACACAAAGTTCGAAGAATCTTAAGCTTCGTTCTTGAGTGTAATGTTATAGCACTATTTGACCCCGTTCGCATCGCCTTCTCAAGGATCATTCATTAAAATTAGCGCCTGCGCTACAAAATGCGGAATTGAAGCGTAGCACATTAATTGAGTTACCATGATGGTACGCTCTGGTCAAAGGGAACTCCGGCTGCTTTTTCGACACATTCTGATATCGCTGTTTTGTAATGGCACTGATCATCCTGCAGCAGGCAGGGTTGTTCAATTTGCTCAGGAACTCGCCGATAATTTTGAGTAAGCAAATGAACGATGTGTTTAAACCGAAACCTATACGGCTATAGATGCTTTATGCAGGTTATGCGATGACGTCCTAGGCTCTTCACCGTCAGAAATATGGAGCTGGTGCCCGAAAAATGAAAGCGTCGATGACATCCGATGAAATATTGAGTTGTGCCAGCTTTCCCGAACATGACAGGGGAGAGTTTGGCGGTGAAGCATCACAGTGTTGCTCTTTGGCATACGCCTGCTTGGGTAGGCACCTTTGGAGGCAATGAACTAAGAAAAAAAACAGAAAAAAAAGCAGAGGGTGGCCGGCACGGAAGTTCGCTTAATATTTTTTGAAATTCATTTTCAGAAAAGATAAATGAATTGAAACTACGAGATTTCACATATACTATTACAGCAGTGAGGTGAACATATAATAAAAATTTCATTGTCCGCTTATCTCAAGTTTTCGGTATGTGTTCTGCTTGGTACTACAATATTTTATGATAGGCCAGGCGGTTACAAGTCTTTTTGTTTGCGTGACAATGAATTTTAAAAATTTTTTCCGGACCCCAACGTGAGCCACCCTGTGTTTTTGAGGTCACTACTTGCAACGCTGCCTACCCGAGCAGGCGGGCCGTCTAAAGTAAAACGGCGATACTTCAGCGCTCAACTCGCTGCTCTCAAGACAAGAACAGATCAATACATCATTGGATGACGTCGCCACTTTCATTTTGCTGGCACCAGCTTCATATTTGTGATGGCGGTGTGGTTGTGACGTCATTGCATACGCTGCGCTAAGCGTGTACCCGTTTCTGTTTCGATTTGAACGCATCGTTCATTCTCTAAAATTACTGGTGAGTTTCCGAGCAGTTTGAATGACCCTGGCTGCTTCAGAGTTATCAAAAAGATTGAAGAGCAGCGATATCAGTATATAGTGGAAAAACCGCCTGAGTTGCCTTTTAGCCGTAGTTTACAATTTTCCTGACTTATCTTCGGTGGAGAACGTTTATTTAATCACTAAAGCACCTACGTGAAATGAATATTTGCGCCGTGACGCCTATGCTGACGCCATATTTTCTGCGGGAGGATCTTATCAACGCTATCGCATTAAAACTTGCATTATTGAAATCATAGTTCTAACGAGGGCGTATCCGCAGAAGCTAAACTTCCTGTGACATAGGTGTCGCGTGAATGACCGTTACAGCACAGCCCATACGCTCGCAAGCTAGTAACGTTTCAAGTACAGCCGTCCTGTCCAAGGAACAACGCAGATGGTTATAAGGAAGGAAATGAAGTAACGTGCATTCCATGCCACTGCGCAGTATCATACAATGTGTGACATCGCAGCTGACTCTATCTTGGAATAAAGGCGCTGTTTTACTGTGGTCGCTGGTTCGTATCACTGCCCGCATGAATTTGATAGAGGGAGCAATCTTCGCCCGTGTGAATGGCATTGAAGCGCCTTCCACATACGGTACCATGTGGCAGCGGTCGTGGCAGGGTCTAACGCACGTAGTTGTCACTGAATCCTGGAGTATATCGGGATTCCTGACTCGCTGTAACTCGACATGTGCACAGCCCATGAACCGCGCTCAGCAGACAAAGTGCACTGGAATAGCCATGCAGCGCTGGCGCTAGTTCCAGCCACAGGCGGGCCATTGATCTGCAATCTGAAGCAGCTATCACTGATAATGAAGCTGCGAGAACACTGTCGCCTTCGCGCTATGCCACAATGCGCAATGTTACCCCGCCCCCTGGCTCTCGGATGCGGCGCTGCTCTTACCATCGGCCACGCGCTCACATTGCCCCGTTTAGATCAGTGTTGGGTACCTCAGCACCTGTTGTGGATCTGTGTTGGTGAATTGTGCGCGAACTTCTTCAGAATTTTCGGCCGTGCGATGAGGATATGCAAGAAGGCGAACCTGGGAGATGTAGTACGCTCGGCACCTGTCAGAAGAAAAGCATATACCGTAGGCAGAGTTGCTGGTGGCATGTGCTACGCTATGCAAGAGGAAAACGTACGGTATGCAGAAGCCGCTGGCTGTTTCTGCAGCTCCTTCTGCGGTTCGTTAGCTGTTCTGGAGACGAAGTGGCCGTTCATGGTGCACACGCCGATTGGCGCTTCCTGTGACGCCGTGTGGAGCAGTGCTGTGGCTATCACCGCCTGCTGGAGCAGCCTGTAGCCTCAAAGGAGACGAGGCCTAAGTGGCTCTGGTGGCAAGACTGCGCCTAGCTTGAGACGGTCTACTATTGCTGGTTGCAGTGGCAGCCACCGACGACACCAGTGTTCGTATGCTCTGCCCACGACAGCTCGGCCGTGGGGTGTCGCCGACTGCGCCAGGAGAATCGCCACCGTGCCATGTCTCGTCTGCGACGACAGCTAACGCGACCCGGCAGCCGAGTTATATACCAGTGATAGAAGACAGCGTCGGGATTGAACTTGTGAGACGTCTTTTACTCATCTTCAACTCCCGCTGCTAGGACTTTCTTCCTTGAGCGCTTTGTTTTAGCTCAGCACCATAGCCAAGCGCCTAGCTCCCACGGCATTGACTTCTCTTAGCAGCTACCTGGTATAGTTAGCGAACAGATGTTACAGCGAAGCTGCATATTGCTGGAGGTTCTGAAAAATCGAATTTGTCGATATGCTCTCGAGAAGGCACGTCGACAAAATTCAATGCGTTAGCTCGGAACGTTGTGGAGCTAGGCGTGAGAGTATATCTCGTTCTATAGCGTCAGTACAGGCAACCGCCCACGTATTTGTACAAATTTAAAACCAACGTGCGATGCTTCTTGTACTTGATAGTGTGAAGCTGCGGGAGATACCGCTCTGGCTCACCATATTACCTTGCTGGTCGCCCGGCTTCACAGGACGCAATGGTTATGAAATTTTTTTTTCCGACACCTTGTCGTGCGCCTTTGCCGTTCACAGGCACCTCACCTGACGGAAATGCGCCTGATAAAAAATCAACTGGATTCACACAAATATACGGCGTCTCAAGGCGGGAATGAGTGCCATCTTATCAACTTAGAGCTTCACGGCGTCTGTGTGACGTGGCCAAAGGATAAATTCTTAACGCCGGTGGTAATTATGTGGGGCTGATTGCACAGGTCTTCAATAATGAGTGAAGGACAAAACATAAAATTAAGGTTCTGGTGACCCGTGGGCCGAAAGAAAGCGCTTGCAAAGGTGCGAGATGCTGATGAGCGTGTTGCAAAGAAGCCCACGTTTCTTATATGGTTCATAACCGTGAGCTAACTGACATAGACTGACATAGGGGTTGAACAAGCGCTGCTTATGGTGAGCTTGCAGCGCATAGGATTAGCTGGCAAGGATCTGAAGACAGGTTCAGGTGACTCTGATGTAACAAGGAAAAAGTCGCTGATTAACTGCGGGCGGGCGTGCTCTGTATGGAGGCTGTGTTCAGGCCAACACGAAAGTGAACTCTACGACATCGAGAAGCCTGGACTTAACGAGCCAAGTTCTCGACAGGCAGCAACCGCACATGTTGCCCGTTCATTGCTGCCTGCTGGAGTGGTTCGAGGCATTGTTTAGGCCAAGAGGAGAACAGAATGAGGCCCTTGCGGTGACACCATCTCTTGTTTTAGGCGGCGTACGGTTGCTGTTGGTCTCGGAAGCCTTCGACCACACAAGTAAATCAATAAGCTGGTCTGTACAGCGAAGTCATGGGACATTGCCTCCTGCATTGCTGAACCACTGTCGCCACCCGTCTGCCCGAGCGTTACGAAAATATCGACCCGAGAGCGAATTTATCACAACTATACTTGACTGTCGGTTCGGTCTGTTCGAGGTTGTGGTGATAATGCGACCATCTCTATTGGCAGCGCCACCACTGAACTGTGTAGAGGTCCTTTCCTCATTCCCTGAGCACCCACCTTTAAGAACTTTCTTTGTGTTTTGTTATTCTTTATGGTGCTTTTTTTGTTTTAACATGGAAATGTCGTATGGCGGTGTCAACCACGACCTCATACGTCAGTGCCGTAGCGGATAGGAGGCAGTACAGTAAACATGCACCCAGGCGCACATTGCCTAGAACGTTGTCGCCATGGGCGAAGTGAAGCACTGGAGCTTTACTTCGCCTCTCCTGGCTGGATGCACCATTCTTGGCGCGTTCAGAGATGCGCCCGGAAGGACGCGTGCGGATGCGCCCGCATAGCCGCGTTCGTACAGCTTCTAGCGTATATTCCCAGATAGCGCAGTGGTAGACACCACTGGTCACCTTTTGTCGCGCATAGCGTTCCCCTACCGACCATTCTTCGAGTGTGATGAGAACAAGATAACTGTTGCGTTAGGCGCCCTAGGACAGCAACGAAGTTGACGGGTCAATGTAGGCGGTAGTAAATATGACTGATACCTTTGTAGCGCGGCATTTATAACTACACACTGTGTCCAAGTATTAGGTAAACTACTTCAGTTACCACAGAAGGTTGGTCTTTGTTGTTACGGAGTCGATGCGTGAACCTGCGATTATCCACGTCAAACGGTGCCTAGGATCTAAATACCGATAGCAATATGCAAGCTCACTTCGATATAACAATAAACATTCAAGTGCTTTAGCGATGGGACATTTTACTTTCGTACTTCCTTCAGCTGCATTTTATACAAGTGCCTGCCACGTTACATCCCCGTCTCGTCCAATCCCAGGATGTAGGAAAATTTTATTCGCGCCTACTGTTGCACCTTTGCCATTCATAGCTGCGTGTCGTTCGATAAACGCAGGCGAACGTTTAACTGCTAGATCACTCCTGGCAAAGTGTCGCGCTGCTGCGATCGAGTAGACGGGTTCTAATCCTGGACATGTATCAATTCTCTCGTGGTGAAGTATAAGCTAGGCAAACGAGTGTAATCACAGTCGCTTTCCCAGATTTAGGCGCACGTTAATAATACTAATGGGGTGGACCCTAAACCTAATGGGTCCGGAGTCTCGTAGTAAATTGTGCCTTATAATCGCGTCGTAGTCTTGAGGTGATAGTTATAGGTTATAGGAGAGTTTTGTAGTCTATGGGGCACCACCTCTTTCTTCTCCCTCTGCGAAACCACAGGTGACGACTCGCATGCATGTGCGTAGTCCCGACACGGTGTGGCTCCTGGATATTGTGTGCGAGATGCTGTGTTTAGTTAATGACTCCATTTTCATGTTATTAAAGTTGTAGTCATGCTGGTTCAAGTCCTTAGCCAATGTGGCGCTTTAGCAGTTGGAAAGAACTTACCGTGACGTGCCTGTCCGAAAGCCCACACATCAGCGGCTTCTGCATGGCGCCACCGCAAACGCTGCCTTGTACAGCGCCCACCAGTCTTAAGAGCTCATATCTGTATTTCCCGCTTGAGATTTCCTCTTCACTGAGACGAAGTTGATACACCTAACGAGTGTGTGAAACTGTAATAACTCTAATACTAATCTGTATAAAAACATCACGAATTACGGGCAATTTGTTGCCTGCAAATGAGATTGCTGTTGAGTGTAAATGATCGTGTCGGTGCACTGATCTTAACACTGACTTCCATCCCGTTCCAGATGGTTGCGTTTCTTCTACGAAGATTCCGAGAAGAGGAGTGGTTGAGACAATGGCCAGAAGTGCACCGCAGGGACCTTTTAGTAGAAATGACCGCCTTGTTTAGCACAACTACTTGATTGTCCATTCCCTCTGCGCGAGAATGTGATGGTAATTAATGCGACCATCTCCATTGGCAGCTGGCACTGATAGGTTTTTGGGAAATAACCGAAGCTGCATATTTGCTTTTTGTTATTCATTGAGCATAGAACTCTAAAGAAGTAGACCATTGCGGTGTTTAAGTGTTTGATTTTCTGTGTAAATTATTGGTGCCTTTCCTTCCTGTGCATTTCAGGCTAGGTGGTAATCCATACCCTCGTCATCGCTCGCCTGTTCACCATTGCGCCTTGTCATGGAAATTGCTCTGTAAAGAAGCGGATACCACACTGCCTTCAAGTCACCATGCTTTCTCAGTTACCATGTTATATTCTAGGGGCAAATTGCTGCCGCATGCTTATGTGACCAATCGTTTTGAAAACTTTAGTGTAGCTATGTTGGTGGATGCATTGTGATTGCGCCCTGTAATGTCCCTTGTGTCTCTGCTAGGGTTGTTTTCAAATTTGAATGTGAAAATGTTGCGTACCACATCATTTAGGTTCGCTATGCTTGGATGCCCGTAGTGGTACTTGGTTTTTAAACTTCGTCCAATGTAAGGCTTTATGAACTGCTCAATTGCCGTTCATAATACAAGTGTGTGCATATCGCCACCAAAGTATTGTAGACCTTGCGCATGCATGATTTAGCGAATTTGTGTCTGTCCTATTACATAGCTTTTAAGATGGTCGTGTTTCTCATATGTTTACATGTCAGTTGGCTCACTTGGTGCGCTTGATGATATTTTATGCAGGAAATGCCTGTGGCTGTCTAATTTGATGAGTCTGTTGTGCAGTCTGATATAACGAAAATGCTTTGTTAATTTCCGGATGACAGCATGACTCTCACACTGCAGCTTTTGATATAGCCATATGTATTCATTGATGACAGCGTGAATAAGACCATAAATTCCAGTGCCTAGTGATTTGCGCATGCTGAATTTGACCGAATATATATGAATCGTGTATGTTTCTCGTATTATTTATGCTTATGCTGTCAGATAATATATAAACAAAAAATGGAAATGTGTACTGTGGTAATGCAGAAACAGTTCTTTCGCTCTCAAAAAGAACTGCCTTAATCATCATCCTAAATATTAACGCCACCGCAAGCCTTGTGTATTCCGATTTATTTCTAGATTTTTTTCCCATCATTTACTCAGTAAGCTCTTGCGTTTCTGCTTTATTTCACATTGTAGCTTGGTTGTGATGGCGAAAATAATAAGCCTTATCGTTAAAGACTATAAGCTTCTTGATGGGAGAATTCTGGCTGTAAATACAAGCGGTACCAATTATTTCTCCCAAGGATCACAGAACACAAGCGGAGAGCCTGTCAGTCGATCTTCTCTGACCTGCTGTGCCGCGCATCGGGGGGTTTATTCCGTTTGCCGTAGTACATTCGACAGTTATCGCATATCAAGTGCAGTTTACCTGTGTTGTATGGAGCGTATACTTCTACGCGAGAAATATGTTTGATAAGCGATGTTCTGGCTAAGTATGACTGCAGAAGCACACATACCTAGAGGAAGTTAAAGTATGTGGTCAGAACTGCATCTAAATAAGAGCCTTATATATTGCGCAAAGCATAGTCGTAATAATTAGTTATAGTGTTTAATTCTAGGATGAGTTCAACCATTTGAAAGTATTGCTCGTAACTGGGGATGTGCGGGGATATCGATCCTATAGCATGTTCTTTGTGCAGTACAAGATTATCCTGTGCTTTACAAATGCAGGAAAGCTTTCTCTTTGCCGCGCACTGTTCCAGTTGCATGTAGTACATATAACACATCCTAAGAATTGTCTTGATCTGCTCGCCCTCTCGTTGCAGGTTTTTCGTCATTGGCTGCGCCCTTGCAGCTGCCATTCGATTCACTGGTTTCCGTAGAAGGCCGACTGCGTTGCTGCCGGCGATGCACGTATGCGACTACGTACAAAGAAACCATGCGAAGGCACCTTCGTACCCACACAGGAGAGCGTCCTTTTTCCTGTGTCCATTGCAACGCGGCCTTTACACAAAAGTCCCACCTCGAGGGTCATTTACGCACCCACACAGGAGAGCGTCCTTTTGTCTGTGTTAAGTGCAGTGCGGCCTTTGTACGAAAAGACTATCTCGTGAATCATTTACGCAAGCACACAGGAGAGCGTCCTTTTTCCTGTGTGCACTGCAAAGCGTCATTTTCGACGAAAGGCAACCTCAATCAGCACATGTCGCGATTTCATTCAAACGGGAAACAGTAGAACCCCTACGTACTACCTAGCCTCCTTTGTGGCAGATAAATGGTCCATTTGTTACCGTGTAAGGGAAGTTTGAATGTAGCACAATGTGTTTTTTGAATCTCTCTTGAAGTCAGCGGCTGGCGATACATTGCCTAATTCTTCCATTATCTTATAGGTAAATCAATTTCTTTATTTTTTTAGGATGTACGAACGATTGTACCAGTACACGTTTATTATTAAAAATGAACACACGGAAAGTAGTCTAAACGGAACTAAGTGCGCACATCGAAGAAAATTTTTAACGGAAAAGGATGAACCGTGTTATGGGCCATCGTTCATACTCATTCCATGCTATTATATGTTAGTGTGCAACCATCTTACAATGGCAGCGGTGGCGTTTGGTCGCTGCCACTTTCGTAGTGCCAATTAGCGTTGCATATTTTACACGTATGTACGCCTCAATGTTGCAGTGTTTTGCCTTGAATTTGTGTGAAATTTATTTCCGTGTAAATAAATGTGGTTACAATGTCAAGAAAAGTTCCGAGTCCATGAATGCATAGTTTGATATGACCGTGTATGTGTGTGCCTGCAACTTAGTGAAGTCAGCTTTCGGAGCAGATTTTATTAATGCGAGAGAGTTAGCACCGGCCATCATCACGTGTATGTGCAGTGCAAGACAAAAGCCTCTCCCGTATTCCTCCAGTTATGCCAGGCCACGTACTAGCCTAGGCCACGGGTGCTCAAGAACGTTCTGTCAGCAAAAGAGGGGCAACAGAAAATAACGAGGCTGTCTGTATTCCCATATCAGTCTGATAGCTGATCGCCACTGAGTGCACACCAACAAGCCACTCTCTGCGCACAATATAGCCAACAGACGTCGCTGGTACAGCTTCCCAGTTTGAATCGGTTGCACAGAAAAAGAAAACAAGGACTTTACGTGAGATGCCGCTTAGTTCAATTCATAGTGCGTGCCACTGGTACAGCTCTCACTTGCTGGTTTAAGCTGATCGATTTTGTGAGGTGCAACAAATCGTCGCTCGCAACGGCAACAAAGCTGATCGGAACCTTCCTTGTGCTCCAAGGCACTCCATCACGAAAAGAACGTCTTGCCATTGGCCAAGGTAAAGTGCAGAAGCTCACAGTTCGCTATAGCGAAACCACAACTTGGCGACACTACTACGTTGTAATCAGCGAACTTATACATCTGTAAGATGTATAACACCTCGAAGCCTGAGACCATTGTGTACAGTAGCTTTTATGGTCCTGGCTCACCTTTGCAAAAATTGATCTGCGCTAGAAGCAAGGATAAGAGCTAAGAAAACAAAAGCGCGCCCATGCACAGACTCGCAACTGAAATTTATTGAATGAAAGATCGCAAATATACAGTGAGGATGAAAATGTGCAACCTGAAGCCATTGGTAAACCAACGTCACATGGTAGCTTTACCACGCATCTTGATAACCTTTCCCATCTTGGTGCATTGTTACAGCATATGGTTTGCACTCGCTCCTCTCGCAAGTGCTCTCGGCACCGCTGTGCGCTGCGAGTTCACACCCGTGTCATCACGTAGTGCTTTATGTCATCACATCGCATCGGCGAATCATTACGTAGCTCGTAACAATATCATCACATCGCCCTCCGCCGACGCGAAGGGCTAGATGGTGTGCCCCTGGACACCGCTGCGTAGACGTGGTCTGCCTGAGAAATTGTTGCCGGCTACTCCAGAACATTCGGCATTCCCGACTTCGTCATCAACGCCACGTTAATCGATACTGCCATGCCTTATCATCGGCGTTCTTTCAGGACAAACCCGACAACGCTGCACATTTTGAGCCATACGATCACATGGTCGTATGGCTCAACGTATTCGCCTTGTTATCGACTCGGCTATAGTGAATCTCGTGCGTAAATGGCTGAGCTAGCACAGTTTGGCTGAGCTAGCACAAGTCATTTAGTTTTTGCTGACAATAAAGTTTAAGAATTCTTTGCGGACTACCACGTGAGGCGCGCTGTGTTTCTGACGTCATTACGTGCAACGCTGCCTACTCGAGCACACGGCCGCCCAAAGCAAAAAGGCGATACTTCAGCGCTCAAATCGTTGCTGTTAATTCAGAAGAGCTCAATAGATCGTTGGACGACATCGCCACTTTCATATTGCTGGCACCAGATCCATATTTGTGATGGCGGTGTGGTTGTGACGTCAGTGCATAGGCGGCGCGAAGCGTCTACCCGTTTCTGTTTCGGTTTGAACGTATCGATCATTATTTAAAATTATTGGTGGGTCTCCGAGCAATTTGAGTGACCCTGGCTGCTTCTGGGCTATCAATATTACTGCAAAACACTGACATCAGTATGTAGTGGAAATACCGCCGGAGTTGCCTTTTAGCCGTAGTTTACAATTTTTCTGACATATCTTCGGTGGAGAACGTTTATTTCATCGCTAAAGCACCTACGGGAAATGAATATTTGCGCCGCAACGCTCACGCCGACGATGTATTTTTTGCGGCAGGATCCTATCGATGTTATCGCATTAAAATTTGCATTATTGAAGTGAGTTGTAACGAGGGCGTACTGAGCCGTAGAAGCTAAACTTCCTGTGACAAAGGTGTCGAGTGAATGATCGTTACAGCACAGCCCATACGCTCGCAAGCTCTTGGAACGTTTCAAGTACAACCGTCCTGTCGAAGGCCCAACGCAGATGGTTAGAAGGAACGAAATCACATAACGTGCATTCCATGCCACTGTGCAGATATCATACAATGTGTGACATCCCAGTGGACGCTATCTTGGAATAAAAGCGCTGTTTTACTGTGGTCACCGGTTCGTATCACTGCCCGCATGCCTTTGATAGAGCGAGCAATCTCCTCCCGTCTGAATGGCATTGAAGTGCCCTCCACATACGGCGCCATATGGCAAAGGTCGTGGCAGGGTCTGACGCGCGTAGTTGTCACTGAATCCTGCAGCGTATGAGGGTTCCTGACTCGCTGTAACTCGACATGTGCACAGCCCATGAACCTCGCTCAGCACACGAAGTGCACTGGGATAGCCGTGCAGCGCTGGCGCTAGATCGAGTCAGAGGGGGGCCATTGATTGCAATCTCAAGCAGCTATCACTGATGATGATGCTGCAAGAACACTGTCGCCTTCGCGCTATGCCACAATGCGCAATGTTACCCCGCCCCCTGGCTCTCGGATGCGGCGCTGCTTGTACCATCGGCCACGCGCTCACATTGCCCCGTTTAGATCAGTGTTGGGTACCTGAGCACCGGTTGTGGATCTGTGTTGGTGAATTGTGCGCGAAGTTCTTCAGAATTGTCGGCCGTGCGATGAGGATATGCAAGAAGGCAAGCCAGGGTGATGCAGTACGCTCGGCACCCGTTAGATGAAAAGCATATACCGTAAGCGGAGTTGCTGGTCGTTTGTGCTGTGCAATGCAAGAAGAAAACACACGGTATGCAGAAGCCGCTCGCTGTTTGTGCAGCTGCTTCTGCGGTTCGTTAGCTGTTCTGGAGAGGAAGTGCCTGTACATGGTGCACACTCTTATTGGCACTTCCTGTGAAGCCGTGGCGTCGACGGAGACGAGGCCTAAAGGGCTCCGGTATGAAGACTGCGTCTCGCCCGAGGTTGTCTACTATTGCTGGTTGCAGTGGCAGCTACCGACGACACCAGTGTTCATGTGCTCTGCCCGCGACAACTGGGCCGTGGCGCGTCGCCGTCTGCACCCGGACAACTGCCACCGTGCCTTGTCTCGTCTGCGCCGACAGCTAACGCGACCCGGCAACCGAGTTATATATCATCGATCGAAGACAGCATCGGGATGGAAGTTGTGAGACGTCCTTTACTCATTTTTTTTCAACGCCCGCTTCTAGGACTTCGTTCTTCCTCGTGCGCTTTGTTTTCCGCTGCACCATAGCCAAGCGCCTAGCTCCCGCGGCACTGACTTCTCTTAGCACTTCCCTATAGTTAACGAACACATGTTACCGCGAAGCTGCATATGGCTATAGGTAATGAAAAATCAAATGGGTCAATATGGTGTCGAGGAGTCAAGTTGACAAAGTTCAATGCGTTAACTCGGAACGTTGTGGAGCTAGGCGTAAGAGAATATCGCCTTCTATCGCGTCAATGCACGCAACCGCCCACGTATTTGTACAAGTTTAAAAACACCGTGCGATGCTTCTTGTACTTGATAGTTTGAAGCTGCGGGCGATACCGTTCTGGCTCACCATATAACTTTGCTGGTCGCCCGGCTTCACAGGACGCAATCGTTATGAATTCTTTTCTGATGCGTTGTCGTACGCCTTTGCCGTTCACAGGCACCTCACCTGACGGAAACGCGCCTGATAAAAAATGAACTGGTTTCACTACAAATATACAGCGTCGCAAGGCGGCAGTCAGTGCAATCTTTACAATTTAGAGCTTCACGGCGTTTGTGTGACGTGGAAAAACGATACATTCCTAACGCCGATGGTGATTAACGGGGACTGATTGCACAGGTCTGCAAGATTGAGTGAAAGTGAACACATAAGAAATAAGGTTCTGGCAACCCGTCGGGTGAAAGAAAGCGCGTGTAAAGGTGCGAGATGCTGATGGGCGTGATGCAAAGAAGCCCACGTTTCTTATATGGTTCATAACCGTGTGCTAACTGACATAGGGGCGGAACAAGCGCTGCTAAGAGTGAGTTTAACTGCGGGCGGGCGTGCTCTGTATGGAGGCTGTGTTCAGGCCAATAAAAAAGTGAACTCTACGACATCGAGATAACTGGACTTAACGAGCCAAGTTCTCGACAGGCAGCAGCCGCACATGTTGCCCGCTTATTGCTGCCTGCTGGAGTGGTTTGAGGCGTTGTTTAGGCCAAGAGCAGAACAGAATGAGGTCCTTGCGGTTACACCATCTCTTGTTTTAGGGGGCGTACGGTTTCTGTTGGTGTCGGAAGCCTCCGACCACACAAGTAAATCAATAAGCTGGTCTGTACAGCGAAGTCATGGGACGTTGCCTCGTGCATTGCTTAACCAGTGTCGTCTCCCGTCTGCCCGAGTGCTACGAAAATAATATCGACCCGAGAGCGAATTTACAACTACATGACTGTCGATTCGGTCTGTTCGAGGTTCTCGTGGTAATGCGACCATCTCTATTGGCACCGCCACCACTGAACTTTGCAGAGGACCTTTCCTCATTCCCTGAGCACCCTCCTTTAAGAACTTTATTTGTATTTTGTAATACCTTTTGGTTCTTTTTTGTTTTAACATTGAAATGTCATATGGCGGTGTCAACCGCGACCTCATACGTCACTGCCGTAGCGGATAGGAGGCAGTACAGTAAACATGCACCCAGGCGCACATTGGCTAGAACGTTGTCGCCATGGACGAAGTGAATCACTGGAGCTTTACTTCGCCTTTCCTGGACGGCGGCACCATTCTAGGCGCGTTCTGAAGTGCGCCTCGATGGACATGCGCGGAACCGCGCGCAAAGCCGCGTTCGTACAGTTTCGAGCGATATTGCACAGATATCGCAGTGGTAGACACCACTGGTCACCTTTTGTCGCAGATAGCGTTCCTCTGCCGACCACTTTTCGAGTGCGATTGGAACAAGATATATCTTGCGTTAGGAGAGCAACGAAGTTGACAGCTCAATGTGGCTGAAGCAAATATGGCTGATACCTTTATAGCGCGGCATTTAATATGCACTGTGTCCAGTTATTAGCTAAACTACCTCAGTTACCACAGAAGGTTGTTCCTTGATGTTGCGGAGTCGATGCGTGAACCTGCGTTTATGCACGTCAAGCAGTGCCGTAAGAGCTATATACCGATAGCATTGGGCAACTTGACCTCGATCTGACAACAAACATTCAAGTGCTTAAGCGATTAGACATTTTACTTTCGTGTTATACTGCTTCCCTTGAAAGAGGGTCAGCTACATGTTATACTAGAGCCTGCCATGTTGCTACCCCGTCTCATCCAACCCCAGGATGTAGGAAAATCTTATTCGCGCCTACTGTTGCACCTTTGCCTTTCATAGCTGTGTGTCGTTCGATAAACGCTCGCGGACGTTTAACTGCTAGATCACTGCTGGCCAAAGCAAATCGGGTACACGCGTTCTAATGCTGGTCATGTAACAATCCTCTCGAAGTGGAACAGTATAAGCTATACAAATGAATGTAATCACAGTCGCTTTCGCAGATATTAGAGCACATTATTAATCGTAATGGGGCGGACTCTAATGCTAATGGGTCAGGAGTGCCGTATTTAATTGTGCCTTATAGTCACGTCGTGGTCTGGTGGTGATAGTCATAGGTTATAAACGAGTGTTTTGTAGTCTATCGCTACCACCTCTTCCTCCTCCTTCTCCCTCTTGGTCTTCAGCGTTCGACACCCCCCCTTTTTTTTCCGTTCTGCGAAACCACAAGTGACGACTCACATGCATGTGCGTAGTCCCGACACGCTGTAGCTCCGGCATACAGTGTGCAAGATGCTATGTTTAATTAATGACTCCACTTTCGCAGCTATGTCCAATACGAATTTCATTATTTGCTGCTGGTCCACGAAGGTACTTATGATGAGCAGCGCAGTGTAAAAAAAATGTCAGTACTCGAGTGTCTGACGTCGTCATCCAGTGTGTCACATGTTATTGAAGTTATAATCATGCTGCTTCAAGTTCTTAGCCATGTGACACTCTACCAGTTGGAAAGAAATAGCTACCGTGATGTGCCTGTCCGAAGGCCCATCAGCGACTTCTGCATGGTTCCACCGCAAACTCTATGTTGTACAGCGCCCACCATTCTCAAGAGCTCATGTGTCTATTTCCCACAGGAGCTTTGCTCTTCACTTAGAAAAGTTGATAACCTAATGAGTGCGTGAAACTGTAACAACCCTAACATTAATCTGTGTAAAAACATAACGAGTTACGAATAATTGGTTCCCTGCAAATTGGGTTGGT
Source organism: Hyalomma asiaticum (assembly GCA_013339685.2). Classification (NCBI taxonomy): domain Eukaryota; kingdom Metazoa; phylum Arthropoda; class Arachnida; order Ixodida; family Ixodidae; genus Hyalomma; species Hyalomma asiaticum. The sequence continues at coordinate 42,323,971 of CM023489.1, read as the reverse complement.
GTTGAGTGTAAATGCTCGTGTTGGTGGCGCTGATCTTAACACTCACCTCCATCCCGTTCCAGATGGGTGCGTGTCTTCTACGAAGAATCCGAGAAGAGGAGTGGTTGAGGGAATGACCAGAAATGCATCGCAGCAACTTTTTTAGTAGAAATGATTACCTTTTTTACCACGAATACTTGATTGTCGATTCGCTGTGTTCGAGACTGTGATGTTAATTAGTGCGACCATCTCCATTGGCAGCTGGCACTGATCGGTTTTTGTGAAATAATCGAAGCTGCATAGTTGCTCTTTGTTCTTTCAGCTATCGAACTCTCTAAAGAAGTCAAATATTGCGGTGTTTAAGTGTTTCATTTTCTGTGTAAATTAATCGTGCCTTGCATTCCTGTGCATTTCAGGCTAGGTGGTGATCCATAGCCCTCGTCATTGCTCGTCTGTTCAACAGTGCGCCTTGTCATGGAAATTGCACTTTTGAGAAGCGGATACTACACTGCCTCGAAGTTACCATGCTATCTCGAAGTCACCATTTTATCTTCTAGTGGCAAATTGCTGCAGCATGCCTATGTGACCAATCGTTTTCAAAACATTTACTGTAGCCTTGTTGGTGGATGCATTGTGTATGCGCGCTGTAATGTGCCTTGTGTCTCTGCTAGGGTTGTTTTCAAATTTGAATATCAAAATGTTTCGTACCATGTCATTTAGGTTCGCTTTGCCTGGATGCCTCTAGTGGTACGTGTTTTCTAAATATGGTCCATTATAAGGCTTTATGCACTGCTGAAATTCCCCGCGGTAACACAGGTGTATCCAGCTCGCCACCAAAGTGTTGTAGGTTTTGCACGTGCATCATTTAGCGAATTTGTGTCTCTCCTATTACATAGCTTTTTAAATGTTCGTGTTATTCATGTGCTTACATGTCAGTTGGTTGACTTGGTGCGCTCGATGATATTTTATGCCGAAAATGCCTGTGTCTCTCTAATTTGATGAGTCTGTTGTGCAGCCTGATCTAACGAAAATGCTTTGGTCATTTTCTGATGTTAGCATGGCCCTCCGAGTGCAGCTTTCGATATAGTCATGTATTCATTGAGGACAGCGTGAATAAGATCATAAATTCCAGTGCCTAGTGATTTGCGCGTGTGAAGGTGACCGAATATATATCCGCAGTGTATGCTTCTCGTATTATTTGTGCTTATGCTTTCAGATACTATATAAACTATAAATGGAAATGTGTACTGCGGTAGTGCCTATGCAGAGACAGTTCTTTCCCTCTTAAAAAACTTAATTGCATTTATCGCCATCAGCAATTCGGCTTCATTTCTTGATATTTTTCTTTTTCTAGACATTAAGCTCTTGCATTTCTTGTTCAAATTTAAGCTTGTTTGTGGTGTCGAAAATAATAAGCCCTATCGTTAGACTCTAAGCTCCTTGATGGGTGAATTGTGGCCGTAAAAACAAGCGGTACCTAGTGCTTGCCACAGGTGTCACAGACCACAAGCGCGGAGCCTGTTTGTCGATTTTCTTCAAGATGCTGTGCCGCTCATCTGCATTAATCCGTACGTTGTGCTACATTCGACAATTATCGCATATCAAGTGCTGTTTACGTGTGTGGTATTGAGGGTATACTTCTACGCGACAAAGATGCTTGATGACTGATTTCAGGGCTATGTGTCACTGTAGAAGCACATACCTAGAGGAAGTTCAAGTCGATCGTGAGAGCTGAGTCGAAATAAGGCCCTTATATATTGAACTAAGGATACTAGTATGCATTAGTTATGGTGTTTATGGCTAGGATTGGTTCAAACATTTCAAAATATTGCTCGTAATTGGGGAAATGCGGGGATATCGATCCTATAACATGTTCTTTGTGCAGTGCAAGATTGTCACTGTGCTTTACAAATGCAGGAAAGCCTTCACTTTGCCGCGCACTCTTATCAGTTGCGTGTAGTTCGTATAACACATCCTTAGAATTGTCTTTGTGTTCCCGATCTGATTGCAGGTTCCTCCTCATTGCCTGCGTCCTTGCAGCTGCCATACGATTCAGTCGTCTCCGTAGAAGGCCGACTGCATTGCTGCCGGCAGTGCACATATAAGACTACGGAAAAAGGGAACATGCGACTGCACCTTCGTACCCACACAGGAGAGCGTCCTTTTCCCTGTGTACATTGCACTGCGGCCTTCGTACGAAAACACCATCTCGATAATCATTTACGCACCCACACAGGAGAGCGTCCTTTTGTCTGTGTGCGCTGCAAGGCGTCATTTACGAAAAAATGCCACCTCACCAAACACAAGTTCCGCTTTCATTCAAAGGGGGAACAGTAGAACCCCTGCGTACGTAGTTTCCTGGTTGATTGACTTGTGGGGTTTAACGTCCCAAAACCAGCTCTGATTATGAGAGACGCCGTAGTGGAGGTCTCCGGAAATTTCGACCACCTGGGGTTCTTTAACGTGCACTGACATCGCACAGCACATGGGCCTCAACATTTCGCCTCCATCGAAATGCAGCCGCCGCGGCCGGGATTCGATCCCGCGACCACGTAGTTTCCTTCGTAGCACATAATGGCTTATTTTTTACCGTAACAAATAAGTTTGAACATGGTACAAGATGTTTTTTTGAATCTGTCATCAAGTCGGTTTCTCTCGATCATTGCCTAGTTCTTCCATTATTTTATAGGTGAGTCATATTTTTTATTTTTTGCGCAGCTACGAGTGATTGTAACAGTACACATGGATTATAGAAACAGCGCGCACACAGAAAGCAGTGTAACCGAGACAAAGTGATCACTTCGAAGAAATAGTTTTTAACGGAAAAGGATGAACTGTGAATGGCCATCTTTAACACACATTCCGTCCTGTTAGCTGTTAAAGTGTGCAACCATTGTTCAAAAGCATCGGTGGCTTCCGGTCGCTTCCACTTTCGTAGTGCTATTTAGCGTTGCAGATTTTACGTGCATGTATGCTAGAATGTTCTAGAAACTTTTACCTTGAATATGTATGAAATGTATTGCCGAGTAAATAAATGTGGTTTCAATATCCAGACAGTCCGAGTCCTTTCTTTGATGTGAATTTGTATTTTTAGAACTTTACATCTCTAACACATATAACACCTCCAAGCATGAGACCACTGTGTGCACTCGCTTTTATGTTCGATTGATTTGGGGTGTTATCGTCCCAAAACCAGCCCTGATTGAGAGACGCCGTAATGGAGGTCACGGCAAATTTCGACCTCCTGGGACAAGGACAAGAGAACACAAAAACACGCCACATGCGTAGACTTGCACCTAAAAGTTATTGAACGAAAGATAGCTAATATACATTGATGATAAAAATGTACAACCAAATGTGATTCGTAAAGCAGGGTCACGTGGACGTTTCGTCACGCATCTAGATAACATTGCTCAACTAGTAGCTCTGTTACAGTATCTGCTTTGCACTCGCTCCCCTGGAAGTGCTCTCGACACCGTTGTGCGTTACGCGTTCAAACCCCTGTCGGCGAATGATTACCTAGCTCATAACAGTGTCATCACATCGCCCTCCGCCGACGCTTTTTACGCGAAAGGATAAATGGTGTGCCCTTTCGACACCGCTGCGTAGACGTTGCCTGTCTGAAAATTTGTTGGCCCGCTACGCCAGAACGTTCGTAATTCCCGACTTCATCAACAACGCCTCGTCAATCTCTACTGCCACGCTTGATCATTGGCGCTATTTGAAGACGCAGTCGAGCACGTTGCCCATTTTGAACCACACGACCACAGGCCTGGTTACTATTCTTCGTAAATGGCTGAACTAGCTTTGTTTGGGAGTGCAAAGTGAAACGAACTGGCACAATTTCCGCATGGGCGTGGGCAATGCCAGAATGGGTGGCAACCGGCTCCCTGACTTTCTTTCTCTGGGCCAAACCATTCTGTTCTCCGTATTCTAACTAAACGCGGCCCCACCGTCACAATACTTAGGCATAAGCATCTCCTCAATGCTGCGCAGCGGTATTCTGGTGTGTATGGCGCGTGACGGTCAAGCCGAGAAGCGTGGGTTCGATCTCGGGAATGGCTGTCGCATTTTAGATGGGGACGTGAATGGTAGGGGCCCGTGTGCTGTGCGTTGTCAGTGAACGTTAATGTGGTCCGGGTTTTGAAAATTTCCGGAGCTCTTCACAGCATCCTGACTCGGAATCATATGGTGCACTTGGCACGTAAAACACTGTGAATTCTGTGTATTATGTTATTACCCAGTTTCGGACAAAATGCGCACCTTTGGTTCAACGCCTATGCTAGGTTTTAAAAAAATGACGCTTGTTTGGAGACGAAGGCGCCCTGCTATTTGGTACATACAAAAAATTCGCAGATCCCACGTGCAGTGGGAATCGAGGAAATGCAAAGCACGCATCAGGAACGTAAAATGGATTTGCATTGTTGTCTCGTTATACCGAGTTTGGTACATCTGAAGTTAACGAAACGGCCGCAAGAGCACCATGACTGTGGCCTGTAAACCATGCCGCTCATACATGCATGTCATGTTTCTAACGTTATGAATTTAGATTGATTTTGTATGTTAAAACTTTACATCTATAACATATAACTCCAAGCATGGCCACTGTGTACATCGCTTTATGTTCGATGATTTCGGGCGGTTATCGTCCGAAAACCAGCGGTGTTTCGTAATCGAGGTCTCCGCAAATTTCGACCACCTGGGACTAGCGCAAGAAAACGCAAAAAGACGCCACATGCGTAGACTTGCAACCAAAATTTATTGAATGAAAGATAGCCAAAATACATTGATGATAAAAATGTACAAACTTAGGTGATTCGTAAAGCAGGGTCACGAGGTCGTTTCGTCACGCATCTAGATAATAACATTGCCCAACTGGTGCTCTGTTACAGATCTGCTTGCACGCTCCCCTCGAAGTGCTCTCACACCGTTGTGCGTTAGGTTCAAACATGTTAGCGCATGATTACTAGCTATAACAATGTCATCACATCGCCCTCCGCCGACGCTTTTTACGCGAAAGGCTAAATGCTGTGCCCTTTGGACACCCCTGCGTAGACGTGGTCTCTCTGAGAATTTGTTGGCCCGCTACGCCAGAACTTTCGTCATTCCCGACTTCGGCATCAATGCTACGTTAATCTCTACTGTCACGCGTTATCATCGGCGCTCTTTCAAGACAGTCGAGCACGTTGCCCGTTTTGAACCATACGACCACCGGCCTTGTGATTGACTCGACTAGTCAGCATCGCCCGTAAATGGCTGAACTAGCTCTGTTTGGGAGTGCAATGTGAAACGAGCTAGCACAGTTTCACATGCTCCTTTTGGGAGTGCAATGTGAAACGAGCTAGCACAGTTTCCATGTGGGCGTGGGCAATGCCAGAATGGGTGGCAACCGGCTCCCTGACTTTCTTTCTTTGGGATAAACCACTATGTTCTCCGTATTCTAAGCAAACGCGATCCACCGTCACAATACTTGTGCATTGTAAGTACCTCCTCAATGCTGCGCAGCGGTATTCTGGTGTTTAGCGGTATTCTGGTGGGTTTTGAAAATTTCCGGAGCTCTTCACAGCATCCTGACTCGGAATCATATTGTGCACTTGGCATGAAAAACACTGTCAATTGTGTTTATTATGTTATCACCCAGTTTCGGACAAAATGCGCAGCTGTGGTTCAACCCCTATGCTAGGTTTTAAAAAAATGACGCTTGTTTGGAGACGAAGGCGCCCTGCTATTTGGTACATACAAAAAATTCGCAGATCCCACGTGCAGTGGGAATCGAGGAAATGCAAAGCACGCATCAGGAACGTAAAATGGATTTGCATTGTTGTCTCGTTATACCGAGTTTGGTACATCTGAAGTTAACGAAACGGCCGCAAGAGCACCATGACTGTGGCCTGTAAACCATGCCGCTCATACATGCATGTCATGTTTCTAACGTTATGACCTGTCATTTACGTTCGTCATGCAGTCGTAGTGTGCCATAGCAATTTTGGTATACATCCCATTAACGAAACAAGTGGCGTGTATATCATGACGCTCATGAAATGCATGTCACGATTCTCATGTTATGACCTGTCATGTTATCACCTGCTTGATCTGCGCTAGAAGCAAGGATAAGAGCTAAGAAAACAAAAGCACGCCCATGCACAGACTCACAACTGAAATTTATTGAATGAAAAATGACAAATACACAGTGAGGATGAAAATGTACAACCTGAGGCGATTGTTAAATCAACGTCACAATGTAGCTTCATCACGCATCTAGATAACCTTGGCCAACTTGCTGCATTGGTACAGTATGTGGTTTGCACTCGCTCTCCTCGCAGTGCTCTCGACACCGTTGTGCGCTGCGAGTTGAAGCCCTTGTCATCACGTAGCGCTTTATGTCGTCACATCGCGTCGGCGAATGATTACGTAGCTCGTAACAATATCATCACATCGCCCTCCGCCGACGCGAAGTGCTAAATGGTGTGCCCTTGGACACCGCTGCGTATACGTGATCTGTCTGAGAAATTGTTGCCGGCTACGCCAGAAAATTCGCCATTCCCGACTTCGTCATCAACGCCACGTTAATCTCTACTGTCATTCGTTATCATCGGCGCTCTTTCAGGACACACCCGGCAACGCTGCACATTTTGAGCCATAGGGCCACAGGGTCGTATGGCTCAACGTATTCGCCTTGTGATCGACTCGACTAGTGAGCATCGCCCGTAAGTGGCTGAGCTACCACAGTTTGTCTGAGCTTGCACAAGTCGTTTAGTTTTTCCTGACAGTGAATTTTAAGAATGTTTTGCGGACTCCCACTTGATCCACGCTGTCTTTTTGACGTCATCACGTGCAACGCTGCCTACTCGAGCACGCGGGCCGTGTAAAGCAAAACGGCGCTACTTCAGCGCTCAAATGGTTGCTGTTAAGTTCAGAAGAGGTCAATACATCGCGGGACGACATCGCCACTTTCATTTTACTGGCACCAGGTCCATATCTGTGATGGCAGTGAGGTTGTGAGTTCATTGCATAGGCGGCGCAAAGCGTCGACCCGTATCGGTTGGAACGAATCGTTCACTCGGGCATTTAAAATTATTGGTGAGTTTCCGAGCAAACTGAATGGCCCTGGCAGCTTCAGGGTTATCAATAATATTGGAAAACAGTGATATCAGAATATAGTGGAAAAATCGCCGGAGTTGCCTTTTAGCCGTAGTTTACTACATTTCCGACAAATATTCGGTCGAGCACGTGAATTTAATCACTAACGCACCTACGGGAAATGAGCATTTGCGCCGTGACGCGTATGCTTACGCTGTATTTTCTGCGGGAGAATCTTATCAACGCTATCGCATGAAAGCTTGTATTATTGAAGCTAGAGTTGTTACGAGGACGTACTGAGCCGATGAAGCTAAACTTCCTATGACAAAGGTGTCGCGGGAATGACCGTTACAGCACAGCCCATCGCTCGCGAGCTCTTGGGAGGTTTCAAGTACAACCGTGCTGTCGAAGTCACAACGCAGATGGTTAGAAGGAACGTAACGAGATAACCTGCATTCCATGCCACTGCGCAGATATCGTACAATGTGGGACATCTCAGCTGACGCCATCTTGGAGTGAAGGCGCTGCTTTACTGCGGTCGCCGGTTCGTATCACTGCCCGCATGCCTTTGATAGAGCGAGCAATCTTTGCCCGTCTGAATGGCATTGAACTGCCTTCCACATACGGTACCATATCGCAGCGATCATGGCAGGGTCTAACGCACGTGGTTGTCACTGAATCCTGCAGTATATTGGGTTCCTGACCCGCTGTGACTCGACATGTGCACAACCCATGAACCTCGCTCAGCACACAGAGCGCACCGGGCGCTGGCGGTAGTTCGACCCAAAGGGGGGCCACTGATCTGGAATCTCAAGCACCTATCAATGTAATGATGCTGCAAGAACACTCTCGCCTTCGCGATGCCACAATGCGCAATCTTACCCCGCCCCCTGGCTCTCGGATGCTGTGCTGCATGTAGCATCGGCCATGCGCTCACAGTGCCCCGTTTCAGTCAGATACTTCGATACCTGAGCACTTGTTGTGGATCTGTTTTGGTGAATCAGAACTTGCGGCCGTGCGACGAGGATATCCAAGAAGGCAAGCCAGGGAGGACGCAGTACGCTCGGCACCCGTTAGATGAAAAGCATGTACCTGTAAGCGGAGTTGCTGGTGGTTTGTGCTACGCTATGGAAGAAGAAAACACACGGTATGCAGGAGCCATTCCCAGTTTCTGCCGCTTCTTCTGCGGTTCCTTAGCTGTTCTGGAGACGAAGTGCCTGTTCTTGGTGCACTCGCCTATTGGCACTTCCTGTGACGCCGTGAGAAGGGCCGTGGGTCGCGTGGCTATCACCGCCTGCTGGAGCAGCCTGTGTCGCCACAGGAGACACCCGTAAAGGGCCCCGGTGGGAAGACTGCGTCTCGCCCGAGGCCGCCTACTGTTGCTGGTTGCAGAGGCTGCCACCGACGACACCAGTGTC